>OY756420.1:5000-128307 GCA_963576905.1 Mystacides longicornis
CCTAACCTAACCTAACCTAACCTAACCTAACCTAACCTAACCTAACCTAACCTAACCTAACCTAACCTAACCTAACCTAACCTAACCTAACCTAACCTAACCTAACCTAACCTAACCTAACCTAACCTAACCTAACCTAACCTAACCTAACCTAACCTAACCTAACCTAACCTAACCTAACCTAACCTAACCTAACCTAACCTAACCTAACCTAACCTAACCTAACCTAACCTAACCTAACCTAACCTAACCTAACCTAACCTAACCTAACCTAACCTAACCTAACCTAACCTAACCTAACCTAACCTAACCTAACCTAACCTAACCTAACCTAACCTAACCTAACCTAACCTAACCTAACCTAACCTAACCTAACCTAACCTAACCTAACCTAACCTAACCTAACCTAACCTAACCTAACCTAACCTAACCTAACCTAACCTAACCTAACCTAACCTAACCTAACCTAACCTAACCTAACCTAACCTAACCTAACCTAACCTAACCTAACCTAACCTAACCTAACCTAACCTAACCTAACCTAACCTAACCTAACCTAACCTAACCTAACCTAACCTAACCTAACCTAACCTAACCTAACCTAACCTAACCTAACCTAACCTAACCTAACCTAACCTAACCTAACCTAACCTAACCTAACCTAACCTAACCTAACCTAACCTAACCTAACCTAACCTAACCTAACCTAACCTAACCTAACCTAACCTAACCTAACCTAACCTAACCTAACCTAACCTAACCTAACCTAACCTAACCTAACCTAACCTAACCTAACCTAACCTAACCTAACCTAACCTAACCTAACCTAACCTAACCTAACCTAACCTAACCTAACCTAACCTAACCTAACCTAACCTAACCTAACCTAACCTAACCTAACCTAACCTAACCTAACCTAACCTAACCTAACCTAACCTAACCTAACCTAACCTAACCTAACCTAACCTAACCTAACCTAACCTAACCTAACCTAACCTAACCTAACCTAACCTAACCTAACCTAACCTAACCTAACCTAACCTAACCTAACCTAACCTAACCTAACCTAACCTAACCTAACCTAACCTAACCTAACCTAACCTAACCTAACCTAACCTAACCTAACCTAACCTAACCTAACCTAACCTAACCTAACCTAACCTAACCTAACCTAACCTAACCTAACCTAACCTAACCTAACCTAACCTAACCTAACCTAACCTAACCTAACCTAACCTAACCTAACCTAACCTAACCTAACCTAACCTAACCTAACCTAACCTAACCTAACCTAACCTAACCTAACCTAACCTAACCTAACCTAACCTAACCTAACCTAACCTAACCTAACCTAACCTAACCTAACCTAACCTAACCTAACCTAACCTAACCTAACCTAACCTAACCTAACCTAACCTAACCTAACCTAACCTAACCTAACCTAACCTAACCTAACCTAACCTAACCTAACCTAACCTAACCTAACCTAACCTAACCTAACCTAACCTAACCTAACCTAACCTAACCTAACCTAACCTAACCTAACCTAACCTAACCTAACCTAACCTAACCTAACCTAACCTAACCTAACCTAACCTAACCTAACCTAACCTAACCTAACCTAACCTAACCTAACCTAACCTAACCTAACCTAACCTAACCTAACCTAACCTAACCTAACCTAACCTAACCTAACCTAACCTAACCTAACCTAACCTAACCTAACCTAACCTAACCTAACCTAACCTAACCTAACCTAACCTAACCTAACCTAACCTAACCTAACCTAACCTAACCTAACCTAACCTAACCTAACCTAACCTAACCTAACCTAACCTAACCTAACCTAACCTAACCTAACCTAACCTAACCTAACCTAACCTAACCTAACCTAACCTAACCTAACCTAACCTAACCTAACCTAACCTAACCTAACCTAACCTAACCTAACCTAACCTAACCTAACCTAACCTAACCTAACCTAACCTAACCTAACCTAACCTAACCTAACCTAACCTAACCTAACCTAACCTAACCTAACCTAACCTAACCTAACCTAACCTAACCTAACCTAACCTAACCTAACCTAACCTAACCTAACCTAACCTAACCTAACCTAACCTAACCTAACCTAACCTAACCTAACCTAACCTAACCTAACCTAACCTAACCTAACCTAACCTAACCTAACCTAACCTAACCTAACCTAACCTAACCTAACCTAACCTAACCTAACCTAACCTAACCTAACCTAACCTAACCTAACCTAACCTAACCTAACCTAACCTAACCTAACCTAACCTAACCTAACCTAACCTAACCTAACCTAACCTAACCTAACCTAACCTAACCTAACCTAACCTAACCTAACCTAACCTAACCTAACCTAACCTAACCTAACCTAACCTAACCTAACCTAACCTAACCTAACCTAACCTAACCTAACCTAACCTAACCTAACCTAACCTAACCTAACCTAACCTAACCTAACCTAACCTAACCTAACCTAACCTAACCTAACCTAACCTAACCTAACCTAACCTAACCTAACCTAACCTAACCTAACCTAACCTAACCTAACCTAACCTAACCTAACCTAACCTAACCTAACCTAACCTAACCTAACCTAACCTAACCTAACCTAACCTAACCTAACCTAACCTAACCTAACCTAACCTAACCTAACCTAACCTAACCTAACCTAACCTAACCTAACCTAACCTAACCTAACCTAACCTAACCTAACCTAACCTAACCTAACCTAACCTAACCTAACCTAACCTAACCTAACCTAACCTAACCTAACCTAACCTAACCTAACCTAACCTAACCTAACCTAACCTAACCTAACCTAACCTAACCTAACCTAACCTAACCTAACCTAACCTAACCTAACCTAACCTAACCTAACCTAACCTAACCTAACCTAACCTAACCTAACCTAACCTAACCTAACCTAACCTAACCTAACCTAACCTAACCTAACCTAACCTAACCTAACCTAACCTAACCTAACCTAACCTAACCTAACCTAACCTAACCTAACCTAACCTAACCTAACCTAACCTAACCTAACCTAACCTAACCTAACCTAACCTAACCTAACCTAACCTAACCTAACCTAACCTAACCTAACCTAACCTAACCTAACCTAACCTAACCTAACCTAACCTAACCTAACCTAACCTAACCTAACCTAACCTAACCTAACCTAACCTAACCTAACCTAACCTAACCTAACCTAACCTAACCTAACCTAACCTAACCTAACCTAACCTAACCTAACCTAACCTAACCTAACCTAACCTAACCTAACCTAACCTAACCTAACCTAACCTAACCTAACCTAACCTAACCTAACCTAACCTAACCTAACCTAACCTAACCTAACCTAACCTAACCTAACCTAACCTAACCTAACCTAACCTAACCTAACCTAACCTAACCTAACCTAACCTAACCTAACCTAACCTAACCTAACCTAACCTAACCTAACCTAACCTAACCTAACCTAACCTAACCTAACCTAACCTAACCTAACCTAACCTAACCTAACCTAACCTAACCTAACCTAACCTAACCTAACCTAACCTAACCTAACCTAACCTAACCTAACCTAACCTAACCTAACCTAACCTAACCTAACCTAACCTAACCTAACCTAACCTAACCTAACCTAACCTAACCTAACCTAACCTAACCTAACCTAACCTAACCTAACCTAACCTAACCTAACCTAACCTAACCTAACCTAACCTAACCTAACCTAACCTAACCTAACCTAACCTAACCTAACCTAACCTAACCTAACCTAACCTAACCTAACCTAACCTAACCTAACCTAACCTAACCTAACCTAACCTAACCTAACCTAACCTAACCTAACCTAACCTAACCTAACCTAACCTAACCTAACCTAACCTAACCTAACCTAACCTAACCTAACCTAACCTAACCTAACCTAACCTAACCTAACCTAACCTAACCTAACCTAACCTAACCTAACCTAACCTAACCTAACCTAACCTAACCTAACCTAACCTAACCTAACCTAACCTAACCTAACCTAACCTAACCTAACCTAACCTAACCTAACCTAACCTAACCTAACCTAACCTAACCTAACCTAACCTAACCTAACCTAACCTAACCTAACCTAACCTAACCTAACCTAACCTAACCTAACCTAACCTAACCTAACCTAACCTAACCTAACCTAACCTAACCTAACCTAACCTAACCTAACCTAACCTAACCTAACCTAACCTAACCTAACCTAACCTAACCTAACCTAACCTAACCTAACCTAACCTAACCTAACCTAACCTAACCTAACCTAACCTAACCTAACCTAACCTAACCTAACCTAACCTAACCTAACCTAACCTAACCTAACCTAACCTAACCTAACCTAACCTAACCTAACCTAACCTAACCTAACCTAACCTAACCTAACCTAACCTAACCTAACCTAACCTAACCTAACCTAACCTAACCTAACCTAACCTAGTCTTTCAGACCGTGGTAGTGCGGGACTTTCTTTCAGACCGTGGTAGTGCGGGCCTTTAACCCGCTAAAACCCCCCCTCTTCTTGCAATTCTCGTTCCTGTCCTCACGGACCTACCGAGTTATTGCATTTGCCTAGTTCAGCTCATTCTGTGCTGTCGTTTCATCCTTTTCCTTTTGTCGCATTATTGTTTCCATCAGAACGCATGTTGCGTTCCACTCTTTTTTGCTTCGCACTGCCGTACTGATTAGTTCCTCTACCTGCGGGAAGGAGTTTCTCCCTAGGTTTTCTAGGTATCTTTTTCTTACGTCTGCCCATTTTCTGCACGTAAACAGTGTGTGCTCTGCATCATCTTCTTCATTGCAGTACATGCATTGTGGTGTAGTAGATTTTCCAATTTTGTGTAGGAATTTGTTGAATACTCCGTGTCCCGTTAAGCACTGTGTCATATGAAATGTTATTTCTCCATGTCTTCTGTCGATCCACGGTTTTAGTTCCCTGATAAGTTTAAAGGTCCATCTTCCTTTATCTGTTTCTTCCCACTCTCTCTGCCATTGTTTAATGGTCTCTTCTCTTTCCTTACTGTCGTTTTCATTCGTTCTCGGTATTTTGAGTCTGTATTTTCGTTCTCGCTCCGCCGCCATGAGATGTATTGGAACAAGGCCGGACACTACCAGAGATGCCTCCGTTGAGACAGTTCGGTACGCGCAGCATACTCTGAGAGACATAACTCTTTGAGCCTCCAGAAGTTTGTTCTTACTCGTTTGCTTTTTTATTGCGGACTCCCAGATAGGCGCTGCATATAAGAGAATTGACTGAGTTGCTAGCGCAAGAATTTTCCGTTTCCCGTGTTTTGGGCCCATCGTGTTTGGCATTAGCGCCGATAAAGCTCGTGCTGTCTTTTGTGCCTTTTCCGATGCATACTTGATATGTTTATGGAAGTTCAGTCCAGGGTCCAGGACCACTCCCAGATATGTGGCCTCCCTTGATGGCTTGATGACAACCCCTTCTATGGTGACCTTGATGTCTTTACATTTTCTGTCTCCTCTCAGCATGATTGCGATGGTCTTTTGCGCGGCTATTTCAAGCATATTTCGGCGCATCCACAAGCTTACGGCATGGAGTGCCGCATTGGTATTTGCCATCAGCTCTGTAGACGTTCCCGCGGTGGTCGACACAGCAAGGTCGTCCGCGTAGCAGATTAGCTCCACACCCTGGGGCATCTCAATCCTCATTATGTCATCGTAGAGCACGTTCCACAATGTTGGTCCAAGAACCGAACCCTGCGGCACGCCTCCCTCCACCTCTAAGAATTTTCCTTTCTCGATGCATATTTGTCTCTTATTTAGGTACTCCAGTACAGTGTTCACCGCATGAGGTGACAGTTCGAGTTCTTTAAGTCTTTTTCTTATGATTGGCCATGCCGCGGTGTTAAACGCATTTTTCACATCTATCATGACGAGTAGATTGCCCTTATTGGCCTGTTTTGCTTGATCGGCGATATCTATTATTCGTTTCACCGCATCCGTAGTTGATCTGCCTTTTCGAAATCCGTATTGCCTTTCGCTTAGAGCGTTTTTCGATTCCAGCTCGTTTAGTATTCTTCCATTGATTATGGACTCGTACGCCTTGGCCAGCACATTTATCAGACATATTGGTCGATACTTGGCCGGTTCATCTTGTAATTTTCTCGGTTTTTCTAGAAGGATGAGTCCCGCTATTCTCCACTCTTCCGGGAAGGAACCGGATTTATAGAGTCCATCAAAGAGATTAGCGAAATACCTTGGGTTGGCTTTCATTATAATCTTTACCGCTTCCGGAGGGATCTTGTCAGGTCCAGGTGCTTTACCAATTTTTATTTTGTTGGCTACTTTTATAACTTCTTCTTCGGTGATAGTGTTTTCCTCCGTGTCTGGGCCGGTCGGGATCTTCTCTAGTTTGTCTTTGTCGTTTTTACTGGTAATGAATAAGTTGTGGAATGCTTTCAGTTTTTCGTCGAGTGACATTTTTGTTCTAGGAGTACTCCCTTTCATTTTTCTCCTAACGATCTGATATGCGTTTCCAAAGATATCTGTATTTAAGTCTTCACATATCTTATCCCAGGCTTTTCCCTTGGCAGTCGCTATAGATTTTTTTAGTTCCTTCTTAGCGTCTTTGTATTCAAGGGCAAGTGTATCTCTTCTGTTGTTTGTTTTGCACCTTTGGTATAATCTTCTCACTCTCCTAGTCTCTCTGATTTTCGATTGAATCTCGTCCGACCACCAGTACGGAAGTTTTCCCCCTATGTCCTCTTGTACTTTAGGCGTGCTCAATTTAAATGCAGTTTCTATTGCTTTTACGCAGGCTTTGGCATTTAGTTCGGGAGCCATACTGTTAAAGATCCTCACAAGCTTAGGGCCATCCGTAGCACCGTAAATGGTCCTTTTTGTCTTGGGCGTGTTTTCCGAGTTTGGTGCTATTCTTGTTAAGGTGTAACAATGGTCGCTAAGAGATTCGTCGTCAAGGGCCTCCCACACTGGGTCATTTCTGAGGGTCCTCCCACAGACCATCGTCACGTCTATGAACGATACACCATTTTCTCTTATACATGTGGGTTTCTTTCCATCGTTTAGGATGTCTAGGTTCATTGCTCCTGCCCATTCTAAAAGACACTTACCTTTTTTATTTGTGACGTTCCCGCCCCAAGCTGGGTGTTTTGCGTTGAAGTCCCCCGTGACAATCACCCGTTTTTGGTTTGGTAGACTCAGCGCGTCTTTTTGAATCTCCAGAAGTTGTTCATCGAATTCGTCGTTTGTGCATTTGTTCGGGCTAAGGTACACGTTGTAGAGGGCAAAGCCTGCAGTTTCTATCTTAATTGCCTTTCGTATAGTTTTGTATTTGGTAACCTGTTGCACCCTACTGAAGTTTACAATGAGCACGTCTTTTTCGATGTTTGCGTAATAATTTTCCCCAGTACACCTTGACATGTTGGGTTCACTTATGGCGATAAAGTCGCATTTTTCTCTATGCGCAACAATTAAGGCTAGGTCGTGTGCTCGAGCACTCCTGCCAACATTTATTTGTAGTAGTGTTATCATTTTATGTTGGGTGTGTTAATACGACGTTTATTTCGACTTTTTCTTTCTTCGTTGAGCGCTTTTCTAAAAGCCAAGCATCTTCCACTTCCCGCTGCATGACCTTCTGACTCACATAGAGGGCAGTAGGCGTTTTCTTTGCATTGGTCCGATTTATGTCCCTCCTTTGCACAGTTTCGGCAGAGCTCACTTCGGTTTTCCTCTGTACACTTAGTCGCCCTGTGGCCGTATTTCCAGCACTTAAAGCATTTTATGAGATCGATTCTCTCTTTTAGCGGACATAGGCTAAGGCCTATTCGAAGGTTTCTGAGTAAAATCATTTTGTTTGCATCTTCTTCATGGGCAATTACTGTTGCAACTTGCGTTCCATATCTAGCTGGTCTTAATGGCTTTACTATCAGCTGGTCACTTCGCTTAAACTCTACAGCGTTCATTAGAGCCTCCCTGACCTCCAGATCGGTCGTAACAGAGTCCATTCCTAATATATGGACGGTTTTCTTTTTGCATGTTATGATCTTCAGATTTCTCCCGTTGACGATCTTTCTCAGCGAGTCGGAGACAGCTTCTGCATCATTTTTTAGCTTCAGGCGCACCTGTCCATTTCTCGTTTCTCTTATATTTGTTATTGAGTTTTTTTCCCCCTCCGTCAAGGAAGCTTTCATTTTCATAAGGGTTTCTGCGTAAGTACCCTTTTCGGTGTCAATAAATATAACTTCTCCTCTTTCTTTTCTTAATTGAAGTGTTTTTTTGCTTTCCTTAACCAACTTCAGGGTTACTTTTGTTCCTGAACCGTGGAACAAAAACTCGGTCATCTTCATTAATGTGTCATTTTGCATCCCCTGGGATGATGAAATTGTCAAGTTTTTGATACTATTTTTTTGTACGCGACATTTTATTTCTTTGAGGATGTTGAACATTTTATCCGTCTTGTTTAGTTCTTCCTTCTTAATGAAAAACATTGTAATCGTCCTAATGGTTTCATAAGTTTTTGTTCCTATTTTTGTTTTTGATGTGCTTTCCAATTCCACTAGACTCCCTTCTTTACAGGGAATTTTTTCCGCTTCTTCTAATTCGGGGTATTTGCTAAAAATTTTCTTTGCGAGGCTGCTTTTATTGGCATTATCGTCATCATGTACAATAGCAAAAACGTGTTCATTCTCTGCTTTGAACAGGTCTTCGAAGTCCGCATAGATATTTGTGAAGCAATCAGCTTCCCATTTTTTATCAGCGATCCTCACGAAACTCTCGAAGGAATCATCTTCGATCACCGCCCTGTCAAGGACAACGCGTTCAGTTCTGCAGTTTGCGCACTTCGGTGAATCATCGTGTTTATTTTCAAGTTTTTGTAGTCTTTTTTCATTTTCCAGTTTGTAATCCCCAAATTCTTTTTTCAGGTCTTTGAGTTCTTCCTTAGTGCTCTTCATTTCTGTGGCTGCCTGGAATACCAAACTTTTGATCTCCACTGCGAATTTTTTAATTTCTTTGTGAACGTTTTTGTTTGCAGAAATAAATTTGCACAATTCTTCAACTTTATTTGCCAGTGGTTTCAACCCGACATCCGCCACTTCACCTTCCTCGAAAGGTAGACGGATTGGGTGTTGCGGGGTAATAGCATCATTCACCGGACTAGATCTTTTTTTGCGTTTTTTAGGTCTCTTGTTTGGAGTGAGTGAATCACGGGCACAGTGCTCGCTGGCTATCTCACTCTCGCTAGTCTCCGTGCTAAGAAGCGGGTATACATATCCGTCAGGTTGTTCAGGTGAGGCACCCGATGAAGTTCCTTGTGTAGCATCCTTGTGCAACAGTAGTGCAGGCGGAGTACCCGGTGGGGTTCTATGTATGGAATCCCTCCTCGCAAAGATATTTCTCTCCTCTAGAAGCAGTCTTTCTTTTGCCTGCTCGATATCACAATCAAATCGAATTTTGCCCTCCCCAGAATCCGAGGGGCAGCCCGAAGAAGCTTCGGGGGGGGATTCTCCACCGCCTAAGACGATGGTACCCCCCTGGGGTAAGTCCATGTCTGAATTCGACATTTCATGAGAAAAATCAGTCTGTTTTGTTCTAGGTCAGCTCCTATAGAGTTCCCCGCTAACAAGCAGGTAATGACAAACTCTTGCCACCTTTTCTGTCGGGGGAAGGTCCCCTAGGACATGTCCGATCGTGGACTATAGGGATGTCCATACCTAGGTTTTGGTTCGCCCCGAGTATTTGATTTCCTCGGTACCTCACATATCTGTGGGGCATTCCCCTATCCACCACCCGGGGAGGCGCCCGATGGGGGACCGTAAAACCCCGCACGGGAACCTAACCTAACCTAACCTAACCTAACCTAACCTAACCTAACCTAACCTAACCTAACCTAACCTAACCTAACCTAACCTAACCTAACCTAACCTAACCTAACCTAACCTAACCTAACCTAACCTAACCCAACCCAACCTAACCTAACCTTACTAAAGTTTATGTGAATTTAATCTGGTAAGTTTATTTTTTATTTCGTATTGATGGAGTTTTGTTGAATGTTTATTATGAAAAATAATTGTTCATTTTGACTTATAGGGGTTTTGGTGGTGTTAAATCGCAATACTTTTTTTTATATTTAGAGTTGATAAGTTTTTCATGACGTAAAATGTAAATTTTGATTTGCCTTGGTTTTCTTGAATGAAATTAAATCTGCATGTTTCTTATTTATTTAATTAATTAATTACTTTTTATTGAGTAATTAGATAGTCTAAGACTCTATTAAATAATATTTTTTCTTCGCAGTGAAATTTCGAAAACCAGAAGTGAAAATAATTAACTTTTTTGAGTTGCTCGACTTTACTTGATTTTTCAATGTTTGTTAAGAATATTATTTTTTAGAACAATGAAAATCAGGATAAAAATCATATTGGACCTCGTCAAGAGAAAAAACGATGAAACGGAGAATCGTGACTAGCCAACTGAAGAAAAATTGAAATTACAGTGAAAAGGAAAAGTACAAAAAGACCCAAATGCCATAGTAGTCGTCTATGATCTCCAAGCAGTAATGCCGGTTCTCAAACGACAAGTCTCTTTGGCCTTTTAAAAGTCAAGAATAAATTATGGTTTTAATATTACCGTCAGTGATTTGGATTTTGCATCCATGAATGTGGATTGTTTTTTTGGGACGAGAGTGAAGGAAAGTGCGGTGCAATAGAAATCGGAAGCTGTATTTTTGCGTTTATAGAAATGCAGCTTAATAAACATCCTAGTGGAGACATAGATCTAATATTTTTCTCCAACAATTGCTGTGGACAGCAAAAAAAAACTAATATTTTTTATTAATTAAACAATTATTGTTTTATTTCAACCATTTAATATAAGTTTATGTACCTACATAAAACTATATACTTCCTTAGTAGCTTAGTGGGATAAGCGCCAACTTCTGATGAAGAGACCCCGGATTCAATTCCCGGTCACCTCAAATTTCTACTCAGAGTTTGAACCCTGTCTCATATTCGATGGGACTGGTATAGAAAGCATAAACATCACACATTCCATAGCGTAACTCAAAACAACCTTACATAAAGTTGTAATATTGTTGAGATTATTGTTGAGAACTGTTCTGTATTTCAGGTAAAGTAATGTAACTCTAAATAGTGTTCAAAAAAGTATCTCACTGTCAATACAAAACTAGTGCATCTCAAAAACCCCCTTTTTTAGGGGGTTGAAACAGACAATACAATTGTAAGTCAATTTAACAAGCTTTAAATAACGCACCTTCAAAAGAAAACCAAAATTTTTTTTTATATCCTTTCCCAATTAACTGCAATCAGTTTTTCGTGTTTTCTGAAAAATGAGGTTTTTTGAGTTAACCGAGTTTTAATCTAGGGGTGCGATATGTAGTTTGTAAATAGAATATATTAATCCAATTCCAAATATAGTATTTTGATGGAAGCATGATAATAATATGCATGTCTTGTCTTATTGTGTAATCTAAATTCATCAAAGTTTAGTTGGTAGTAATAACTGTAAATTTAGTTGTTAGTAATAACATATATTAATCAAAGTTTGATGTTTATAATGTTGAAAGAATGATACAGGATTTGTTGGTATTGTTATGTTTTGCTATTTTGTATAATATCTTAATTTGTACTGCAGCTGTTAATGATTTATTGATGAAACCGGGCAGTTTGCCGGAAGATATTTTGAAAGATATGATATGAATAAAACACATATAATATTTCGTTATAACATAAAAAGTCTAATGGCAAAAAGTATATAAGAATTGTAATTATTGTTATTTTGTTTAAAGATTTTAAAAGATATAGTGGATTATTTATTTTTAAGATAATTATTTAAGGACTGGATAATTTATTGTTGAAAAATTTTGAAACTATCAGTATTGTATATGTTAAGTAGTATTGATAATTGAAATGAATAATGTGCATTTTGTTATAAATCAATTGCAAACAGTAAGTAATGACAGGAAATGAAATTTAAAACCAATTTGAAAATGATCAAAATCTGTAAGCCTTGACAATAGAGCAAGGCAGATATTGAAGGGAATAAAATGTATAAATATAAAAAAAAAAAAAAACCTAACCTAACCTAACCCAACCCAACCTAACCTAACCTTCACCATGCGCATTATGTAGTTGTGTGTTAACAGCGGTGACATGAGAGCTATGTGTCCACACCGGTGCGCAGTATTCAGCTGTGCTATAATATACAAGCGCCAGAGCAGAAGTTCGCTGCACGTCCGCCCTGCATCCCCAGCTAGTCCCAGCCAACTTTGAAATTATGTTGTTTTTTTTTACTTGGTGGGGAAATCCGTCATGGACACCCAGTCAGTCAAGACTGGGTAGTGCCGGACTCTTACCGGCTAAAACCCCTTCTTCTTCTTTGGGGCCCGGTTCCTACTTTACGGTCTACCCAGGGCCTCAATTTTGTCTTAAATCATTTTTGTGTCATTCGTCCTTTTGTCTTCTTCGCTCATCATCTTCCTTCTTTTTTATAATTTGCTCCATATATTCTGCGATAGTGACCCACTCCCTGTGATTTCTACCTAACCTAACCTAACCTTCACCATGCGCATTATGTAGTTGTGTGTTAACAGCGGTGACATGAGAGCTATGTGTCCACACCGGTGCGCAGTATTCAGCTGTGCTATAATATACAAGCGCCAGAGCAGAAGTTCGCTGCACGTCCGCCCTGCATCCCCAGCTAGTCCCAGCCAACTTTGAAATTATGTTTTTTTTTTTTTTTTTACTCATCACGCCGTGTCCCGTAAGGGGTAGGCAGAGAGAACGGACCTCCACTCTTTTCTATCCAAGCATACTTCTTTCGCTTCTTCCACCGACATACCATTTCTAGATACAGCTTCTCCTATTTCTCTTACTTCTTACCTGGCCTTCCTTGAGGACGGAATCGATGTGTTCGATCCACGTCATTCTCGGTCGCCCACGCTTCCTTTCAGCCTTATGAATTTTCTTTGTCATTCTGTTTGCATCCATTCTTTCCACATGCCCAAACCATCTCAACTTATTAACTTTCATCTTTGTCACAACACTTACTTCCATACCACATTCTTTCCTAATATTTTCATTCCTTTCCATATCCCATAAAGTTTTTCCACATATTCTTCGTAGAGATTTCATCTCTACTGCATTTATACTACATTCTTCTTTTTTCGTCCATGTCCACGTTTCACAACCATACATCATCGATGGTAGCAGGATTGCGTTATGCACTAGTTTCTTTGCTTGTAGTGAGACGTTGTTGTTTCTCATTATAGGTCTTAATGCACCGCCCACCCTGCGACCAGCAACTTTCCTACGTTCGATTTCTTTTTCACACTTTCCATCACGACTAAACATGCTACCTAAATACACATACTCATTCACTTGCTCAAGACATTCATTTTCTACGGTTACTTTGCAATTCGTTCTTGCTTCATCCCTTTCAAATACCAACACCTTTGTTTTGCTTACATTCATTTTTAGACCATTTTTTGCACAATTTTCAAACACACTTGACACAAGTTCTTGCAAATCATTTTCACACTCAGCCATAAGTACTAAATCATCTGCATACATAAGCGCACATACCTTTATTCCATTTAGTTCAACCCCTATATTTATATCTTTTAACCCACTGACGCAAAAATCAAAGAACAAATTGAACAACCAGGGTGACATGACGCACCCTTGCTTCACACCTTTCGTAAGATAGAACTCCGGTGAAAGGTGACTGTTCACCTTCACACACGCAGTACTTTCCGAATATAGCGAAGCAATGGCACGAATCAACCGGTTATTCACTCCATAAATTGATAGAACTTCCCATAATTTACCCCTGTCTACCCTATCATATGCCTTTTCCAAATCTACGAATGCACAGAAAAGCTTCTGATGTTTACTCAAAAGCTTCTCCGTAATCATCCGCAGAGCGAAGATCTGATCGGCACACCCCCTCCCATTCATAAAAGCCCCTTGTGCATCCCAAACTTTATTTTCAGTTATTGTTCTAACCCTGTCTACTAAAATTCTACTGTATAATTTACCCACGTTGCTCAACAAGCTGATTGCACGATAGTTGCCACAGTCCAACCGGGAGCCCTTCCCCTTGTACAGAGGGCAGATAATGGCTTTCCTCCAGTCACCTGGGGTACGGCCTTCCGTCCAGCACAAGTTGAAAAGCTCCAGGCACCACTGCAGCGTCACTCGGCCGCCATACCTGATAAGCTCCGTTGCTACCCTATCGCAACCTGACGCTTTCCCATTTTTTGCTTTTTAAGCGCATTCATAAGTTCATTCATACTAATTTGCTGACTCTCATCACCCTGTCCATTTATACTTACTTGGCACAAACTGCCGCATCCATCCTTGGTTTCAAACAACTCCTCAAAATACTCTTTCCATCTCAGACCTATATCCTTTTCCTGTGTCAGCATACATCCATTTTTATCTTTCAAACAATTTACTTTCTCATCCTTCCCAGACCTTTTCCTTTTCACTTCCTTCCAAAAGAGCTTTAAATTAATTGTTTCTAGTCTTTAATTTGTTTAATTATGTTGTTTCTAGTCTTTAATTTGTTCTTTAAACCTTCTAAGTGTTGTCTATATGTGAGGCTTCGGTCCTAACCTAACCTAACCTTTTTTTTTTTTTTTACTTGGTGGGGAAATCCGTCATGGACACCCAGTCAGTCAAGACTGGGTAGTGCCGGACTCTTACCGGCTAAAACCCCTTCTTCTTCTTTGGGGCCCGGTTCCTACCTTACGGTCTACCCAGGGCCTCAATTTTGTCTTAAATCATTTTTGTGTCATTCGTCCTTTTGTCTTCTTCGCTCATCATCTTCCTTCTTTTTTATAATTTGCTCCATATATTCTGCGATAGTGACCCACTCCCTGTGATTTCTGAGCATATAGTCTACTATGTTCTCTGGCGATAGATTCCCGCTTGTTCCCATGTTGTTTTTCAGTCTTGATCTGAGCTCATTCCACTCAGTGCATTGGAACAGTGTGTGTTCTGCATCATCTTTTTCTGTGCCACAGTATACGCAGGCCTCTGTTTCTGCTTTGTTAATCTTTTTCAAATACTCTCCGAACACGCCGTGTCCCGTCATGCACTGGACCATCCTAAATGTTATCTCCCCGTGTTTCCGGTCCAGCCAGGGCCTTATATCACTTATGAGACGATGGGTCCATCTTCCTCTGTTTGACTCGTCCCATGACTTCTGCCATTCCAGAGTAGTGGTCTCCCTCTCTGCACGCTTAATTTCCTCTGTTAAAGGTCTCTCCCGGTAAAATAACTTTCCCCTTTCTTCCGCCAGTAAATTTGCGGGTATGATTCCGGATATTACTAAAGCTGCGTCAGTAGAGACCGTTTTGTAGGCTCTACATACCCTTAGGACCATGGGTCTCTGTCCATTTAGTATAAGGTCTTTTTGATAATTATTCTTTAGAGTGTGTTGCCATACAGGGGCTGCATATAGAATTATTGATTGTGTTGCTAACGCCAACACCCTCCTCTTAAATTGCCCGATTTAGAAATCACTGAAGACGAATTGGAGAGAGCAGTGAAGAGAATAAAAATTGGGAAAGCCCCCGGACCAGACAACATCTCTCCTGGAGTTATAAAAGAAATTGCTACCCACAGCATAGGATACTTCAAAAACCTTTTTGGAGATCTATACAAAAACGGAATATTCCCAGAAGAGTGTAAAAAAGCAAAACTGGTGTTAATAGAGAAACCCAGAAAAAACCCAGCAGAAGAAATAAAATTCAGACACATATGCCTCATAAATGTGATAGCTAAATTGTTTGAGTCTATTATAAACGAAAAATTAATTAAAGACATAGAAAAAAATGGAGGCCTGAGCGAATCGCAATATGGATTTAGAAAGGGAAAAACTACAGTGGATGCAATAAAGAGTGTCCAAGCGTTGGCAAACGCGGCATGAGAGGCAAAAAGGCTCAACGTGCTGATACTGGTAGACGTAAAAAACGCTTTCAACGCGGCTTCTTGGGGCATTTTGGTCGAAAAAATGCGAGGATTGGAAATCAACCGCGGCGTATGCAGCATCGTAGAAGACTACCTAACAGACAGGAAAGTCATTCTGGAAAGAGATACCGAAATGGAGATAGGAGGAGGGGTGCCCCAGGGATCCGTGTTGGGACCGACACTATGGAACCTGTTGTACGACGATGTTATGAAAATAAAAGTACCAGAGGATGTAAAGCTCGTGTGTTATGCGGATGACTTAGCGGTCTCCGTAACAGCCGCAACAAAGAACGAGTTAATCGGGAAGACAAATGCCACACTTCACAATATTGGACACTGGATGAAAAGAAATAAGCTCAGCGTTGCTCCACAAAAAACTGTTGCAATAATCCTAAGTCGACACAGAAAAACAAACGATATAAGTTTTGAATTCGAGGGACAAAGAATAGAATTATCAAGAGAAGCAGTATACCTTGGTGTTACCCTGGATCAGGGATTAACCTTGACCAAACACCTGAATCAGGTATGTAACAAGGCACACAAAACCACACGAGCTATGACAACCTTATTGCCCAATACAAGTGGTCCCGGGCAACCTAACCTAACCTAACCTTCACCATGCGCATTATGTAGTTGTGTGTTAACAGCGGTGACATGAGAGCTATGTGTCCACACCGGTGCGCAGTATTCAGCTGTGCTATATACAAGCGCCAGAGCAGAAGTTCGCAGCACGTCCGCCCTGCATCCCCAGCTAGTCCCAGCCAACTTTGAAATTATATTGTTTCTAGTCTTTAATTTGTTGTTTAAACCTTCTAAGTGTTGTCTATATGTGAGGCTTCGGTCCAGTTTGACACCGAGATACTTAGGGTTACTGTCACTAGGCACCTCCTCTCCACACATTTTCAGGTTTAGTTTCCTGTGGGCCTCCCTGTTATTGAGATGGAACACTATGGATGCAGTTTTGCTAGGATTTGGTTTCAGATGCCACTCCGAGAAATATCGTTCGAGTGTACTCAAATCCCTGTTAAGCACCTCCTCCAGCCTTTCGAATTTTTCAGACTGGTAGACTATCGCCACATCATCGGCGTATATAATAATAATATAATATTAATAATAATAATCTTTATTTCATATTTTTACATGCATTCTTTTTAACAAAAGCTGCAGCCCCACTAGACAAACTAGTCTGTGTTGAGGCTTACATAATATAACAATAAATTTAAATAAAATAACTACAAAAATAAAAATAAAACAAAAAAAAAATATAAAAAAAGAGACTATAAAAGTCTTAGAGAAAAAAAAAGGGAAATAGAGAGAACTGATAACAAAAATAAAAACAGTAAAACAAAAGATAATATAAGATAAGAATATAAAAAAAAAAAGAAAATAAACCAAAGTAAAACAAAAGAAACGTTTATACGTTATGACTTATGTCAATGAATTAAAGCAAAAACAAATAGAGAAAAGAAAACCAAACAAGAAAACCAAACCAAACAAAACAAAAACTCGCGCGCATTTGGACAGGACACAGGGTTTACATCACAAACAAACCCAACACTCAATCAGTCCCAGAAAAAAAAATAAAAATCACTACTACACACTCCGAGCCATCCTCCACACAATTTACTCACTTAATCCGTGTACATAATATGCATCATGCCTAAACCATTATGTGGTTCAGGAGTCTCTCCGACTCGTCGACCCCTATCTCAAGCAGATATCGGATGACATTAGACAAGCTTCCCATGTCAACCTTCTTCCTCAAGGAATTAAACAATCTTGGTCCCAGAACCACATAAAACCTCTGTAAGAATAACGTCCTTGTCTGAGGAACACATAAATCGCCCAACTGTCGAGACAACCTGTCACTGTGTCGCGTCATTGATGCTGCCATACGCCTTCTGCCGTATATCTTCATCAATCCGCACATGTAAATCTGACGAACACTCAAAATACTTGTAGTCTTAAATAGTTCAACAGTTGGAAACCTGTAACCCAGTCCAAACATCACCTTTAGTGTCAGCTTCTGAGCCTTGTACAAGGGATCTAGAATGGTTTTAGCTGCTCCACCCCAGGCCAAAATACAGTAGCTCAAGATCGAATGGCACAGCGCATAATATACTGTTCTGAGGTAAGACTCGGAAAGAATGTTCCTGAGCTCCCCAAAAACAAAGGCAAATTTTCTCACGCGTCCTGTCAGTGAATTATATGAATCATATGAATTTTCTAGCCTCTGTTATTGGAATGTCTGCAGTATACAGGTTAAAGAGTAGTGGCGACAGCACAGAACCTTGTGGTAAGCCATTTTGTATGTATCTACATCGGCTTGTTTTACCGTTTAAATGAACTCTAATCTTTCTGTCTGACATCATTTGGTCGAGAAGTTCCACCGCGCCTCTACACTGGGTTGCCTCAGCAAGCTTTAAGAGGAGGCCTTTTTTCCAGACGGTGTCATAGGCTGAGGAGAGATCCAAGAAGACTGCTCCAGACTTAAGCTTTCGCTGTAGCCCATTCTCTACGAAAGCTGTCAGAGTCAGTACCTGCTCGCAGCACCTCCTTCCATGTCTAAATCCTGCCTTTTCTATGGGAAGTACGGCCTCTATTAGGGGTGCCAGCCTAGGCAGCAACACCCTCTCAAACAGCTTGTACACCACTGATAGCAAAGATATTGGTCTGTAGCTTCTTGGATCAGATGCTGGTTTTCCCGGTTTCAAAACAGCGATGACCTTTGATTCACGCCATAGCTTTGGGAGTTTCTTAGAAATAAGTACCTCAGGTTAGAACGATGCCAGCCAAAGGATCGATTTTGGGCCTAAATGTTTAATAAATTCTGGAAGGATCCCATCAGCTCCTGCTTCCTTACCATTCTTCATGGAATCCATTGCCTTTCGGACATCAACCTCGGTCACAGGCTCCATCAATGGCGATGTTACGCGACATCCATTGTAAGTCCTTTTATAATATGTCTGTTGCATCTCTCTCTTTTGATCATTCGTTACTCTGATGTTAGATGTATTATATAAGAGACTAGTTACCTCATTTGGAGTAACGTTGTTCTCCCTTCGGCATGGTTCTGCTGCCCCCAAGTTCCTCAGCAAGTTCCAGCTCTTTCTGCTGGAGTGGGTAAAGTCCATCTCTTCCATCGCCCGAACCCATCTCCTCTCTCTCTCATCATCCAGCGCCCTCACCAGTTTCTCCGCAGTATTAGCATCTTGGTCTGCCTCATATTGTCGAAGCAGCCCCTCACACTCAGTGGACCACCCCGGAATGTAGCCCTTTCATTACAGTGCATTACCTTTACCGTATCCTCTTTCCCCTCTCCCAGTATCTGAGTCCACTACTTAAATGTATATACTTCACTGGTGTATAAGTTCAAATGTATATACTTCACTGGTGTATGTTTCTTAATGTATATGTACTGTCTTATTTTTGTATTAATTTCACTGTCTGGGTATTAATGTTAAAATAAAAAAATCTTTTTTTAAAGAAAATACTCTACAGAAAATATTTTACTTAGCTCATTGAGCTACTTTCTCCAGAAAAACTAATAACTATGAAGACTCCTCGTCTCTTACATCAAAAGGCTGCGTATTGTAGATTATATTGGTAAAATTATAGTTTTTAATTGACAATCTAAGACCAGACGTTTATTTCTTTATTTAGATTATAAAGATACAAAAATTAAATTTTTTATGTTCCCTCTCCATCAATAAATACCTTGGGGTTACAACTAGAGGTGGTTAATTTAGCGCATAGCATGTTATTATAACGCGCTAATTTTACATAGCGCACGTAGCGTGCTATGCTAAATAGTTTGCAGACGCTATGTCGTTATGAAATAGCATATGGAAATCCACACTAGACTATTAGTCATCGCGTGAATGCTGTGAGATGTGGACGCGTTATGTTTCTGTTGCAGCCCGCTAGACTATTTTATATTATCGTGTGCGACCATGGACTAATACGTCCATGTGTGTGATGTTATTTATTTATTCTGTTAGTTAAAATTGCGTTCTTGCTAATAATAGGATACTACATGGCAGAGTAGATATAATGTGTAGACTTGGTTAATTTATGTGGGTTAAAAAACTATTTGTGTAGGTACTCATGTTAAAATTATTATTTAAAAACAATTCCGTGTTTTTATGTTAAATTTTATATATAGGTATACATAGACAATTTTTTTTAAATACACCTATAATAATTAATTTAAAATTTACAATAATGTTAAATACCTACCTACCTAAATATTCAATTCAACTGCCTATAGACAGTAATAAGCCTGAAAAGTATGTAGAAAAGTTCATTGGTTTCCGACGTATTAATAAAATAATATTCTTGTATAAGAGTAGAAAATAGCGCGCGAAAAATCTGTACAACGAACGAGGTGTGACGTAGCGTGTTACGAAATCTAGCGTGCCGCTAATTTTAACACACCATCCTCGATCTGTTAAAAAATAACGCGTTATAAAATAGCGTATGAAATAGCATGCTAAATATTTTTAACATATAGTCTGTAGCGTGTTATTCGTTTATAGCCGTTTTGAACAACACTAGTTTTTTTTTTTTTTTTTTTTTTTTTTCTTAGGGGATATTTTGCGCTCCGACCTGAATTGGTCTATTGTGCTTCCCCTACTTGCTCATGGTGTTACCCAATTAGAGCTTCCCCACAAATCCCAGACGCTTCAGAAAGTCCAGCATTAGGAGGGGATCCAAGGTGGCGAGGTCCTCCACCTCTATCCTGTGTTTTCCAAAACTTCTTGCTCTCGCATAAACCACTGCATCGCAGTCTGTAAGTAGGTGGTGAGGCGTTTCCACCCCTTCTTCGCAGAATCTACAGGTTCCATCATCTTCGAGTCCCAGCTTCCTCAGGTGTTCCCTAAGTCTGCAGTGACCCGTTAAGAAACCTGTTAGGGTTTTAAAGCCTGTTTTACTTAGGCTTAAACATATTTTGGTTCTTCTGGGGTCAAACCCACCAAGAAGATCCTTGGATTAACAACACTAGTTACAACTATCCTTCTTTTGTGATGTGTGTGGGTTAAAAGGTTAGATGATTGATAATAATAATAATAATAAACGCAAAACTTTACTGGGACCGTGACATTATAACTGACAAAACTATACTTAGTAACAGACCAGACATTACCCTCACTATTAAGGCTACAAAAACCACCTATCTAATAGACATATCCATTCCTAACACAGAAAACCTACAGAAAAAACACAACGAAAAAATTCAAAAATATATCCCTCTCGCTGACGAAATTAAGGAAATGTGGCACCAAACCCAAGTAACAATAGTCCCAATAATAATATCATCAACCGGAATAATACCAAAGTCATTACACACCTCACTGCAACTACTCAATATAAATAAAAACACATACACCAATCTCCAGAAATCAGTAATATTAAATACATGCTCAATAGTCAGGCGGTTTCTGAATAATAACGCAATAGAACTACAATAAACAATCAAAATGCTTGGCAATAGCCCGCATATTGATTGATCAACCAGCTTCCAAAGCTGAGCTTACCCTAGGATAATAATAATAATAAGTTTATTGGGACTTGATATCTATTGTTCTGTCAATCCTAATATATTCTCTTTGATTTAACTGGGTTGGCTGGCAGAGATCCTTCGGGATAAGTCCGCCCTTTCGACTGTCTTATTTACTGTCTCCACACTTCATTTTGATATCATAAAGTTTTATTTATTTAATAAGTTTTGGAAATATATAAAATTAACAACGAACTCGTAGATTTTCTAAAATTTTTGATGTCAAAATGGAGAACAAAAATATCTGTTTCTCAACCATCTGGAAAATATGTTACTGATTCAATCCATATCAATAGAGGTATTTTTCAAGGAGATAGTCTTAGTCCGCATTGGTTCTGCTTAGCTCTAAATCCACTGAGTAAATTATTGGAATCCTCAAATTGCGGTTATGAATTAAAAAGGTCTGGTATTAAATTTAATCATTTGCTTTATATGGATGATTTAAAATTGTTTGCTAAAAATTTAGTTGAGTTAGAAAAATTAATAAAAATTACAAAAAAATTTAGTGATGATATAAAAATGGAATTTGGCTTAGAAAAATGTGCAAAAATTAATGTTCAAAAAGGAATAATCCGAAACATTAATCAAAATAGTTCTTCATCAGTTTCAAATATTCCACTTTTAGATAATCAAAATTACAAATATCTTGGCTTTCAACAAAATCTAGTTTTCGACCACAAAATTATTAAAAATGAATTTATTAAAAGATTAAAAAAAGTTTTGAAAAGTTTTCTTTCAGGGAGAAATAAAATTATGGCCATAAATTCATGGGTTGTACCGAAAATTTTGTATTCTTTTGGAATCATTAAGTGGAACCAAACGAAACTAGACAGGATAGATTTAAAGGTACGTGGTTTGCTCACCCAATATAGGATGCATCACCCAAGATGTTCCTTGATGAGACTATATTTACCCAGAAAGGTAGGAGGTAGAGGACTGTTGAACATCCGAAATATGAATAATAAAGAAATTAACCTCCTCCAATCCTACTTTAACTCATCAAGGAATAAATTGGGTTATGAAGACCTCATTGCGTGTGATTTGAAGTACACGCCCTTAAATTTATCAAATCCTGTTTCACCACCGATAATTGGGGTACAAGATCGGGTTGATATATGGAAAGGTAAGTCTCTCCACGGTCGATTCTTCGAAACTTTAAATTCATGTCATGTAAGTCTTGAAGATTCGACTGGATGGTTGAGGTTTGGTGAACTATTTAGCGAGACAGGAGGTTTTGTCTGTGCAATACAGGACCAGTTCATCGTCACCAATAATTACAAAAAATATATTATTAAAACACCTGATATTATTGATAAATGTCGTGCATGTGGCCAAACAGGAGAAACACTCAGACATATTTTGTCTGGGTGTTCTCTCCTGTGTGGTTCTGAGAATCTGCACAGACATAACGATGTGGCTAAAATAGTTCATCAAAAAGTTGCGTTGAAATATGGTTTGCTCGATCTTGAAGTACCTTATTATAAGTACACCCTAATTTCGGTAATGCAAAACAGTAATACTAAGTTGTATTGGGATATACCAATACAAACTGACCGAACGATTAACGCAAATCGTCCAGACATTGTATTGGTTGATCGTAGGAACGGGATAACGTATCTCGTGGATATCACTATACCGTATGACGAAAATTTGAAAAAAGCAGAGCAAGATAAGATAATTAAATATCTTGATCTTGCTCACGAAATCAAGGATATGTGGCATACACCAACCACCCACATAATACCTATAGTGATATCGACGAATGGAGTTATTCCTAAATCTCTTAAAGACAATCTAGGGAAACTTGGCATCTGTTGTGGTCTCAGATATGCCATCCAAAAGTATGTAGGATGTAGGATGTTAAGAAAGTTCCTTTCTCTGTAGTTCGAAGATCTCTCATTATTACATTACATCGTGATGTATCATGAGAGATAATACCGATATTTTTATATTTAGTATATAGCATTGTATTTAATTTTAATTTAATTTATTTTTTATTATATTTTATACAATGTTGTATGCTTTATATGATATATTGTGATTTAATAAATAAATGTTTTGAAATAATAATAATAATGCCCATTGCCCGTGAATACGAGCATGAGGAGCACAAAAAGGGTTAGATTTGCTTTCCATGTCATCTAGTATGGCTGTAGAGGCCAATTCTTGATAGATAGATTCTGTCACACTCAGGACATGGATACTCCGCCCCCTCGGCCGGACCTCGCCTTCTCTGCAGCTCAGTACCCTGACTTGCAGCAACAATTCTCCTCCATTCTGTCCTGTTGGTCGCCAACTGTTCCCAGTCCGTCTGTCTGTTAACACTCTTTAAGGCTGTATGCAGGTTGTCTTTGTATCTTTTGCGCTGTCCTCCGTGCTTTCTTTTTCCGGTTTGTAATTCACCGTAGAGGATGCTTTTGGAGATGATTGAAACAATTAAATAACCGTAAGTACAAATATTTATTATAAAAATGCTTTTAGGTACATATTTAGATTATCTTGTCCATTAAAATAATACAAAAGTGAACCAGACCCCCGAGGTTTATAGAAAGAAGAAGAGTATATTAAGGAAAAAATAACAACTAATGACTCTAACAATTCATTACTAATGTTCGATTTTTAAATGGAACAAACCACTACGGGCTTACGACCGTCTTCTACTGTTATTTCGAAGGCTGGCTTAGTGTGATCACTTTACGTTAACAACGTTCGCCATTAGGTGGTAATGTTTGTCTCCGAAACTCCTAATCGTGAGAATTCTCAACATGTTCAACATGTCGAAAAATCTCATGTATGCAACAAATAGAAATTTAATAATAAAATGAAAAATAGAGATAAAAGTTGGAAATTGTTGAGAACAAGAGTATATAATAAAGTGAGTGTACATCAGATCACTGGTGTACACTCACTTTATTATTTTATTAACAGAAGTAAGGTAAAATAGTTTACCATTCAGCGTTACAGGTGATACCTTCTTACATTAAACAGTGAGAAATAGATATAGGTACCTACATAGTATCTGTATGTATTTTCTCAACGTATAATAGCACTAAATCACCATGGATTGGGGATAGTCATAGCTGGTTTTATAGATCTTTCACCATCATAGGGGGGACACCAGCTGCCTGAACCCCTCCTCCCCTTCCCCGCTAATACAGGCTTATTTCTTGCGCCAATTCTGACCTGTTGGAGTTTAAGGACGTGTAGTAGTCAACTTCGCGGTCCAGATCTAATTTTTCGATTTCCTGCCCGAAAGGAGGCCCGAAAACCCAACATAAAGAGCAGAAGCAAGGAAAAGTACATTTGATCGCCTTCGGTTTTTGTAGACGCCAAAACTCTATTTTTGTATTTTAAGTAAAGAACCTTTAAGACATAACCCGGCTCCTGCTCCCAGTGCAACAACTCACCGACTGCTAAATTAAAACCCAGTTCCCAGCACATCCATAAAATATTCAGATAGATACGTTTATATCTGGGTTGCCAACTAGATGCCTCTTCTGGTTTCATACTCTTTGTTATTCTGGTTAGTGACGGTATATCAGGCAGATAGTTGTTGATCCAAGATGGTAGACTATTCGGACTATCATTCTAAGGATATGACGTTAATGTGATACATGCGGGGATGTCTGGATAATAATATGTATTTATTGTAGTACACCATGTCTGATGGCAGTCTTTGAACTTCATATTTATTTTTATACTTATTTTGGACTGATATGTGTGTTATTGTTCGTGTTTCCTTATCAATTTATTATCTCTTATACCTATCTGTAGATATGCTATTTCAATACTATTTTGGTTATCATCTGTCTATGTGTGTATTATTTTGTTTGTCTAATCTCTCATTAGTATTTTGTCATGAAGGCATACGAAAGAAGACCAAGTGAATTCGCATCTACAACACTTGATGTTCGGTGGATTCTGCTGAAAATCGGGGCGCAACAGCTGTGCTCAGAGGTAACAATGGTCCTTCTCCCAATGTGTTCCCACACCTGCTAATTATTCCTTCTGAGATCACGTATGCATACATACCTTATATGACCTATATTTAGATGAATTGTCGGAGAGGTTGGTTAATTTTTCTATTAGGTATATTTTTATGATTATTAAGCGTTGCGCATTCAAATGCGTCACGCTTTTACACCTTGCTACTGTTGTTTTATTTTTATATTAAAACACTTTGTATGTTGAATTAATTAATTCTGTGCGTCTAATAAAATAATGTGTGGCAGTGTGTGTGTACAGCACTATTTTTTGTGCTGTACATTATTTTATTTTTGAGGATCCAGAATTGCAGTTGCTGATTTCGACCAGCAACTACAATTCATCGAAATGGTCCGAAAGTCAGAGCTGCCACCTGTTGAATCAAAAACAGATAACGCGATGTCAATGGGAGAAAATAGACGGCAGCATCATCTGAGAGTCAGCGTAAGTAGAGCATGACACGTCAGACACTTCCAGGGCGGCGTGAGCCAGCAGGGCAGACAGACTAGCCACTGGGGCAGTCCACACAGACGCCAGGCAGCGCCCGACGAGCCCTGATGCAATTCAGCCAAGCTCTCTGAAACAATGAACATACATAATATTAAATACATTATTTAGCGGGACTTGTATAGTGATGCCAATTCCTATCAGAACCATCCTTATCCTACATAGGAGATATAACTGTTTAATATTTTAACTGCTGTTTTTATGTATTCTTACTTATTTGAAAAAAAAAATATTAACCTACATGAAATGTGACATACATTGTAAGACCATACGATAAATAAATAAATTAGGGTGACAATACAAATAATGCTGGTTCCGATCAGCGCAAATAATGTTTCATGGCTTTGAATGGGCATGCCGGAAAGCGGATTCCTATTTTTATTGTGCGCATGCGTATGTATATGCACATTATTTACCTATTTATTTTTTACAACCTTATGAACTTTAAATTGGAATTGGAATAGAATGTTTTTTACTTAAGTTTGTTTATTTTGTTATTCTTTAATGGACCATTGAGTCTTGTTGTAATGTAATAAATGTAAATACAGGTCAAATCTCTTTATAGCGAATACCGAAGTAACGAAATTTCCAGTATAACGAATTGTCAATTTGTCCCCGAAAAACTTCCGTATAAAATGTACTGAACCAAAATTAGGTGTAACGAAGTCGATCTCAGTATAGCGTGATGTGAGGGATTTATTCATACCTATCTTGTTATTCAAAATATTGTTAAGTCATTATTTGAAAGTTTGGGAACGCGATGATAAAGAGTTTGAGAAACAATTGCTTTTTTGTTTATGGCGGATTAGAAAGTTCGGTATTTGTACACATAGACATCCAGTACTAGGAAACCATTAGAAAAAAAAATGTTGTTTAAACTTTTAAGGGATTGTCTTGAGATAGTGTATTTGTTTCTATTCTTTCACGTTTAGTTTCTTTTCGGAATTTGCTGGAGAAGGTCACAGTTCTCTCCATCTATAGTTTATCGCAATTTTGTTTCCTAGTTAATTAATTTTTAATATCCGCCGCGTGTTGTTGTTTGTCAGGTCGCGTTTTTTTTTTACGAAGTGTTATATTTAAATATGGAAATGGTTTGAGTCTGTGGCCTGTAGTAATTTGGAAGTGTTTGACGATTGAGTTATTGTTTGTCACATATTTAGAGTTATTTTTGTTTAGAGTCCCGAGATTGTTTATTAAACCTTCCGTTTAATTATGTCATTATTTATGGAAGATTTCCCAATCCGGGGGTGGCGAGGTACGAGGTTGGAGAGGGAACAAGTGATACGCCATACGTCATATTGTTCACCGGCATTATGAATTTTAGGGATGGTACATTGGCAGCTAGGTTACAGATGACACCCTGCCTCCTCACCGCCGAGAGGTCTATGATTGCTGCTGTTGTTTTAAGATTCCTTTCGAACCCTGCTGTGGACGCAAGGTCTGATGAGTATAGTGGATGAGGGAGAGCTTCCGACGCCAACTATTGCAGCTTGGAGACTCAGTTGTCCAGTATGGGGTCGTGCGTTGTCGTGATGAAGCAGCTGAGACGACCGATTGACCAAAGCTGGTTGCACACGCGCAAATTTCTCCATCATTCTCTTCAGTTCTTCACAGTTTACTGTTTACATCTATGTTAATGCTCATGCTGTTTTACAAAAAGCTGTGATGAATCCAACTAAACACTAATCCACCGAAGAGTACTTCATCTTTCTCTGTTTTTCAACTTTCTGAGCGCTTTTGATTGTCAGAATCCCTGAACAATTTTTCGTCGCACGTAACAATCAGCACGTTCGCCTTTAATTCATCATCCTTGACCAAAGTGTCCGAACGACCAAGTGGTTCATTTTTCGAGTTGAAATTTCGTCGCTTATCGAACATCACCGTTCGATCCCAGGTGACGACCATCTTCCTCTTTCACGACACAAGCTTTCAGTGGCTTACTATGAAAGAGTCAAGGAGTGTATTTGTGTTCACTTTGAGTGAGCACAGATTCATTTACAAAAAAAAAAAGTCAAATTTACCAACTTTTCAGGAGAGTGAAAAAACTTCATATTTTGGCGAATTTAAGTGTTTATTTATTTTTTTTTTAGTTCAATTTATTATAATTTTGAATGAGTAATTCTACTTATTGTTAATATTAATGTTTTTTCAGTTAATTATAGTTTTAAACTGACTTGGGCGGTATTACACTAATATTTTACAGACTTAGGCGGTGTTGAATTACAATATTCTAATGAACGAACCACTCGGAAACAGTTATAATTTCAATATTATATTATTTTTAAATATAAAACCATAAATAATTAGGCACATAGCATCAACGATCCAATTTTAAGTCAAAGTATCCAGGAACATTTCCTCTAAGAGCATTATTAAGCTCGGCTTTCTATGACAGTCGATTTGGTTCACACGAGAATAAAAAAAATAATCGTCCATGTTAAGAATTCATGGTTTTCCAAAACAAGAGCTTTCATTGTTCATCACTTAGCTGTAGTTCGATTTTTTACTACTCGAAGAGATTCATGGAGGTTTCATGCATCAAGCAGGCTTATGGACACCATGTTTTACCATTCTTTCGTCTATCTTTCGCCTTTCCGTCACGTCTTTAACCTTCAACTTTCATAACTCTTGTGATAACATGTTGCGTTTATATGTACTCAATTTGTTCTTTTGTCACCTTATAAAATTAGACCTTTGCTCGTCCACTGCAGGACATAGACCTGCTCGTGTTCGTGTCACTGTTCCCTGTCTCTGGCCATCTGGACCTGACGGCACGTATGATGTCGTCACTCCACATCGTCAGCTGTCTATCTACACTTCTACGGCCAGTCTCTTGTCTCCAGTCTGTTGGTCTCGTAATCTACGGTTCGTCGTCTCCGAGTAATAGGTACATGACCAGTGTACTTCCATTTGAGCTTGGCAATTTTATCACCCACATCTCTGACTTGTGTGCAGCTTCGGATAGCAGTATTTCTGATGGGGTATCTTATAGAAATACCCTTCTTCTGATCACATTCTGATGATCTGATGGCATTCTGTGTGACTCTCATCTAATGTACCTACAGTATGTTTTGTGAAAGAGCATGCTTTACACCCATAAGGCAATATAAAGTTGGGATTTCATCACCTTATTTCGTAATATAATTATTATTGACAAATTACATCATCGTCAAACTTTAAAATCATCTTACATCCTTAGCAATTCTTTTATTTATTTAATGAAAAAAAATTCAAAGGAAAACAACTTTTGGAGACTCATCAACGTTGTTTAGTGCCACAGAAGTGGCAAAAGTGTATTCAAAAGTCTTCTGGTGCCACAGTTCGTTTCGAATGGTATAATATAGAGTGGAAGCTAGTGGATTGTTGCCTGTTCGTGGAACGTAAGCTGTCCAGGGATCATCAAGAGGTGATTTTAGGTTTTCATGAAAATATAGGTTCCACCAATTGGTCATCAAGCGGTGGCTGTTGAAGTTGGGGATTCTTGAGAGGTGGCTTTAGATCAAGAAAGTGTCACTGAAGTGCTATTTATGTTGGAGTTTATGGCAATGTTGTTTTTTATAAGAATGAATCTGTGTTCAATCAAAGTGAACACAAATACTTTTTTGCCTCTTTCATATTAAGCTATTTAAAATTTGTATCGTGAAAGTGAAAATTGTCAGTACCTGGGATCAAACCCACTCACTAGATCCAGTACAAAACAATACAAAACTTGTCGTCGGAACTGTTAGGCTACCAACCACTACCAATCAATTAGTCCGGCATCTTGCAATAATTGATATATTTCTTCATATTTATTCCTTCACTTCAAAAACCTTACATCCATGGGATATTTTTTTCCATAAACCTATAGAAAACTTGATGTAACACCGCCTAAACAATTTTACTGGGCCAAGAAAGTTAATGACAACACCTCGTAAGTAATTGGTTCCATAAAATAATTTAAATAAAACACCTGATTTGTTATTCCACTATATTTATTTACCTGACTTTAGTTTTAGAAACTAGTTTCTAAGTCACCTGTGACCATGCAGGACCTGTTCCTGCGAAACTAGTCAGGTAAATAAATATTGTGGAATAACAAATCAAGAGTTTTATTTAAATTATTTTATTTAAATAATTCCACCAAGAATGCACGTTCAATTCGTTAATTTAATTGGTTCCAATTTCACTTGACTTTAACATGGAATAACATGCAAAAACAATAGGAAACTAAGCATATTATAAGGAAATCAATAGCTTACATGTGTTATCTCTATGTTATTCAGCTCATAGCACAAAGAAAACAGATAAACCATGATCAACACTCAAATGGCACCAAACTTACGAACATTGTATGGCGGAGTGACTACTTGAGCGGTGTTACAGTGCTAAATTACTTGGGCGCTGATACTATTTTTCAATTATGGCCTTTGATTGGTTGAATTTTAATAAATTGTACACGCGGGAGAAGTAGCTCTATCTTTCTGCATTAAAAAGTCAAAATCGTCATTTTTCGACTTGGGCGGTGTTGTTCGATAAGCGACGATTTCCAGAATGGAACGTTTGTAAAATTCTCTCAGTAAACGTTGTCGATGTTATCTGCCGTTTGTGTCACGACGGATTTGATATAATGTATACAAAACTGAATGTTTATGTGTATCTGTGTGTGTACTCTTATATGTGTATCTGTCTTTTAAGACCAGTGAACGTATTTCGATGAAACTTTGGTAATCTGTATTGTACTAATCTCCGTTAAGTTTTAAGCGAAGTATGAGTTCAATACTACTCCTTGGAGGGTAGTTTTTTTATTTTATTTATTTTTTGCCACCATAGACCCAATTTGGGCACTTAGGGACGTCAGATAAATTTGGCGGGTGTAAAGGGCCCAACCATGCTCTTGTCAGGTCACAACAGATAGGTACATGATATTTGGTGTTAAAAGTACAGCCTTAGTCATGTCTAGTTATAAATGGTAAATGGTACAATTTAGCATTGATTTAGAGAGTAAAATGAATTATCCACGAGAGTTACTAGTAGAAAAGGTTAAAGTGTAACAGAAGTTGCATAAAAGAGGAGTAATTTGAATTCAATATTCATAGTTATGTAGATCACAGGACAACGTCTGTCGGGAAATCTAGAATTCCATAATTTAACGATTTTTTAAAGTACCTATCCATTATGACGAAAATTGTTCAAATATAAGTATGTAATTAAAATACAACCCTAATTAACAAACAAAAGTCTGACATGTAAAAAGTTTTCATCTTTTTAAAACAAAATTAATTTGAATGTAGAATTCACAGCCCATTAAAGGTGATTTATCATTTGATATGACCAGTACTGAAGAACGGCAATTTTATAAGTAAAGACCTAATATTTGTCTGCAAACAAAAGGCCATTATTATGATTGACATCGCCACAAGGAAGCAGGTATGTAAGCTACCGTTCAAGACGTGGACGCTAACGCTGGCAGAGAGGTCGGCGTCCTTCACCAGACACGTGTACATCCCGCTGTCACTCTGCGCCAGGCGGGCCACCTGCAGCACGCTCTCCGCCCCGCCCTCGCTGCTCTCACTCCGGACGCTGAAACAACACAAAGCCCAGCTACAGACCATCATCAGTATGATCCCACGAAAGGAGGGACATTGTAAGTATAAGTAGGTAGGTAAGTACCTGACTCCTCCTCTCGTCATGTCGTCGTTGAGGGTCGCAGCCTGGTGCAGCCACGTGACCTGGGCGCCGGGGAAGTGCCGCACCGTGCAGCCAAGGGACAGGGTGGAGTTCCTCTCGTAATACCGGTCCTTGTCTCCCTCGATTATTTCAATCCTAGGACCTAGAAGAGTTATTTCTATTACACACCTGTACCCTGTACCTATCATCTGTATGTTTTATCGTCACAGCGCTTTTCTTATGGCATTTTTTCTTACAGAACACTTAGAAACTGCGACCAAGTAAGCCAAACATGTAGCCACTAAACATATTAGAAAAAACTAAGCCCGGAAATTCTCCGCGATGGCGTCCAAAATGTATTTGTTATGTATCAGAGTGGTTGATGGTCTGACGGTTACGACGCCGGCTTTCGCGCTATTTCGTAACGGAGGTCGTGGGTTCGATCCCAGATGGCGACCATCTTCCTCTTTCACGACACAAGCTTTCAGTAGCTTACTGTGAATGAGTCAAAGAGTGTATCTGTGTTCACTTTGAGTGAGCACCGAGTCGTTTATGACAAAAAGTAATCGTAATGTATCCTAAAAATGATATTAGGTATAATGCAACACATTATACCTAATATAATAAATCCGATCTTCCCAGAGAACATCTGGGAAGATCGGATTGTACTTAACCAGTTAATTTTGCACAAATTGGACTAGACCTAGGTAACTGTATTGGGTGTCACTGTGGATGGAGGTCTGCAGTGGAATCCCACCCAATATAGATCAACTGTTCACGAAATTAAACTCAGCAATGTAATCAAAAAGAAATAAAGGACATAAGTGGAAATCGGTCTACCACGCTTTCCTTCATTCTACATAATATAATGTCTTATGGGGTAATGTTCTGGTGTATGGAATCTAGTCTTTAAAGAATTTTTATTGTATTAAACCGACCTGTCAGAACTCCATTAAAGGTGACCCCTAAAAACTCGCGTAGAGAGATACATAATAACAGCACATTATTTAAACTTTAAAGTTCAAATAAAAGATTGTATAACTTTTCCACATTTTTTTATTATTCAGATTAGTTTCGTAGGCACACGTCCTACATGGTCACAGGAGACTAAGAAACAGTTTCCATGAAGGACGTGTGCCTACGAAACTAGTCAGGATAATAAAAAACTGTGGAAAAGTTATACAATTATTTTATTTGAACTTTATTTTCAAAAAAAGTCCATCAAGAAATGCATGTTCATCTAAATGTTATTTCAACTTTGCTTAGTTTATTTATATTTGAATGTCTTACGTACATAAGTTCGCACATTAAAATCTGGCCAATAGGTACTGCCCAAATTTTCATGTAAGAAGTTTGCGAATAATAGAAAAAATCATCGATGAAAATGCAAAAGTACTTGGAGTTATTGAAATTGAAAAATTCAAACATTTTGCTTTTATTTGATTTCTATAACATGAGATCTCTCAAGATGGGGCCTATGGAAAATGAGAAAAATAAAATAAATCAGGTGTCGGTTGGCACATTATTCCTAGCAATATTACGGATAGGTACATTACGAAATTTGAAAAATAATCTGTGTAGGTACACTATGTCCATTATTTCTATTCTTTTTCTTTGTTGCCGTTATATTGTATCTTTTTATTTCTCAAAGGCATTTGCCGTGTATTGTAGATAAATAAATAATATAAGGGATAAATTAGGGACGCTATCACCGGAGGATCGCTCCTAAAAGTATCCTATCACCACTATATTTCAGAGGACATAGCATGATCAGGCACAGAACAAGGAAGTGGGAGGTGCTCATTGCCCTGGTAGGCGGCGTTGGGGCGGGCGTCTCACCCGCGGGTCCACAGAGAGAGATGCCAGCGACAGGACAGCAGTGACAAGGCCCTCCTCTCCTTCTGGCTGGCGGCGAATGATTTATGTCGACCATTCTGGTGCAGCTTCTAAATTGTCTAAATGCAATTCCAAATGCTTTAAATAAAGTAGGTATTTGTATATAATTATTATTCTATCTAAGCGGGTTCCCGTAAATATATATGAGATGTGCGCAACTTCAAGCTGCAACCAGCCAGAGCCAGCCTGTGTGGTGTATAGTATGTGTGGTACTCACGGTGCACGGTGAGGACGTATCTGGAGGAGAGTGGTGGGTGCGTGCTCAGCTGGCACTCGTAGGCTCCCGAGTCTCCCGGCACAGTCGAGGCTATGATGAGGCGCCACACGTCAGGGGGCAAGAACAGCGCTGAAAATCTAAAAATACACTATATTTAAGTAGGTACCTACGCACTAAAAGGAAGTGTGCAGCTTTAACTGTATCATTTGCACGCACTCGCCACTACTGCTGCCAAAAATTTGAAGTTTGATGTATCACAACTCTGAGAAGTATTATGAGAATTGCCAAATTGTGGGCCAAAGCGGGGGAAACGAAGCACACATTCGTTGAGCAGGCCTTTTAATGTATGAATTGGCCAGGAGGCCGAACTTTTAATGTATTGTGGAATATTGAACTGGACCCCTTAGGACAAATTGACTGACGAACCCTTACAGACATAGACTACAAAAAATCTCTTAGCTCTCCTTCCTTCCCCGTCCTTCCTTCTCCCATCATTCCCCACCCTCCCTTCCACTGTAATTAATAAGTGAAGTTATCAGTGTAAAGACTGTGTAATTATAAAAATGTGTGTAATTAAAGTGAACAATATTGGGATACACATAAATGGCAATAAAAAAATGTAAATGATAATATATTACATTTTGTAAATTATAGAAAGCTGTCTGTATCACTGTATCCAATAGAGGGAAAGAAAATATAATAATATCACACTATCCTTTTTCCCCTTTCCCAGTATCTGAGCCGAGTACTTTAATGTATATACTTTACTGGTGTACAAGTTCAAATATATATACTTCACTGGTGTATGTTTCGTAATGTATATTATGTATTGTCTTATTTTTGTATCAAAATCACTGTCTGTATAAATGTTAAAATAAAAATAAAATATTCCCTATATTCCTCAAACTACCCACCTATGGGCCTTCGGACTGCCTCAGTACTAAGCCCAAGTAAGTGCTTAAGTAGGTATGTACTTGTGATTGCCAAAAACAAAACCTTTGTGGCTCACCGCTTCAGTTTTCGCAGAATTAAAAATCAAGATTAAAAGATATTAGTATAATAGACGGAGTGGAGGACCAAATGAGAGAGCAGCCGTGCAAATATTCTTTAACTGATTCTGTAGACAGTGAAGCTAGTTTGGCTTATCTGTTTTACTATTTTACCAACAGAGTGCGGCAGGTAGATTTAAATAATTTACTGAATGTGAAAGAAGGTTGATTGTTAAGGATTTAACAATGAGTATAATTATCAGTTTTATCATTATTTGTTATCGTTTTGATTTTTTCAGATAGGTATCAATACCTAATGAGATTTTTATAGTTGTTTTGTTTATGTTTGTTACTCACATAATCTCTAATATAAAAGAAAGTTCGGCTAGTGCGAACACTTATAACTCGAGATCGGCTGAACAGATTTTTATGATGCTTGGTTTCTTTTACGCTCCGGATAACAGAATCTATAAATATAAAGGAAAGTGCCTGACTGACATACTCAATCATGAAGCGCACAGCAATCAATCAATCAGTCTCTCACAATCGTAGAGAAGTGAAATTTGGAAATCAGGTAGGTAGGTTTTAATACAAAACCTTCCACTAAGATAGGATTTTTGGAAATTCCATCCCTAGAGGGTGAAAAATAGGGTTCAATGTTTTAAAATGTATACGAATATCTCGGAAACTTGACATTTCGTATATATTAATTATTCTCCTATAGAAATTAGCAGGTTGCTTGGACATTTTTCCAAATTTTCAATAAAAGAGATGAAAAAGGGAAAATTTTTAAGTGGCTCCTAATAAGTTTAAAACTGGTTTTATCGAAATTCATAAAGATTCAAATTATACTATTTCGTTTTCAAAAGATAACATTAATTAGGGGGGAAGGGGTGAGGGGCGCTTTTTACTGAACAACCATATCTCTTAGATAAATGAAGTTAGAAAGCTGTAAATTAATAAGAATAAGATTCATTTAAAAAAAATACGTACCTATAATAGATGAAATCATAGCGGTACCCGTTAGGAAAACATAGGTAGCTAGCTACCTATCGCCACACCGCGTGGATTACGTCATAATATTGTTTTAAACTAGGTGACCCGTCGAATTTCGTCCCGTCTTGGAATAAATAATATATTCGAGGATTCATTTTATTTAACACGAATGACCTTACCAGAAAGTAGCCTACTCGACAAACGTCGTGCTTACTATGAATATTGAATTACTCATAGTATATGGAATATACATGAGTCTTGTGATCGCCTTTCAAAAAAAAAATTCGCTGAAATTAATTTTCTCGACGTTTTCGAGGGTGTAGATTGCAAAAATGCAAAAAAAAAATTAATTTCGTACGCGTACGCCAAAAATGTGTGCGCACCCATAGTACCTAATTCTTATCCGATTTGATTAAAATTTGGTAAAACGGTTAGCCCCTCGATGTAGATGAGTCAGTAAAATGTTGAGATCTGTACCTTCAGGGGAACCCTCTTAAAGTATCCAAAGAAAATTTCACTTGTTCTAGAAAAAGGGCTAAAAAAGAAAAAAATTCTTCATAAAATTTGGTATACGGGTTGGTCTTATGCTACTACACAAGCACGTAAAATTTGAGGTCCGTAACTTCAGTGGGTCCCCCTTAAAGTACCGATTAATATTGAATATGTAGTTCTAAAGCAGATAATAAAAAGCTCCAATAGTCGATATCATTTTAAAGTTTCTATAATAATTCCAAGGATAAATTCATTTTAATCGTAAAATTATGAATTTTTATGCAAATGTTTTACACGAAAAGGCTGTTATAATATACAATGAGTTCTGGGCTACTCTAGGTTAGCAGCTTTTTTTTATTTGTATAATGATAAATTAATTACCCTTTAACTACACTTATTCCAACCGATGCGTCTGTTTCAAATCGTATTATTATAAATCTAAAGTTTTTGTTGATTTTAATTTATTTTTGCGTATTATTATATTTTGTATCCGCATTCTGTCAAACGCACCAACTTTCAAACAACTAATTACTGTCAAACGCCTGATTTAATTACAAAATTCGAAAAAATGTATTATGAAAGTTCTGAGAAAGTTACCTGCTTTATATTTTATTTTTATTCCGTGCATCTTTTTTGTTTCATAAGAACCTTCTGACAAAAGCAAACACGACAAAAAAGAATGGGCGATATTGGTTTAACCGTTCTCGCGTGACCACAAAAAATAGGGTTTCACTATCTGAGATGATAATGGCTTGCAACACATAGGTACCTATAATTCCTATACCTACTATTATTTCTCACGACACGACACGCGGACAAGGTCATACTAATTTGTGTGTTTAATTGGTGAACTCTGCAAAAAGGATAATCAGATCGAAGAATTTGTAAATTTCTCTTAAATAAGAAGATATTGTTTGTTAATATTAATGCGATATTTTACACATGAAAAAGGTATAATTTTTAATTAATAAATATAGGTACCTATATGAAATTTCGTTTTAATGTTGATAATTATAAATTTCTACTGGACCTCTGCTCTTTTTTGCTGGAGGTAGGAAATCGAAAAATAAGATTGGGACCGTGAGGTTGACCACCTCACGTCCTTATACCTCAACCGGTCAAAAAAGGCACAATGAGACTCGGATGCCTTCGAGCGCAATGGAGAGCTCTTGATGCCTCCCTATGCTCCTGAGTGGGGCCTAGGCCTCCCGCATTGTGGGGTGGTTTGGAGGGGGATCCGCTGTGGCTGGCTTTTTGGTAATCGGGCTAGGGGTCGGCCTCGCTGCGGATTGGTCTCCTCCGGGCTGGCTTTCGGGGGGCTTTAAAAGGGAGAATATTTTGTTATTATAAAAATGAAGACCTACTTTGAGTGGTCATCGCATCACGCCTGAATGGCTGGACCGATATCGCTAATTCTTTTTTTGTCGTGTTTGCTCAGGAGAAGGTATTTATGAAATAAATTAGACGTTCAAACCTACAACCAGACCAAAAACAGCAAATCAATGTGAAAGATATAAATTGAAATATTAAAAAAAAAGTTTGTAGCTTGAAAAATGTCCAAAGCAGATAGAAATAAGTATTTTAAAGATCACTAATTTCGGTGTTTTTCGAGAACTGAACATTTTTTTATTCATATCCAGCAATAAGAAATTGATTTCAAATAACGTCATTTGGTGCAATAAAAGTTATTCGAGCTATTTTTTGGGATTCTAATGGGACAATGTCAGTCAAGTTAGCAAAATATGGTGATTTTTAAGTTCGCGGGATGATTCTATTTGTATTAGAAGCACATAATTTTTAAATAGGTTATTTAATGGACATTTTAGAATGTAAATTAGAAAACAAGAATTATTCAGACTTATCAGACAGTCTTGGAAATGAGACAAGATGTTTCTTACTATAATTAATTTTGATGCGAATATAATCTGCATTGTTTAGGAAGAGAAACCAAATACAGTAACATATGAGCGAAGCCAAGGGTAACAGGTAGTAACAAATAAAACATCGAAAAAGGGATAGAAAAAACATAAAATATAATATTCTAATTAGTATCGAACGGATTAACTGACAACAACGCCATCTGTGAAAAATTCCATAACAACACCATTTACTAACTATTGTGTTTCAAAACATCGGTACGCAGATTTTTAATGATTTTTTTCGAGCTTTCTTAGATATAATATTTTTAGCATTCAAACGTACTTTATACATTTTTTTGTATAAATTACAAATTTGAAAACAATATTCATAGTAAGGACTACAGGACAACGTCTGTCGGGAAAGCTAGTAGTAAATAAAAATATATTAATATAATTTATAAGTTGTTGAACATGCATTTTTCTTGGTGGAAGTAATTTAAATAATCAAATTTAAATAAAAAAACTTTTTAACTATTCCACAAATTTATTGTACCTGACATGTTTCGAAGGGGCACGCCCTTCATGGTCACAGGTTATTTGATATTTTATGTTTCAAATAACCTGTGACCATGAAGGGCGTGCCCCTTCGAAACATTTTTTTTTTTTTTACTTTTTGGCATTGCGTCCATCTAGGGACGATTTGTGCCTATCAAATCAAAAAAAAAAAAAAAAAAAATCCAAATTAATTGTTATTTTCTAAAAATAATGAAATGATAAAAAAACAGGGGGTATTTCTACATAAATATAAGACTACAATACAATAATATTTTTATTAATGAATTTAAGAAGCGCCGAGCGTACCGCTGCATCATTAATTGATAGCAGATATTCTAAACACATTGGGAGCGGAAGGTTAGGGAGAGCCGAGCAAAGGTCATAGGCATCCCGCAGAGGACAACCAAGGAAGACATGGTCCAGTGTCTCCAGGTCTAGGCCACACTCACAATACGGTGAATCCACCATATTGAACCTGAACAGGTGCGAATTCAGTCGATGATGATTGAATCGCATTCTGCACAGACGTGAAATGTCAGACCTCGAGAGACCGGTCCCATGAAACCATGGCCTGGATGGAATCACAGACTGTACCCTGCGATACGCCGACCCATGTCAGGTACAATAAATTTGTGGAATAGTTAAAAAGTTTTTTTATTTAAATTTGAAAAATATATTATTTCTTTAATTTTTACTCTAACTGTTAATTATGTATTTATTCGTATATTGTTTTTTTTTTGCACGATATTAAAATGAAATATAAATAAAGTAGCTTCAATGTAACTAACCTTGTATCTGCGGTAAATGTTTGTTGTCCAATCGTCAAAATGTCGAGAAGTCCATCTTCAGGCTTCCGTCGAACCCACGAGACCTGTTCAAACATATTATTTTATTTTTTAACGAATCTGGGCTCACCCAAAGTGAGCAAATGCAAATACAAATGCACTTTCGATAACTTTCACATAAATCAATGTTTGTATTGTGGAAATGGTCGGAACCGGGATTCGAACCCATGACCTTCGGTACGCAGTACGTACGAAAGCCGTCGACCACTGAGCTATCAATCACCTCATCAATCACTCTCATCTTTACGTAATAATATACCCTTAGGTAACAAAAGTGGAAGAGTCTCAATCACTTTCTCTGACGAACTCCAGAAGAAACAAGCCCTAACAAAGAAACTCGTTTACTTCCATAGAAACTGCAAGTGTTTAAGAGCAGTGGCATTCTTGGGAGCACAACACTTTGACGAAAGGAATCATTGAACAACGGTTGTTGATGCATCTGGGAGAATACTCTGAATGCCTCACTTGAAGCAGTTTGTGCACTTTTGTCATTTTTTAGTAGCTATTTTCATACTAAAGCAGATGACGAACTCGGACTGAGAATCGTTGTGAGGCGCATTGGAGAAACGTATTGTTTCGTTCTGCGGAAAGGTCCTGGTGCGCCAGAATCACCTTCCAATAAATTGAGTCTCATCGACACTGGAAATGTCAGTTCAAATGAGATAAGAAGGTGCTACTTGTCTGCTGTACTACGTGAGGTACATGACCATTAACCCCCTCACAGAGTATCACCTCCTTCATATAGTCCTTAGCGAGAAATTGGAAGGGTATTTCGGTCAACTTAACCGAATGAAAAAATACACTTAAACATGGGTGTCACTTACAACTTTATCCTGCAAGGAAGTCACTCGGCAGTCCAACTGCGCTTTGTCGTGGCTGTGCACCGAAACGCTTCTCCCTTCAGATACGATTCTTGGCGCGTTGAATCTAGATGCATAAACAATTCAGTATAATAATTATTCATTAAAGAATAATAACATATCAAATAGGTAACTGACTACGAAAGTAACAGGCAGTCTCCCCAGCATACGCTGTCGTCCAATGTGACGTGAAATACGAGCATAGCCAATTTATCGTAATAAAAAGTCTTTAACAAAATAAACACATTTTTTTTAAAGTTTTTTATAGTTTACAATATAATCCAACTATCGATTTGTTGAAGAGAAATTATTTCTCGAGACAGATCGGCAGTATCAAGCCAAGATACGTGAGATTTGTATGGCCAGGTCTACATTTTAAACGGTTTTTCGAAGTTTGACGACAAAAAACACCAACTTAGAGGCTTCGCAGCATATATGTTCCATATATGGATTTACTCAGAATTCGGAGGGGAACATTTAGTGTGTCTGTGTGAGGGTGTGTCTGTGTGTGTGTGTGTCCCCCCCCCCCTTATAACTTTTGATTCGATTGATGCACAGATCCTAAAATTACAGAAAATATTTAATACTTTAAGGCTACAAAACTTGTATACTCAGAGTTTTTTAATTTTCTTTCAGTCAGGTCAACCTTTGAATTTTTACTTAATTTTTGCATATATCTCGAAACCTATAAAAGCTAGAACCCTAAAAATATGTATGTATATAGAAAAATACAATATCTCAAATCCAATTTGATGAAAAAGTTCCAGGATTTCTCAAACTTTTTTTATAAAGCAAAATATTTTTTTTATGACAAATTTACGAGTTTCAATGCCTATATTTCAGAATTTTATAAAAATATCGAAAAACGCCGAAACCCATCAACTAGATAATTTAATTTTCTATAAAAAATGTTTACATTATAGCAGTATATCTCAAAGTTTTCTTAACAATTTTGGTAAAAAATTTATTTATTGACGACGTTTTTTTTTTCTATGACTGACTGTCCTAGAGTGTGGTTGTGTTTAAGTGTCAAAATTATTTCTGTTAGTTAGTTTGAATTAAATTTAATATTTGTGCCAGGAATTTGTTGGAATTGACCACCAGGTTTTTTGTTCTTTTGTTGTTTTTCTTTTTTATTACTTTATTATTTGTAATTACTGCTCTCAGGTGAGTTTTTTTATTTTTTTTTCATTTTTGTTTGTTATTTTTAAGTATTATTGTCGTCACTAGGACGGGTAGGTAATAATTGTCAACTTATAAACTTTATCATATTTTATTATGGAAAATAAGGATCCTTTTTCTCCTGATCCCCCAGATAAGGGAGGATCTGGAGATTATGGACTCAAGAGGAACAGAGGGAGTGTTTCCTCCGAGGAAAATTTATGTACAAAAAAAAATAGAATCGAACCATTATCCTACACTTCTCAGGACTTAGGTCCTTTTGTTGTGCACATACAGATGAAAGGAGAAGGTCCAAGAAGTATTCATCCCATATTATTGGGGAAAGAAATATATAAAAACAAGGCTTGTGACCTAAAACAAGGCAGCATAAAAGCTCTTGGCAAGTTTACAGTTAAAGTAGAGTTTGCTTCGGGAGAAGCAGCAAATCAATTTGTATCAAGCAGCTTCTCTGAAAAATACAAAATATTCATTCCTACATACAATGTTACTAAAATGGGCATTATAAGGGATATTCCTACGGAAATTCCAGATGAAGAGTTACTTAATGAAATAATATGCCCAGACGGTTATGGAAAGGTAATGCGGATCCGTAGACTCAATTATAGAGACCGAAATTCAGAGACTCCAAAGTGGCTGCCTTCAAGAACAGTCGTAATTACTTTTGAAGGTCAGAAACTTCCATCACACGTCTTCCTGAATTACAACAGAATCTCTGTTGAAACATACATCTTTCCAACAATTCAATGTTTCGGTTGCTGTAGATACGGTCACGTTAAGATAAATTGCAGATCGAAACCGAGATGTTTCGCCTGTGGGGAAGAACATTTTGGCGAACAATGTGATTCGAGGGAAAACCCTACATGCATCAACTGTGGTGGTCCTCACATGGCAACAAACCAATCATGTCCAGCATATATTCGAGAAAAAAACATTAAACATATCATGGCGGAAAAGAGCGTATCATATTCGGAGGCATCCAAAGAGGCGCCAAGAGTCAAATCATCCTTCGCAGACAAAGTGAGAATAGAGCCCCTTCAAAACACCTTGCGTGACGGTGTGAAAGATAACATTAAAATTCCTAGTTCTTCTTCATTCAGGAAGACTATTTTCAAATACAAGACTCCTACCCAAAAGAATATGGAAACAGCTTTTGACAGACAAGCATATAATGATTTACTTCTGTCTCCCAATGGTACCCCATTGGAGTCCAGTCGGGAGAACGGGGTGGCTCTGAAACATGACAGAATTGAGGAAATAGAGAATATCACCAGTTCCTTAATATCCTGTATAAACGTATTGAGAAATTATATAATTAATATGACAGATACTAATTCACCGAACAACGCTGCCGCTGATACAAATAACATTATTAAATTTAAACAAAATGAAACAAAAACGTCTGAATCCTGTAATCCTACAGTGGAATTGTAGAAGTATAAAAAGAAATAAAGACAACCTTTCTCAACTTTTGCACTCTAATTCATTTTCAGTTGCAGCTCTGGCGGAAACTTGGCTTCATTCTACGGATCGATTGCATATCTCTGGTTATACTCTGATTCGTGATGACCGCGAGGACGGCTGGGGAGGCTCAGCCATACTTATTAAGAACGGAATTCCCTTCAATAGAATTCAAGTAGTACCTCTTGATAATTGTATGCAAATATGTGCTATAACAACTGCTGAATTCACTTTGGTATCGGTCTATTGTAGTCCTTCATATAAATTTAATACCACATGGTGGAATGATTTTGTGTCTTCCTTGCCATCTCCTCTCCTAATAGCAGGAGATTTTAACGCTCATGCCACCATTTGGGGTTGTAACGCCAACGACAAAAAGGGGGAAATTCTTACTGAAATTTTTATTGATAACTCAAGTCTCTGCGTTCTTAATGACGGATCACCTACTAGAATGCCTTACCCTAATAGAAAAGAAAGCGCATTAGATCTAACATTTGCCTGCCCTCAATTAGCAACAACTCTTTCTTGGCAGACCCTTGACGACCCATATGGAAGCGATCATTTTCCAATCATAATAAAAAATTTCAAAGCTGCTCACAAAGAATATCCTCGCGAAAAGAAAATTTAGACGGATTTAAAGCAGATCTAGAAAGGGTTGCAAATGATTTCCTGCATCCTCCTCACCAAAATGTTTGTGATTATAACAACCTGGTTGATTTGATTTATTCTGTAGGGAAAAAACATATCCCATTTCGTCCTCCAAAAGAAAGGGAAAAACCATTCCCCGCACCTTGGTGGGATTCCTTATGTAATGATGAAGTAGAAAAACTAAGGAATGCTTTTCGCCAATACCTATCTGACATTTCTTTTAATAGTTTTATTGAATACAAGAACACAGCAGCAAAAGTTAGGAGGGTTCTCCGAACAAAGAAAAGGGATGGATGGAATTCCTTTTGCAAAAATCTCTCCCCCAATACCTCTGTCAAGACTGTTTGGTCCATGATAAAAAGATACAGAGTTTCATTCGACTCGCCGATGGATGCATGGTTCACCACTGAGTGTATCATGGCTTCATGATTTTTTAAACAATCTCGCCCCTCCTTATGTCCCCACAAAAGAAGAGTCAAATTTAAATGTGTCCTTCAAAATATCACCCAATAATGAATTAAACAATCCATTCTCGATAGCTGAATTGCAATTTGTCTTATCTGAGCTAAAAGACTCTTCTCCGGGTCCAGATGATATTCCATACTCATTTATTAAACTTGCTCCAAGAAGTCTCCAAAACTTGTTTCTAAACATCCTCAACCAAATATTTGCATCAGGAACTATTCCTGATAGCTGGAGAGAACAGTATGTGATACCTATTATTAAACCTCAAAAAGACCCTACTTTGGGATCCTCATACAGGCCTATTGCTTTGTCTTCATGTCTCCTCAAAATCATGGAAAATTTAATAAAAAACAGGTTGTTTTGGTTCTTGGAGCACCACAATTTGCTGGCGAGACATCAATTTGGTTTCCGTAAAAATATGGGAACTAATGATGCTCTCAGCTTGCTGTGTGCCGAAATAAGGATCGCATTTGCAAAAAAAAAATCCCTGACAGCTGCATTTTTGGACGTGGCTGGAGCCTATGACCACGTAAATATCCCAATTCTCATTAACAAATTAAATATTCTTAAGGTTCCTTCTAATTTAATTAAATTTGTGTATGGCATACTATGCAGCCGCACTATTAGGGTTCTACATCGAGGAGTTCCGGTCCTCTCTCATAGAACATGGAGGGGCTTGCCTCAGGGTTCAGTCCTAAGTCCAATTCTTTACTCCGTCTATACATATGATATAGAGCAGTCCCTACCTGAGGAGGCACATATGATACAGTATGCCGATGACTTGATAGTATACACCCAGAACACAGACCCGGTACTCGCAGCTAACAATTTGGAAACCTCTCTAAAAAGTCTTCAACTATGGCTAACAAATAATCAGTTGCATATTTCTCCGGAAAAATCCAAAGTAGTCATATTTTCCAAAAAGCGGAAAATTCCCGAAATAAAAATTATATTTGATTCCACTCCAATACCAATATGCAAGGAGGTTAGGTACTTGGGAATGATTTTTCACTGTAAGCTTCTTTGGAACTCCCACATAGATCAGATTGTGTCAAAGTGCAATAAGGCATTCAATGTCCTGAAAGCAACAACAGGAGTTTGGTGGGGTTCTCACCCAAGAACTTTAAAAATGCTTTACAATGGGTTAATTAAATCTCGGATCGACTATGGATCGATAGTAATGGATCCCTTACCCCAATACCTGAAACTGAAACTAGACAGAATACAGAGCAAGTGTCTAAAACTAATTTCTGGTTGCATGCAATCCACTCCATCTAATGTGCTACAGGTGGAATGTGTGGATCAGCCTCTTGGTATCCGGAGACAATATTTGAGTGATAAATTCTTCCTTCGAGTCTATTCAATGAAATCTCACCCTCTAATTAAAAAAATCAAGACATTATTTACACTTTTTGATAACAATCCATGTTCACTCGTAAATAGCTTCCAAAATCTTTCTTTATCTGCATTGAAATGCATCAGAACATTCAATAACCCAACATTTGACACATCATATGACTCTCTCATTCATATTCCAGATATTAGATTGAATGAAGATTGGTTGAAGGAAAACACTATACATTCCCAACCCCCCATTTTGCGCTCTCTTTTCGGTTCATTTGTGGAGAATTTTATGGGCTACAACATAATTTACACCGATGGATCAAAATCCCCTTCAGCGCCTTTTGTCGGGTGTGCATTCTTCGACTCAACATTGAATTTCGAAGAGGGATTTAATCTCCCCAGAGAGGCTTCAATATTTACAGCTGAGGGAAGTGCCATTATGCAGGCATTAATTCATATTCATAATGAAAAAAGGCATCATTCAATCATTTTAACAGACTCACTTAGTTTCCTTAAAAAAATATTGTCATGTCCATTTAAGGGTGAAACAAATCTGTTAGTCAATAGAGTGAAATCTCAGCTGTATCTTCTACACTGCAATCAGCAATCCGTAGTTCTGGCCTGGCTACCTGGTCACAGGGGGATTGCGGGGAATGAGAAGGCAGACGAAATGGCAAAGGAGGCTTCAGTCTCCATGTGTGGGAAGATTAATCAGATTCCATATGCTGACTTGATTCTGAGTTGCAAAGGGAGTGCATTAGAAGAGTGGGGGAGGAGTTGGAGAGGGTCTTTGGCTGTGCGGGGTCGATGGTTTGGAGAGATCCAGCCTCATATTCCCAAAGTTCCCTGGTTCTGGAATATGAATATTCCAAGATGGCAGATTTCTCTGGTCTGTCGACTAAGGTCTGGCCACAGTCTGTCTCCTGCCCACCTCCACAAAATAAATATTTTAGATACACCTCACTGCGTTTGTGGCACAGAATTGGGTGATGCAAACCATTTGATCATGGAATGCTCTCACATGAGGGGCGCAGACTCTTTGATGGAGATGCTGGGGCGGGCGGGAGTGGGGTTTCCTACCCAGCTTTCGCTTGTTCTTGCGGATCCATCAAAGAGTATTGTGAAGTCTCTTGGTTGGTTTGGATGGGAGAACTATCTAAAACTTTGATTTTAATTACATTCTAGGTATTACTATAATATAATAATTGTAACTACTATAATTTAATAAATAGGCAATATTAAAAAAAAAAAAGAAAGATAAAGATGTAATATGAGACTGACCAAGAACGCCAATAAGGCGAAGGTCAAAAAAAAAAAAAAAAATTATTGACGACATCGTTTCATACAATAAACATACCGACTCAGGCCATCGACAGTTGGATCTCATGTTTACATGCAACTAGTATAATATAAAATACTCCTTCTGATCTGACATAGTGTCTAATTAAATATGTGTGCCAATAAGCCGCTTCTCTCACCTGTCCTTATGGTGGCTGTGCTCGTGCAGACTCGAGTGCATGTCGAAGATATGGTTGAGCATCGGAGTGTCGGCTCTGCTCCCTCGCTGTGGAGCCAACTGTGACCTGTTGGCGCTTCCTGCGGGCAGCTTCATGCTGTGTGGTCCCCGCACCACTACATCAACGGACCCCAGAGAACTCTTCACAAGACTCACATTCACGGCCAGGCTGGCGACATCGTGCTTGATGACTATTCCGCTCCTCACTGCCGCGTCCTCGTAGCGAGAAACAGATTGTGCAATGGTTGAGTTTCCTTTCACCCCTGCAAAGTAGACACAAGTGAAAAAAGGGATGCATGTGCTACCAACCACCGCAAGGCACGTTTTATTTTGTTGTCAATGACCTGCGTAGCAATTTTATAATTTTATTATAACAAGAGAAATACTCAATAAAGAAAACAGACGAAGGGAAAATTCAATTAAGTTTAATCTGTTTCCATGTGTGAAAGTGTGATGTGTGATATTACGTGTCAATGGGGTGACAGGAGCCGTCAGACTCAGGATGGTCAGCAGCAGCAGTGAGATGATGGCGGCCAAAGAGAGGGCGTGCCCCTGCCCCGCGCTCATTGCGGACTCCTCCCGCACCTCATCCACCCCTCTATGTGAGGCATGCTGTGTGCCAGACCTGTTGACAAAAGTTATTTTATTTCAATTTTCCTACAACAGATTCTGTACCGAACGCCAGAGTGTTGTGAATATTATGTAGTGATAGATGTGTATCGAACGGCAGTATTAGACGTCATGTAAATACCTATCAGGTATGGGAACGCGAGGACCCGAATTAAGTGACGACCGCGGAGCATGCACGCCCGGTGGTGCACCACAGGGCGCCCCGCACTGGTGTGTCTCGGGGGGCCCCGCATGACCGCGGGCCGTCGAGTCTCGTTGAACCTCGCCTCGTGTCCCCATACCTGACGATTAGGTACGTACCTAACGAATAGGTACACACATCGATATGTTCATAATATGTGAAATTGTATTATCGTTGTGTTCCCCACCTCGGACAATCAATAAAGGATGATTTCTCCCTTGTGCCGAGGTGGGGGGCCAACGACATGTATGTATTAGATCTCTGTAGGTAGAACTGTAAAGCAAGTACCTACTTACGAGTTGTACTCATTGAAAGCCCGCCAGCTGAGTAGACGCTGGCGTGGCCAGGCATGCTGTGGCTGTGGTTGGGCCGTGAGACGGTCAAGCAACCCAGCACATGCCTCACCTGGTTGGTGAAGTAAAGGAGGTACCTACCTACTGATAGTACACCCGAATGCTCACCAGTTGATTAGACACTGGTGAGGCTAGGCGTGCTGTGGCTGAGGTTGGGCCAAGAGACGGCCGAGCAACCCAGCACAAGCCGCTACTGTAAGGTGATAAAAGTAGGTACCTACCTACTGAAAGCCCGCCAGATGATTGGACTCTAGTGTGGCTAAAGCATGCTGTGACTGGTTGGGCTATGAGACGGCCAAGCAACCTAGCACATGCTTCTCTTGTGTTCTATTGAAAGGCACACCAGAGGTTTGAGACCCTGGTGGTGCCGAGCATGTAGCGACAGTGGCCATTGGTGGTAGCACGGCTCATGCCGATACCTGGTGGTATCAATATGTCTACCTGCTGGTAGATATATCTGATTGAAAGGCACACCAGAGGCTTGAGACCCTGGTGGTGCTGAACATGTAGCGACGGTGGCCAGTAGTGGTAGCACGGCTCATGTCGATACCTAGTGGTATCTAGGGAATCCAATCCCGCAAACCGCGGATCCCGCAAATGCGGGATCCCGCACCTTTTTTGCGGGATCAGAAATGCGGGATTTCTCATGCGGGATCCCGCACGTTTGCGGGACTGAAAAGGAGAAAATAATAAACAATAAGAATGGGCTCAGATGAAGTTCTGATTATTTATTAGATCCTGTACAACCTCATTAATGAAATATTTATCAATTTTCGCTGGAAAAACGGGACTTTTCTTTGAAATTCATATGGAAAATAATTATACTTTCAGTTTTTAAGTTACAACTAAGTAAGTTTTGAATTTATATTTTGTGTTCTATGAATCCTGTATCGGAACGGAACAAAATCAATGTCATTTGAATCTCTATGGCTAGGGATTCCGCCACGGTAGGGGATTCAGTATCGAGCGTAGTAAATTGTCAAAGAAGGTTACTGCGTGATGCAATGTTAGTTAATGCAGAAACCAAATTGATCGACAAAATACCAGGATAAGCCAGGAACTTATAGTGTCGCTATCTCGTCGGATAAAAGAACGCCGTACATCAATGGCCGTTATATGGTTGTGAATCCTGGCATCTGTCGAAGCCTTAACAGAAGAATATCCTTACTGCTAAGAATAGATTTCTGCGACAGATTTTGGGGATTAGATGGTACCACTATGTCACAACAGCGAATCACCTCAGTGATCCAGAATCGCAAATTGAGCTGACTTGGCCATGTTCTCCGCATGTCCCCCGAGAGTCTTGAATATGCAAGCCTTTACTACAATCCGGATGGGACAAGAAGGCTAGGCAGGCCGAAATTAACAATGATGCGGACACTGCGGTTCTACGAGATGCTGGACTGAGCTGGGATGGAGCTGTGCAACTGGCGCAAGATAGAGAGGCTTGGAGGAACTTCGTGGCGTCCACATGCTCCACACTGGGTGCGATCGTGGATTAAGTAAGTAAGTACATCAATGACTGCCATAAAAATATCGAGAAAAAGATTCAGGATCTACAAATGTGGTGGACGATCCATTCTTTTATCTGAGCAAAGTAAAAATTGAAATGTGTGTGTTGAATAGAGAGGATGCTGTCAGACGCGCGGGTCCAACAAGAAACTGAACACCAGCAAGTTGATGACAACGACATCAACGACGATGAAAAAGGAATACCTTTAACGAATCTGTTAAATGATGATCCTTCGCTTACACTAGAAAATGAATGAGAACGTAGTCTCCGTACCGAATGGATAGCTGAGTCTAGACCTGTTGTGCCTGTATCCGTACCCACTGGAGATAAATCTCTTGATCTGATGTGGAGGGAATAGAGGAAAGCACTTGGATGTTGTAGAGGTGGGAATAGCGGCTTAAATTCATAAACTTTATAGCAGTTTCATAAATTTTAAATAACGTTATTTTCAAGGCTTAAAGCTTATTTATTTCATTAGTATCCGGAAAGACTTTTCTATAAAAAAAATCATTCCGAAAATTTGATGTCCGTTGGTGGTAAGGTATAATTTCGCTAAAGAAGTCATTCAGTAAAGACATAACACTGATATATTTATAAATATCGTTTAATACGAATAACGAGAATAAGTTATTTTTATTTATCAAATATTTTTATCAGCTTTCGTTATAACGCTCACCTCTACATGAAAACTGCTTACAATTATGTAAAGTCAATTACATCTACAATGTTTAGACACTTTATGATTTCTTCGGAAGTATTATTAGAAAAAAAATAACTAGTTTTTGTGCCTCTTAAATCAATAAATGTGTTCATTTGTCAATACGAATCACAATGCTAAAAGCTCAAACGTTCAAATGTTGTATTATATCGTCCCTAAAAGAAGCTGATTTTTTATACCTACCTCTAAAATATCATTATTTTCAATTGCTAACACTTCTAATAATTAAAAAAATGCATACTTATTTTTATTTCATTGTTTACTTAATAATAATAACCTACTTCAAACAAAGAAATGTCAATCCCGCTGATCGCGCAAATCCCGCGGGATCCGCGGGATTGTGGTCACCAATCCCGCAAGCTTGCGGGATCGTGAATTTGATGCGGGATTGGATTCCCTAGTGGTATCCATATATTTGCCTATTGGTGGATATACATTTATATTCACAAGTACCTTACTGTTCATATTAATTCCAATCCAAATCCAAACTCCCTTTAGACCCCACTTAGGGGCATAGGGAGGCAACAAGAGCTCTCCATTGCGCTCGATCTTGCGCAACGGTGATGACCTCCTCCCACACCATGTCCATGTCCCTCAGCTCTGCTTCGAAGGAGCGGAACACAGTGTGAGAGGGTCTTCCTCGTCTTCGGGACCCTGATGGGAGGAAGAACAGCGCTCTCCTCGGCCAACTGTCATTCGGCATCCTTAACACATGTCCCAGCCAAGTCCATCTCCTCCCCACAATGGTGGAGGTGATGGGCTCACGCTGGGTGCGCCGGCGTATAGCGTCGTTCGTGATGCGGTGGTACCATCTTACGCCCAGAATTCTCCTTAGGCACTTCATCTCAAAGGCTGAGACTTTTTGTGCCTGGGCCTTGGTCAGGTGCCAGGACTCACACCCATAAAGGAGAATGGGCAACACACACGCATCAAACAGTTTACATTTCGTCTCGACGCTAAACGCCGACGCTTTCCATATCTTGATCATGTTGTTGAAGGCGCCACTTGCCATACCGATACGAATCGGGAGCTCAGCCCCGAGGTCACCAGCGGTGGTAATGGTTGCTCCCAGGTACTTAAATTTATCCACCCGGGAGACCTGGTGACCATCGATGGTTATCGGTTGCTGTTTATCGGGGCAGGCATTATTCGCCATGAGCTCCGTCTTACTGGCATTGACTCGAAGGCCGAGGCGTGCTGTTTCGTTGCAGAGTCTTGAAACACTGCGCTGTAATTCCTCCACTGTCGTACTGAACAACGCTAAGTCGTCCGCGTACTCCAGATCGCACAGTTCGCCCATTAGACCATCTCTCTGTGTTATCGGTATACCTCTTGCTCCTTGCATGGACTTTCTCAACAGGAAATCCATGACTATTATAAATATAAAGGTAGCTAGTACGCAGCCCTGTCTGACTCCCGTGGTGATCCTAAAAGCTTCAGTAGGACCACCTGGCGTTTTCACGCTACACTCAGAGTCTTCATACAGGGACTGCACCATTTTAACTATTTTCGGAGGTATACCATACAGAGCAAGTATTTTCCATATTGATGGTCTATGTGGGCTGTCGAAGGCCTTTTCAAAATCTATAAAGCAACAAGCGACTGGAGAGTTAAACTCCTTGCACTGCTGAAAGATGCACCTGGCACAGAAAATTGGGTCCGTGCAGGACCTTCCAGGTACAAAGCCGCATTGTTGCTCTCTCAGGACAGCCATGACAGGCCCCCGAATGCGGTGTAGTAATATCTGAGATAATACCTTACCGGGAACACTCAGTAGAGTAATTCCACGGTAGTTTCCGCATTCAAGGGGGTCCCCCTTTTTAAATATTGCGACGATGGATCCATTCCGCCAATCTTTTGGGCACCTCTCCTCTTCCCACGCCATTTTAAATATATCTAATAGTGGTTGGCCAAGGGTGTCTATGCCTTGTTTGAGGAGCTCTGCGTGAATTCCATCGTCTCCTGGCGCTTTGTTGTTCTTAAGTCTCATCACGGCCAGCACCATCTCACTGTATGTCGGCGGTTCCTCACATATCCCAGTTGCCTGAGGTATATTCAGACCAGCCAACTCCTCCTCAAAGTTGTAAGGTGAGGAGGGCTCGGGACGGTTTAATATTGACTCAAAGTACTCCCTCCATCTCCCTTTAATCAGTTCGGGGGCAGTGACAGTGGCTCCACGAGAGTCTCGTATTGCCGTCACGGGTTTTTTTTGACCCCTGCCCCCGACCTCCCGGGTGATTTCGAAAAGTGTCCTTGAGTCATTTCCGAGTGCAGCAGATTGCGCTCGCCGTATCTGAGAGTCCAGGTGTCTTCTTTTATCTGTTCGTACAGAGTGCTTCACCTTGCGGCTCAGCTCCCTGTACTCAGACACCAAAACAGCCAGTTTTTGAGGGTCTTTTTCGCTGTCTCTGAGGGTCTTAGCCTTCTGGCGATCTTCGATGAGGCTCCAGGACCCATCGGACATCCATATTGGCCTCTTTTTGCTCTTATAGCCGACAGAAGAACGTGCGGATTCCATAACGGCGTCACGGAAGCTATTCCAAGCTGTCTCAATTGGAACAGCTCCGTGTGAATCCTGCAAGGGGGCAAACCTGGTGCGTAACTCAGCCTCGTACGAATGACGACACTGAGCACTCTCTAACCTGCGTATGTCCAGCGGGCGAGAGGCAGACGGTCCCTGCTGGAAATGGGTAAATCTGAATTTCAACGAACCCACAAGGAGTTCGTGATCAGTATCCATGTCTGCCCCTCGGTAGGTGCGGACATCTCGCAGGTCAGTTCGGTTGCTGGCCCTTACCAGAAGATGGTCAATCTGGTTTTTTGTTCTCCTGTCAGGCGAGGTCCAAGTATATTTATGGATATCCTTGTGGGGGAACAGAGTTCCCCCTATTAAGAGTCCGTGGAGTGTGGCGAAACCAATCAGACGGCTTCCATTATCATTTATCACTCCCATGCCATGCCTACCCATGACGCCTGGTCCATACTGGGGGTCACTGCCAACATTGGCATTAAAATCCCCCAGTACAATTAAGCGGTGGCGCCTTGGGACATGGGACACAACTGCATCCAGACTGTCATAAAAACAGTCCTTGGCAGCCGCATCCCCATCCTCAGTGGGAGCATAGCATAGGAGGACCTGGTGGGGCCCAGGCGTCCGAGGCTTAATTTTGTTGCCTTTTCTGACCGCTGGAGTTTAAGGGTGTGAGGTGGTCAACCCCACGACCCCGATCTGATTTTTCGATTACCTGCCTCTTACAGGATGCTCGAAAAACCAGCAAAAAGAACAGAGGTGCTATTCTAAGCCGACAGCCCCACGGCAATATTAATTACCGATTGTAATAAATAGATTATGAAGTAGTATTGTGTAGCTCTATGTCGGGGTGCGCTCAGCTGGTGAATATGGTTTGGCGGGAAAATGAGTATTGGCGGGAAAATGAGTATTGGCGGGAAAATGAGCTGCGAGCTTACTTACGAGTGCCGATCCCCCGTAGCGCGAAACGGGGTATACGTCAAACCATATCCACTGGCGGACGGCATTGTGTAGCCGCGAGCGCACTTCGACTAGAATTTAATAGTCATATTTGTGCAATATATCATCATTCCTCGTATACACTTGGTGTTTTATTCTACCTACCTACCTGCCTGCCTGCCTGCCTGCCTACCTGCCTGATCTGACCTGGAACTGCCTGACCTGACCTGGACCTGGAACCCCTTCGCTGACCTGTGTGACCCCTCTGACTGGACGATTGGACGTGGACTGGACCTTTGCTGTGAACCTGGACAACGACCGATACCATTGGACCGAGGCTATTCTACGTACGCACCGACGTCTGAAGCTTTAAGTGTTCTGAGTAGATTCCTGGTGTACGAGGCTAACCAGCTCTGATCTTTGATCTCTGTCTGGGGACTCTACAAGCCAGGGGACGAAAAGCGCAGCTGACGACTGAAGTGTGAGACGAATAGTCTCGTCGTGGGCGCAGGGCGAAGAAGCAGACGCGAGAGCCGCCGGGCGCAGAAGCAGATGAGAGGCCATCGTACCGAGCACTGGGTGCTCCACCCGCGGCTGTAATATACCCTTTTTTACAGTCCCTTGTGCCGCAGCTGTGCGGTACAGATTCACTAGAGGACGTCATTTTTTTAATAATTTATAACAAAGATATGAAAGAAAAAATTTCAAAACAAAAATGAACCAATAAAACGATGTAATATGTAGCGAGCGAAAGATTTATTTGAGTTGGCGCTGGACGAGAGGGAGACAGCAAACTGTGGAGAGCGACGCCATTGCGGGGAGCTGATGCGGCAAAAATCTGCACGCAAGTATACCTAATAATTAAATGAGTTCATTTTATAAATTAGGCCTTTGAAAAAATACTACATCTTCAAGCTTATTTTAATTCCTATTTTCCTTTCAGCACAAGCAGTGGACCTCCCTGGCTACTCCTCGGGATGCCCCGCTCACCCACCTAATGGGGGTTATTCTGAACATCCGACCCTATCGAGTTGTGTGCGTCCCGATAGTGTCACGTAGGATCCAACTTTTTGTACAGGCTCTTACTATTTACAAGTCACATTCGAATGAAACATCGGATAACCGGTTGCATTCGTCGTAACACTATCGCATGTCTACTCAACGCCCATTTCGCTGTCGCTTGCGATCCAACCAAGTCTTTACTAGTGTTTAATGATCTTATATTAAGTGTAAAAAATGGCACAAAAATTCATTAGAGTGTTATTTGGTAAAAATTTGTAAGAATTTTAATGAACATTGTTTATAAAAGTTCTATCTAAGAGTATAGATATCATGTAAAAGATTCCTTACATTTCAATTTGAGGTAAAAAAAATTATTAAGTATAAGAAAAAATAATTATTGATAGAAATAACAAATGATGAGTTTTGTTTATTAAAATAGACGTGTTTTTTATGTAAAAAATATAGTGGAATGTTTTAAATTAGTATTACAAAATTATTATTTTTGTCCGTCACGCTATTATATCGTATCCGATGCAACTCGATCGGGTCGGATGTTCAGAATAACCCCCATTATGTATGTAGTATACTGACAAAATGGATAGCCCTGAAAATGCTCAGTTTGTTTACTTGCAAATAAACCAAACATTCGTTTCAAATGCTACCTAACCTAACCTAACCCACGCTTCAAATACTAAACAGTAGTCACATTCATTCCAATGAAACAACATTTAAAGTCAAAGGGAATATTGTTCATTATTATAATAATTCATTTCGAGCATAAAACAGGATTGAACTTTTGGTTCATTGGAAAATGAACGTTGTTGAAGACGCATTTCGTGGTGGAAGTAATTTAAATAGCTGGATACACACGTAACGATTTATCTTTAAGATTTGACATTTTTCAAATCTTAGCGAAGAAAACAATAGAAAAATGAGCGATTATCGTTCAAATCGTAAACATAAATCGTTACGTGTGTATGCAGCTAATAACACATTTTCAGCACTCCACAAGTTTATTTTCCCTGGCATGTTTCGAATGGACACGCCTTTCATGGTCACAGGGGACGAAACGACGAAGATTCCCATGACATCGATATTTCGACGAATTTGACCACCTAAATGGCCAACTTTGTTAAGTGATCACACCAAGCCAACTGTTTCATATTTATTTATTTATTTATATACATTTATTTATATATATTCATATGTCAAAGAAACCTTTGTATTATTATTTATATATCAATGTACCTACCTACGATTATTTCACTGTAAAGCCCTACTGACCATGAAAGAAATAAAGAAGTAGAATTGGTTACAGACCCGCCGGCGCCGCACCCAGTAAGAGGCCGAGGTTCTCCAGGTCCATAGAAAATACTCAAACTTTTCCTGAATCTGTTGTCTTGATTATTCGGAATACGTGCGTCTCTTTGTAAACATGAATGGAAGGTATACACGTAGGTCCACGAAGGGCCGTAGCTATGTATTTTCCCTTCTGTAAAGTTGATTATAATTACGAATATGTAACAACTAATGACTCTAACAATTCATTACTTTTTAAATGGAACAAACTACTACGGGCTTACGACCGTCTTCTATACTGTTATTTCGAAGGCTGGCTTAGTGTGATCACTTTACGTTAACAACGTTCGCCATTAGGTGGTAATGTTTAAGTCTCCGAAACTCCTAATCATGAGAATTCTCGACATGTTCAACATGTCAAAAAATCACATGTACCTAGACAACAAGTAGATATTTAATAATTAATGAGATATAGAGGTAAAAGTTGGAAGTTATTGAGAACAAGAGAGCAACCAAATTTAAAAACTGCGATTGCTGTCATGTATGTGGAATGTGGAGATCGCTGTATCATAAGTACGGTGTACCTACTAAAATGCAGTGGGTCCTAGAGAGCGGCCGTCTTCTGCGGCCGTATATTACGGCAGCTTACGACGGCGCGGCGGTCTTTACGGTGGCATTTGGAAAATTCCGTGCCCGTACTCTCCGTTTTTTCAATAACAAACGTCAATTTGTGTGTTGTGTCGTAACGTGAAAAAGACCGATCTTGATTTTGCTTTAGTTATTTGTTTGGAGGATGACCAGGCATCAGAGGAGGATGAATATCGTATGGGAGAAGACAATTTATATCAATCTCGTAGCACAAAAGGGGCTTTTTTAATATGTAATAAATAATAATTCAGTGCTATCAATGAAAGCGTTCACCAATCATCTGACTCTGACAAGATGGCGTCCGTTTTTTGAAAACAACGGCAATTTTTTTGTATCTACGGTAACAAAATAAACAACGTTCTACTGACGCCGTTCTCTGAAACGTCGCACTCACTTTTCCTAAGAAAACAACCCATAAGCCGATCTCGACATTCACAACTTTGGACGAGCGCAAACTCACTAAAGCAATAGGTACGGCTAATCATGCGGCCACGAACATTTCCAATTAGACAAGTCCACAGAATAGGTACGGCTAATCATGCGGCCACGAACATTTCCAATTAGACAAGTCCACAGAATAGGTACGGCTAATCATGCGGCCACGAACATTTCCAGTTAGACAAGTCCACAGAATAGGTACGGCTAATCATGCGGCTTCGAACATTTCCAATTAGACAAGTCCACAGAATAGGTACGGCTAATCAATAATCATGCGGCCACGAACATTTCCAATTAGACAAGTCCACAGAATAGGTACGGCTAATCATGCGGCTTCGAACATTTCCAATTAGACAAGTCCACAGAATAGGTACGGCTAATCAATAATCATGCGGCCACGAACATTTCCAATTAGACAAGTCCACAGAATAAACGTCCGTATCTTATTATAAAACAACAAAAAACTCAACTAAAAGACAGTTGAGTTTAACGTGTGTGTTTTTTATATTTCTAAGCTGTAATAATCACTAATTTTCATAAATACACGACTTTTTCTAGTTTTCGAAAGCTTAACACCGCCTTTTCTACATTTAACGCAAATATTATTATTTGCGTCAAATGTATTTATTTTATAACACTCGCAAACGAGCGAAGGCTTTAATAATAAGGCTTTTTATTTTATAAGTAAATTACTTATAAACTAATTACTCCGATAAGTAAACCGATCGAAAAAAGCGGCCATCCCAAATATATCCATCGTCGACGACCCTAAAATGTTTGCGGGGATTCGCGAGGTTCCAGCGCGCAGAGTGCAGTGCGACAGGGATAACGAAGTGACCGAGTGCGCAGTGTGTGGCAGGATCATCCAGTCCAGAATTGGTATGTTCAGCCACATGCGTACTCATAAGTAGCTGCCGTCTAAAAGCTGAAAACCATTGCTCGTGTTGCGAGTTGGGAGCTACTACTACTACTAAAATGTTTATGGCCTAATGTTTCCGCCATATTATGAGCGCCATTATTTTCGGTCACAGAGTAAGGCTAATTTGACAGTTGTTGAAAAAAAGTCAGGATTTTTGCGGAAGACCGCCACTCTTTAGGATGTGATGCGCTAAAAACACTTTCATACAGTTCATGGCTATAAGACACTCGTATTAGCGATCTATTAGTTTTCTTGTTACCAATCGGTAAATATATAAATACCTACCTAAGTACTAGCGTTCCCGACAGACGTTGTCCTGTAGTCCTCACTATGAATATTGAATTCGAATTTGTTATTATATTCATATAAAAATACGTTTAAAATAAATTTGAATGTAATAAAAAATATTTCTGAAAGCTCGAAATAAATTATATCAAAAATCTTCGTTTGTCGTCAGTAAATCCGTTCCATACTTACTTTAATATTGACTGGTATTCTCAAATTCACGTTCCAACTCAACGCAAGAAGCTCTTGCTTATAACTTAATCGGTTGCCAGTAGTTACGCATCTAATGTATTGGAATAAATATTTTCAGAATACAGAAATGTCAAAAGTCTCGATAAAAATTGGATACGGTGCAACTCAATCGTCTGTTTTTCATTTCAGAATAATAGTCATTATATTGTATACTAGCTGTTACCCGTGGCTTCGCTCACATGTTATTTGGTTTCTCTTCCTAAACTGGCTGAACTCTAACACTTACGTCAAATAATTTATAATACCTATACTGAACACCTTTAGGGATATCCAAATACCTCTATATATGTTAAACGACTCTTGATAGTTACCTACGAGTTATATTTTTTGTCTACGCTGTACGAACGAAAGCCGTCGACTGAACCGATGGGCTACTGACCACTTCAAATAAATTTGTTTTGCTACGCAGGGCTCATTTTATCAATCGCGCCAACTATCTACCAACTTACAGTTATGTCAAATGCAAATTTAAAGGTAGACTTTTTTTTGTCAAAAATATGACGTGTATACGACATAATATATCTCTTCATTTCGAACTGTCTTGACAGTCATTGTACTATTATTTTTTTTTTCTATTTTTAGATTCCTCTAATTACTTATTGTTGTCTTTTGAAAACAGAATATTACAAATTGAATCTTCATGAAGAAACCATGTTTTTGAAATGTCGATAAAACCAGTTTTAAACTTATTAGAAGATACTCTTATAAAAGTCATCCCTTTTAGTAAAGTTTTGGAAAAATGGCAAAACACCCTTCTACTTATTTCTATAGGAGAATTTATACACTAAATCTCAAGTTCGAACCATGTCTAGTTTCCGAGATATTCGTATACTTTTAAAAACATTCAACCCTATTTTTCACCCCCTTAGGGATGGAATTTCCAAAAATAAAATTCTTTCTTAGTGGAAGGTTTTGTATTAAAACCTACCTGATTTCTAGACGTTTGGGCTGTTGATGAGTGAGTATATCAGTTAGTCAATCAGGACACCTTCCTTCATGTAGTAAAATCATTTGCTATCCATTTTTCGAATTGATAATAATTATATTCTGTTATCCGGAGCAGAGAGAATCCAATAAACCAAGAATCATAAAAATCTATTCAGCCAATCTCGAGTTATAAGTGTTTGCACTAACCCGACCTTCTTTTATAGTATAAGATTAGTTCGAACCATGAGTGCGAGAGGGATGAAGAAGATGTGGTGAGGGGGTGAGGGGGCGAGGAGGTGGGGATCATTATGGGACACTCGGGGAACAAGGAACATGGAACAAGCGCAGGGCCCGGCCAGGAGACCAATCCATTCTAGTTATCCTGTACCACGCAAATATTGCTGGGGTGAGTAGGCGTTGGAGGAGGGCGCGTTCACTCGTCAACTATTAGGTAGGCACAGCACAGCACGGCCAGTAGTGTAGAAGACGTCCCTGTAAGTCGAGCTACTTCCAGCGACCGTTCTGTCAGATGAACTGTAGCGAACAGTTTCTATTTGTAGTTCCCCAGGAGTACTTCGGACCAGACCTCTCACGCCTGTTTATCTCAGGCATCCGAGGTTTGTATATTGGGCCTTTTCTGACCTTTCGGGATTTAAGGACGTGAGGTGGCCAACAACGCGATCCATATATGATTTTTCGATATCTACAGGATGCTCGAAAATCCAGAAAAAAGAACAGAGGTACTATTCTTAGCCTGCAAACCCACTACAAATATACTCGCTCCATTTGGTTTGAAGCATCATCGCCCCAATTATCTTCACACTCTTTATCAAGGCTAACCTAATTCCAAGGAAGAGAGAGATCAGGCTCTTCCCTATTCTAGAATAGAATGATGAATAGCCATCTTGGTGACAAAGGGACTACCTAATCCAGCCGCACACACGTGCCCCCCTAGGCAGGTGACGCAGGTGTACTGTTGGTGATCTCCACACGAGGTGGTGATTTATGTGGAAGAAGGAATTTCCGCCTCGGCTGCTTTCTTAATCGCGTCTCCTTTGGCGTTTGAATGAAGCTGGGAGACGCGAGGCTTAATAACCAAGGCGTCCCAACGTGATCCGACGAATGAAATATTTCTATCTATGATTGTTTCAGCTGTTGCTCCTTTACTTGTCTGCCTGCCTCAATGCTAAATAGGTACTTTTCCGAATATAATCAATGATACCTTCACCAACGATCTTCGATTTAAAATTTCAAAAACCACTACGGGCTTACGACCATCTTCTACTGTTATTTTTCTAGATCGTCTTCTACTGAGCGAATATACCTACTTGTAGTTGTAATATTTTTGATTTTTTTCAAATCTCCGCAAACATAAGTATGTTATATTACTGTAAGTACAGTTCTTTAAAATATGTATATTACACATAGGTACATAAAACATGACACATAAAGCAACAACAAAGTGTACCAACATAGTACAATTTTTACTCTTTACTGTAGTGTGTGAACACTCAAGCCAGACCTGGAACCCCACCAGGACCAGGATGCACCACGCCATACCTCCACGCTTGCCATATCGGACTCCCGGCAGCCATAACCACATCGGACTCACGCCAGTCATATTATATCTACCTATACATTATGTACACCAGTATGGGAAAGGTTTTGGGACGATAATGGATCGGAGGGCATTCATGGTTTGTAAGGTGCGCGCACCTTCCTTTTACAAAATAACAATACGCATTGACTCTTACTACAACATATCTGAAAAATCTTAAATATTGGTGTTTGTTAATTTTAAAACTCAATAATGTTACCAAGTATTTTTTTATTTTAAAAAGTTCCTAGGTATGTTTTTTTTCCATTTGAGTGTATTTTTATGCCATTCAAGACAAAAAGAAGATAAATAAAATACACTAATATCGTGTGGTTGTAGGGAAAGTCACGGCCAAAGGTAAGGATCGTGAGAGCTCGTGTATTGAATCGATCCAGGTGACAAGCTGTGCATGTCCATCATGGTTCCCCCGAACTTGGTTATTTATTTATTTCAAGTAAAATTCATCACTTACAATAATTACAGATTTCTCCTTTGCGATGACATATAATAAAATACACTTTTTTTTAATAAATGAATCTGCGCTCACTCAAAGTGAACACAAATACACTCCTTGACTCTTTCACAGTGTTTAGAATATTATTAGGTACCTATTTAAAGAATAAAATGTGGGGTAGGTACCTATCCACTAACCGTGCAACCAACGCAGTATAAGCGCTGCGTAAACAATGTTGAGAATATAATTTAATTTGTTCTCATTTGAATTTTAAAACGTTCCAAATACGAACTTCACTTATTTTCCGTGTGTATTATTTTTTCATAGAAGCTACTAGAATACCGTCTCAGCAAGGTGTGAACCCATTTTACTTCATGTAAAAATTCATTTTGTAAAACATTATAGAAGCTACTAGAATATCGTCTCAGCAAGGTGTGAACCAATTTTTACGTCATGTAAAAATTCATTTTGTAAAACATTATCAAATCTACAGAATACAGTCCTAAAATCGAAATATTTGTTTTTAAATACCAGCAACCAGTTTACCCAACACACAGTAAGCTGCTTGTGTCGTAAAAGAGGAAAATGGCCGGCTCCTGGGATCGAACCACGACGTCCGCACCAAACAGTACGAAAGCCGGCGTTGTAACCGCTAGTCTACCAACCACTTCATTTTTTTTTTAAATGAATCTGTGCTCACTCGAAGTGAACACAAATACACTCCTTGACTGTTTCACAGTAGGTAAGCTGCTTGTGTCGTGAAAGCGGTAAATGGTCGACACGGCCGGGATTCGAACCCACGACCTCCGACATTTATTTGGCATTCTTGAACTATGCTGTTCACAGATTCTATCTCTCCGCAAACACACTACGGGTGGTCACGCTTGCCCCATCTGTGAAAGAAAAGGCCACATCTTCCATGCTCATTCTTGCTCTGTTGATGTTACACCACAGCCGGTGAGGCAGGTTTCCACTGTGCGGTATCTGAATTGCATTCCCTCCATATACGCCGCTACTCGTTTCGTGATGGCTATCCAAGCTCTGCGTGTTCACCGAGACATCCCCAATGCGGACTCTCTTCGCCTCGGATCCCGCCATCCCACCTGGAAACTTGTACAAGTGGGGAAGCAGACTAATCGGTCTAAGTTTTACAACATTTTCTGGTCAGTTTTTTTGTGTAGAAGTGTTATAGCTGCAGTGTTCCACTCCGCTGGTGTACTTTCACCAGCAAGACATTTGTTTAGAAGTTGTACTGTTGATTCTTGGAGTGACTCTCCTCCATATTGTACTACATACCTCTATGATGATACCACCTGGGCCAGGTGCTTCATTATTTTTTGTGCATTTCAAGGCATCCGTTGTAATGTCAGGAATATCTTCCGATCCCACATTTGTTATTCTACGTCTTTTAGAGTCCTCATGAGTGAATGATGATTGAGAGCTATTTATATTCTTCGTAGAAACTTTTCGCTTTATTGTGTGGGATTTCGGAGCTATTCTATTCTAACACTAATAAATAATTAGCGAGTAATAGTGACCATGCAGGACCTGTGCCTGCAAAACTATAGTCAGGTTAGTAAATGTGTGGAATAACAAATAAATAATTGTTTTATTTAAATTAACCTTATTGAAATAATTCCACCAAAAATGCACGTTAATTTCATCAAAATCTAAATGTTATAATTACCTACACTTGTTCTATAATTGGAAAGGGATCGCTGTTGAATAGAGATAATAATCTCAATGCTAATTGGATAGTCACTATACATCTGCAATGTACCTACCTACACTTGTTCTATAATTGGAAAGGGATCGCTGTTGAATAGAGATAATAATCTCAATGCTAATTGGATAGTCACTATACATCTGCAATGTACCTACCTACACTTGTTCTATAATTGGAAAGGGATCGCTGTTGAATAGAGATAATAATCTCAATGCTAATTGGATAGTCACTATACATCTGCAATGTACCTACCTACACTTGTTCTATAATTGGAAAGGGATCGCTGTTGAATAGGGATAATAATCTCAATGCTAATTGGATAGTCACTATACATCTGCAATGTACCTACCTACACTTGTTCTATAATTGGAAAGGGATCGCTGTTGAATAGGGATAATAATCTCAATGCTAATTGGATAGTCACTATACATCTGCAATGTACCTACCTACACTTGTTCTATAATTGGAAAGGGATCGCTGTTGAATAGGGATAATAATCTCAATGCTAATTGGATAGTCACTATACATCTGCAATGTACCTACCTACACTTGTTCTATAATTGGAAAGGGATCGCTGTTGAATAGGGATAATAATCTCAATGCTAATTGGATAGTCACTATACATCTGCAATGTACCTACCTACACTTGTTCTATAATTGGAAAGGGATCGCTGTTGAATAGAGATAATAATCTCAATGCTAATTGGATAGTCACTATACATCTGCAATGTACCTACCTACACTTGTTCTATAATTGGAAAGGGATCGCTGTTGAATAGAGATAATAATCTCAATGCTAATTGGATAGTCACTATACATCTGCAATGTACCTACCTACACTTGTTCTATAATTGGAAAGGGATCGCTGTTGAATAGAGATAATAATCTCAATGCTAATTGGATAGTCACTATACATCTGCAATGTACCTACCTACACTTGTTCTATAATTGGAAAGGGATCGCTGTTGAATAGAGATAATAATCTCAATGCTAATTGGATAGTCACTATACATCTGCAATGTACCTACCTACACTTGTTCTATAATTGGAAAGGGATCGCTGTTGAATAGAGATAATAATCTCAATGCTAATTGGATAGTCACTATACATCTGCAATGTACCTACCTACACTTGTTCTATAATTGGAAAGGGATCGCTGTTGAATAGGGATAATAATCTCAATGCTAATTGGATAGTCACTATACATCTGCAATGTACCTACCTACACTTGTTCTATAATTGGAAAGGGATCGCTGTTGAATAGAGATAATAATCTCAATGCTAATTGGATAGTCACTATACATCTGCAATGTACCTACCTACACTTGTTCTATAATTGGAAAGGGATCGCTGTTGAATAGGGATAATAATCTCAATGCTAATTGGATAGTCACTATACATCTGCAATGTACCTACCTACACTTGTTCTATAATTGGAAAGGGATCGCTGTTGAATAGGGATAATAATCTCAATGCTAATTGGATAGTCACTATACATCTGCAATGTACCTACCTACACTTGTTCTATAATTGGAAAGGGATCGCTGTTGAATAGGGATAATAATCTCAATGCTAATTGGATAGTCACTATACATCTGCAATGTACCTACCTACACTTGTTCTATAATTGGAAAGGGATCGCTGTTGAATAGGGATAATAATCTCAATGCTAATTGGATAGTCACTATACATCTGCAATGTACCTACCTACACTTGTTCTATAATTGGAAAGGGATCGCTGTTGAATAGAGATAATAATCTCAATGCTAATTGGATAGTCACTATACATCTGCAATGTACCTACCTACACTTGTTCTATAATTGGAAAGGGATCGCTGTTGAATAGGGATAATAATCTCAATGCTAATTGGATAGTCACTATACATCTGCAATGTACCTACCTACACTTGTTCTATAATTGGAAAGGGATCGCTGTTGAATAGGGATAATAATCTCAATGCTAATTGGATAGTCACTATACATCTGCAATGTACCTACCTACACTTGTTCTATAATTGGAAAGGGATCGCTGTTGAATAGGGATAATAATCTCAATGCTAATTGGATAGTCACTATACATCTGCAATGTACCTACCTACACTTGTTCTATAATTGGAAAGGGATCGCTGTTGAATAGGGATAATAATCTCAATGCTAATTGGATAGTCACTATACATCTGCAATGTACCTACCTACACTTGTTCTATAATTGGAAAGGGATCGCTGTTGAATAGGGATAATAATCTCAATGCTAATTGGATAGTCACTATACATCTGCAATGTACCTACCTACACTTGTTCTATAATTGGAAAGGGATCGCTGTTGAATAGGGATAATAATCTCAATGCTAATTGGATAGTCACTATACATCTGCAATGTACCTACCTACACTTGTTCTATAATTGGAAAGGGATCGCTGTTGAATAGGGATAATAATCTCAATGCTAATTGGATAGTCACTATACATCTGCAATGTACCTACCTACACTTGTTCTATAATTGGAAAGGGATCGCTGTTGAATAGGGATAATAATCTCAATGCTAATTGGATAGTCACTATACATCTGCAATGTACCTACCTACACTTGTTCTATAATTGGAAAGGGATCGCTGTTGAATAGGGATAATAATCTCAATGCTAATTGGATAGTCACTATACATCTGCAATGTACCTACCTACACTTGTTCTATAATTGGAAAGGGATCGCTGTTGAATAGGGATAATAATCTCAATGCTAATTGGATAGTCACTATACATCTGCAATGTACCTACCTACACTTGTTCTATAATTGGAAAGGGATCGCTGTTGAATAGAGATAATAATCTCAATGCTAATTGGATAGTCACTATACATCTGCAATGTACCTACCTACACTTGTTCTATAATTGGAAAGGGATCGCTGTTGAATAGGGATAATAATCTCAATGCTAATTGGATAGTCACTATACATCTGCAATGTACCTACCTACACTTGTTCTATAATTGGAAAGGGATCGCTGTTGAATAGGGATAATAATCTCAATGCTAATTGGATAGTCACTATACATCTGCAATGTACCTACCTACACTTGTTCTATAATTGGAAAGGGATCGCTGTTGAATAGGGATAATAATCTCAATGCTAATTGGATAGTCACTATACATCTGCAATGTACCTACCTACACTTGTTCTATAATTGGAAAGGGATCGCTGTTGAATAGGGATAATAATCTCAATGCTAATTGGATAGTCACTATACATCTGCAATGTACCTACCTACACTTGTTCTATAATTGGAAAGGGATCGCTGTTGAATAGAGATAATAATCTCAATGCTAATTGGATAGTCACTATACATCTGCAATGTACCTACCTACACTTGTTCTATAATTGGAAAGGGATCGCTGTTGAATAGGGATAATAATCTCAATGCTAATTGGATAGTCACTATACATCTGCAATGTACCTACCTACACTTGTTCTATAATTGGAAAGGGATCGCTGTTGAATAGGGATAATAATCTCAATGCTAATTGGATAGTCACTATACATCTGCAATGTACCTACCTACACTTGTTCTATAATTGGAAAGGGATCGCTGTTGAATAGGGATAATAATCTCAATGCTAATTGGATAGTCACTATACATCTGCAATGTACCTACCTACACTTGTTCTATAATTGGAAAGGGATCGCTGTTGAATAGGGATAATAATCTCAATGCTAATTGGATAGTCACTATACATCTGCAATGTACCTACCTACACTTGTTCTATAATTGGAAAGGGATCGCTGTTGAATAGGGATAATAATCTCAATGCTAATTGGATAGTCACTATACATCTGCAATGTACCTACCTACACTTGTTCTATAATTGGAAAGGGATCGCTGTTGAATAGGGATAATAATCTCAATGCTAATTGGATAGTCACTATACATCTGCAATGTACCTACCTACACTTGTTCTATAATTGGAAAGGGATCGCTGTTGAATAGGGATAATAATCTCAATGCTAATTGGATAGTCACTATACATCTGCAATGTACCTACCTACACTTGTTCTATAATTGGAAAGGGATCGCTGTTGAATAGGGATAATAATCTCAATGCTAATTGGATAGTCACTATACATCTGCAATGTACCTACCTACACTTGTTCTATAATTGGAAAGGGATCGCTGTTGAATAGGGATAATAATCTCAATGCTAATTGGATAGTCACTATACATCTGCAATGTACCTACCTACACTTGTTCTATAATTGGAAAGGGATCGCTGTTGAATAGGGATAATAATCTCAATGCTAATTGGATAGTCACTATACATCTGCAATGTACCTACCTACACTTGTTCTATAATTGGAAAGGGATCGCTGTTGAATAGGGATAATAATCTCAATGCTAATTGGATAGTCACTATACATCTGCAATGTACCTACCTACACTTACTATGTAACAAAGTGCAAATTGGCCTTAGTTTGTGTGTCCGTATGTTTGTAGGAACATAATCATTATTACATGTTTTTTAATAATTTTTTCTCCAGTAGTAAAATATAAACTAGTGAATCTCTCTTCCCGGTTGGCAGCCCTGCGCGTTCAGATAACGGCCGGGTGATGAATGGTCCTGTCTCCCTCAAGGTGCTGCTCATGTCTGCTCATCTCCCATCGAGGGTTATTGATGGAGCCACCCGCAGTGTGGGGGGAGGGGGAGGGGGGCTAATGGATGCCTCCCGAGAGATGACTTGGACATTCTCTACACCTGACAGAGCCCCGACTAGACTAATCAATGGCGGAAATCAAAACTTAATGGCGCGTTCATAGTGGGTGATGGGGCCGCGAGTCACGCAGACCAGCCAGCCAACCTGCCTTCCCACTTATATGAGGCACGTAAAACCTGAGACCCTATTGCCCAAATCATACGCCCTTCGAACAGTATCTTTATGTCACACAAGTGCTTTAGAAACGGGGTCTACTTAAAAAAATAATATTGTGAAACAGCATGGCCATCAGTAGTACTGATTCAATCAAGTTTTGTCTCCCGAAGGTAACAGCCAACCTCCCAAATAATATTGTGAAACAGCATGGCCATCAGTAGTACTGATTCATTCAAGTTTTGTCTCCCGAAGGTAACAGCCAACCTCCCAAATAATATTGTGAAACGGCATGGCCATCAGTAGTACTGATTCATTCAAGTTTTGTCTCCCGAAGGTAACAGCCAACCTCCCAAATAATATTGTGAAACGGCATGGCCATCAGTACTCAGTGGTACTGATTCATTCAAGTTTTGTCTCCCGAAGGTAACAGCCAACCTCCCAAATAATATTGTGAAACGGCATGGCCATCAGTAGTACTGATTCATTCAAGTTTTGTCTCCCAAAGGTAACAGCCAACCTCCCAAATAATATTGTGAAACAGCATGGCCATCAGTACTCAGTAGTACTGATTCATTCAAGTTTTGCCTCCCGAAGGTAACAGCCAACCTCCCAAATAAATATTCGCGGCCAGGTGAGGAGGAGAAATCAAAAGAATAATTGCTAAATGACTGGAAGGGGGTGAGGGGGGGGCTTGGATTTGACAAATGAGGACTGCGGGGTCCTGCCAGGTACAGGTGAGTGAGTGATGTGTTTCCACGCGGTCCAGCGAGCAGCATCTCCCGCCAGGAGGAGACCTCTAGGGGGGGTCTGATGTGAGCCGTCTCTGGGCTCACCGCAGTCCCCAAAAAGACCATTGTTTTAATTATTCGTGGATTTTTGTGCAGCTCTTCTGGACTATATTATATTACATATAGAACCAACTATTTCATGGAAATTATTAACTCAATTAAGTAAGTACCTAAGGTCTTATTTATAAAAAAATCGTTGATAACAATATTACGTCCGATCCACCGATCAACTTTTACTTAATTTTTATAAAGAAATATTTGATCCGCGTCTGTTATACAGGGTGTCCCAGAAAGTACGACTAAGCGAATGTCCAGAGATAGAACATGTTTTTGGTTGTATGTTAAACGATTTTTTATATTTTTTGAGTTACAGTTATTTTAGTACTTTTTTTGTAAAACCCTGACTTACAGAATATAAATGGTTACAGAGACACGAAAATTTAATGTAGGTACAAATATATTTTTTTCTGGAATAGCTGAATAGTATATCTAGCAGATACAAAACAATTATGGGTGTATTGATTCCATCGTGCCAATAAAAAATGACGAATCCCAAATAATATATATAATTGAAAATTTTACACAAACTTTGAAGACGATTAAACCAGTGGTATCAATCGGCGGCTTTCATACCTACGTATATCGTATTGAAGGTCGTAGATTCGAATCCCGGCCGTGCGGACCATTTCCGCTTTCACGACACAAGCCTTTAGTTAGTGTGAAAGATGTCAGGAGTGTGTAGTGTTCACTTCGAGTGAGAACAGATTCATTTAAAAAGAAAAAATAATGAAACTATGTACAGTGTAAATTTCATTAATCTGTCTTTACCCGCGGTATCATACCTAAAATTCTTTTAAAGCAAAAATGGCGGTGGAAATTTTCAATGATTATCCATTCGGGAAGAATATTTCTAAACAGATAACGATCTTGTGCAATTTTCTCCTCATACATTTTGTATGATATTTCTTTTCGCTAAATGTTTTTACTATCATTAGCGCGTAATGGTTAAAATTGTACCGAAATTCACCTCTTTCAATTCAATTCTACGTAATCGAACACGAATTATTGATGTAATGAGTGTCTTAAAGTTGTTGCTTCTACCTATATCTACCTACCTGCTATCTGTTTACATAATGTCAAATTACCCACACTTTAATTAGCCAACCAATTACAAATTGCACAATTACCTACGTAGATACTTTACTTTGTTGTAATGAAACCAGTACCGTAGACCACTACTCAAATCTTGAAACTATAACTCAACTATAATACCTATAACTATTTCATTTTTGTACAAAGTTTAAAGAAAACGTGAGACATGAGTGAACTGAAGTAAAAGAAATGAAATCTACATTGTTTGTTCAGCAATCAACTAGGATTAGGGATGTGAAATGGGGAACTGTTCGTACGTGGATGGGGATGTATGAATAATATAGAAACAGATATGATCTATTTTGAAAGGCTCTCAGGTCCGGCGTCAATACTATCGGGGCTGCATGGCAGTGGTGGATGTGTTTACAATAGTGTAACTCAGTATTGCCGAAGAGAAACAGCGACCGCGAGCAAACCACCATCTGACAAACCACCATCCGAAGAGGTGTGCGAAATATTGAGTAGCAACTAGCAACAGCCCTCATCCACCACGGCGCGGCCCATCCCTCAATTTCGGTTACGGACCTTTACAACATTCCAGACGAATCTCTGTCCACCTAGATATAAAAACCACATGTCTACCAGTACATAATATTATTAACTACACATTAAAAAAATAAGCCTATGTACTAGTACTAAACGAAACAAATTAAAGTGAGATGATCGGTAGGCCAGTAGGATCAGTCGGCGGTATAGCGTACGTACAGCGTACTGAAAGCCGTGGGCTCGAATTCAAGCCTTTGCCTAAGCAATGTGAAAGATGTTAAAAGTGTATTATTTGTGTTCACTTCGAGGTCGACCTATTACAATTGCTAAGCATACTTTTTGTCTTTATTACCGGCTTTCCGTGCTAAACATAATTCATGGCGTGAAAGAGACAGATGGTTGGCCCCAGAACTTGAATCCACTACCCTTAGAATGTTGCCCACCAATTCGTTACTCTACCAAACTTCTTTACAACATTTACAAAATCTTCGCGTCCTTTAATTATTAGATCATTCATGAACATTATGCAAAACTAATTGGCTTTATATTTATCTGTCTGATAGAAGATGATGTTCGGTGGTGTTAGCCTTAACGGTTTGTTAAAATGGATAAAAGTGTTGTCAAAGTTGCAGTTTCCGTCCTTCTCACTTACCGGGCCCAGGGCACAGGGAGACCTCACACACTTAATCCACGTGGAGTCTGGTTGATATAAACGTTTCACACCACTAACACTGCACACGGGAGGGATAAATAAAGGTCTAATAACGTCGGTCGAAATAAAGTAAAGAGCGGGAGGCTGAAGGGAGGGTGAGGAGCTTCGGGACGTCCTGCCCTCGGCGCGGCGCTCTGTGCACTGGCCCGCACGCCAACCAACTCAGTATAAGTGTGGAATATTACTAGGGTGCAGGTTCCAGTTAGCACTATGGTCCACTATCACTATATACTCGTAGGTATCAATTATTATTGTACATAGCCGCCCCCCTCCATGCCCGGCACGCACAAACCTCCAGTTTCAAAGAATAGAGAATCCAGAACATTTTAGATTCAAAACAACAAACGATCCATAATACTCCTACCTATCTATGGTCGGTAGAGGAAGGTACCTATAGGTATGTCATACGAAGGTTTTACCTACTAACAAATGTGTTGAAACTTGTAGCGGGCTATTTTAAGAGGGTGTAATAATAATTACAAATCGTGACAATAAAAAATATAAGAATAAATACTGTAAACGTTATTTCACTGTAATAGCAAAAGCTAAATTGAAAAAAAAACTTAATAAATATTCGTAATTATAAATTACTTTTCATTAATAACAAACTGGTAGTAATAATATTTTGTTTGTTCTAGAAATACGTGTGTGAGTGGCAGATGTGTCCAACAGAGGCCCGCGTGCCGCCTCACGTCCAGATGAGTCATCTCCATGACGTGATGTTCCTACATATCAATCAGTAGCAGATGGGCCGGATGGCTGAGAATAGTCTGCCGCATCTCAGCCACCCCTCCAAGGAGCACTACAACACTCAGGCAATAAATCAGAGGTGATTACTTAAGGCTTAAGTTACGAGTGGTTTAGTGGCCGGGTCGTCAAGGTATGGCCAGGTAATATTCTGGTGTCAACTGGGGACGCGATTCTTTCTAATAACTCTTCATCCATCCCTCACCCACCAGCATCCAAAGTTATCTGGCGCAATAAAATATCGCTGATCGGAAATTAAAAAAAGACGTGCGGAAATTCTTCGTGTTGCTCCTAGGAGCCTTGTGGATTCACAGGCGGATGCTAGACATGTCGTGGACTGAGAGAGTTACAAACTCGGAGGTGCTGCGCAGAGCCGGAGTGGACCGTGAGCTACTCATGACCATTAAAACGCGTAAGATCTCATATCTGGGTCATGTGCTGAGGGGTGATAAATACACCTTACTCCAGCTAATTATGAAGGGGAAGATTGAGGGGAGCAGAGGGGTTGGGAGAAGGCAGATGTCTTGGCTACGACCGGAATAGAAAGCGTGGACGAGTTGTTCCGGGTAGCGCAAGACAGAGAAGCTTTCGCCGAAGTGATCGCCAACGTCGGGGTGACCTGATACGGCACGCGAAGAAGAAGAATTGTTAAATCAAATCAACTTGCTCGCATAAAATGAGTCAGAAATGGCAGAACTCCTACAGAGAGTCGAAGATGAGAGCCTCAAGCTAGATCTTAAAATTAACAAAGCTAAGACCAAAATCATGATTGTGACCGATCAAACACAAACACATTACAAACGACGGAGAACTTTCGGATCTTGAAATCTTTGACACAGTCATACTCATATTCAGAAATCAAAAGAAGGATATGGTGCTAGAGACGAATGCTAAAAACTCCTTGAACAGCAAGGAGAACAAACGTCTCAAAACTGCAGGAATCAAGCATCACATCAGTCAAACTATCGTCCGTCTTTTATTGAGCGTATCTTCCTCAAATACTTTGGTCACGTAGCTTGCAGGGGAGAGGAAAGCACAGAAAAACTGATATTGGTCGGGAGACCTTTTATTTGTGTGTGATTGTGTGTACCGAAAACAAGCGGCCGATGAAGTTAAGCTTCCACGCGCGCCTAGACGTAGCGTTCACGCGTGATGCGATGGCCACCAGTAGGGTTATTCTCGTAGCGGTCTTAATACGCTCCTATCTTGATTGACAATATTAAAATGCCGGATTGGTATTCACAAAACAAGATATCTAGCAGATATCTTAAAAATTCGTTATGTTTGAAATATCAGTATGAAATTCTATGTAATCGGAATTCCCGTAACTATCTTACAAACCGCTATCTTAATGCAGAACTATCCAAATGCAAATTTTGGTCAAAATTAGTTAAGTATGCAAATGTCGGCTCCAAGGTTATTAACCATCTATAGAAAAAAATATTCTCAAAAAACGATTTTTTTTAAGAAACTTTAATCTTATATTTTCGATGTACATTATTTTTGATGCAGTAGTATCTTAACTAACAAAACACACTTCAGTTAATTCTGCATTCACTCTTAAAGTCAACATCGTTTGTTATTTTTATGCAGAAGTATCTTAACTTACGTTAATGTTTGTTAGGCTACTCCTGCAGCTACTTGTCGCGTCATTTATCTTTGTCTATGGAATTACTTAGTTCGCAATTCGCAACGACGCACATAAGCTACCGTTAAAGTAGGTACCGCTATATCGGAGTGGCTATTCCTACCCCTTGGTTTCGCGGGCTTTTTTCAAATAGTGGCTATTCCTACCAATTTTCTGCGACTTCTATGGTTTACAAAATAAATAAGCGTGTGTCACTTGTTATATACCACTTATTAAGTGGCTTATATACTGTCATTTGACGTCTGTAACGTTTTGATCGATATTTTTTGCAACATTTGTGTGCAATCTTTACTTTTTGTATTAATTACCCACTATTTTTATTTCAATTAATTCCCTTACATATTTTAATGATATTTTCTACAAATTAAGTGTTTTTAAGTCGTTTGTAGGTTAAATTTCTGAATATCTTGGATATTTCATTCTGTGTAAGTACTATAAAGAAGTGTGTCATGATTATTTTAAGTGTAATTTAATAATGTATTGTTATGTAGTTCTGACGAACCTTGTATTAAATAAAGCCATTGATTAAATTTATAGAATAAAATAGATTAATTACATATTACACTTCGTTTTTGTTATTTTTTCTTTGATTCATGCAGATACTTCCTTTGTCCAAAATATTTCATCTAGTCCTTCAATACAGCCCCCTTTTATCATAGTAATTTAAGAGGCACTTTTAGAAATTTCACCTGGCACATGCATTCTGTTTATCTTATCTGATACAATAACATGCTTTATGGTGGGCTAATTGGTGAAAATTTTCTTAGGTCGACAAATCCGCAGTTGAAGGTTTTTTTTAACTATCTTTTAGAGGTCGTCTGACTCATGAATGTCCAGCTCTTATTGTTAACATTGGAAGCTGAACTTTGAAAAAAATAGACTTATAACAGGTATAAAGAAGAATTTTTAATTTATTAGGAGATATTCTTTAGTACCGATTCTCATACATCGGAAACCTATGGTGTTACAGATCGGATTCATTTAACCAAATGAAGAAATTTGTTTTTGAGAATTTAAACTTGGGAAGTTTTAAAATTAAATTTACCGACTACCTATTATATATTCAAAAAAGGATGAATATACCTATTATCTTTTATTAGACAAACTACTAATAATTTGCAAAAGTCCTTCTCAGCTTGTATCAGTCTACTCCTGGACAGAGGTCACCCGATCTCGTGCAACCTGCATCCACTGCGAACTAACAGTTCTTACAATGTCGTTCCTCCAACGAAGCTGTGGACGGCCAGGGTTTCTAATTTTAGTCTTAGGGCGCCAGCACAGGAGGCGTATTGTCCTTTTTACATTATAACAATTAAATGTGTACCATTGTTAGTCTTTTCCTGTAATTCTATATGGTGTGAAGTTTGGAAGGAAGTTCCGGCGCACAGAGTGCAGTGCGACAGGGATAACGAAGTGACCGAGTGCGCAGTGTGTGGCAGGATCATTAAGTCCAGAATTGGTATGTTCAGCCACATGCCTACTCATAAGTACTCGTAGCTGCCGTCTAAAAGTTGAAAACCATTGCTCGTGTTGCGAGTTACACATATGGTGTGTATTTGCTTATTAATTAAGGTAATTGAGCAGGAACAAATAACAACATTTGAAATAACAATATTATCAATTTTTTTAATAAAAATAATAGTAAAAAATTAATTTCAGAAAATCTATTTTTTTTTTTTTTGAAATCCGATCATAAGACTCATGTATATTCCATATACTATGAGTAATAAATGACAGATTTATATACATACTAGCTAATACCCGTCTTGCTTTACGTTTTTAATTCAGATTGTCAGGCTTGATCGGTAAGTAATTAAACAGGTTCTAGTCTAGCTTCTCATTGCTTAACAGACCTCTATAACTGACATAAGCACAGAAAAAGAAGAATGACACTTTCACAATTCATAAAAAGAGAGAAGAATTTCAACACATTTAATGTTTATAAAAAAGAGAAAAGTTTGAATTACATTTATTTTTATTTCAAATCAATCTTGAATCTTTATTACATTAAATATATTTGAAAATTGTAAAAATTTGTATCTATGATTACCATAAATATACCTGCAAGGATCCACGATGATCAAAATCCAACGCAGAACCTACGCTTTTATGCTCCAAAATATAAAAAAAATACTATTATAAATAAAAACATTACTGAATTATTATGTAGATTATATTTCAAAAATTTGATCAATTATAGGTACTTAAGTAATCTAAATAATAAAAATTGCTGAAACAATTAAAATATCTATCTTCTTTAAAAATATTGACTAAAAGTAGGCATGAGCTACCATAAAATATACCTGCAAGGATCCACGACATTAAAATCCAATGCAGAACCTACAGTTTTATGCTCCAATATACAAAAAATAAATAAATAAACATTACCTACTAACTGAATTATTAGGTATGTAGATTATATTTCAAAAATTTGATCAATTATAGGTACTTAATTAATCTAAATAATAAAAATTGCTGAAACAATTAAAATATCTATCTTCATTAAAAATATTGACTAAAAGTAGACATAAATTTTCTTAAGATTGTTCAAGTTAAGCTTCTTACTATGGAATTTATGTATAATTTAATATAAGGAAACTTGTCTTGTCCTATAAATACTACAGTAGTAATATATAATCAGTGTAGTCCCTGAAACAATGTATTGTATTACGTAAGAAAGCATCTATAAAAACTTTGATTCCTTCAGAAATAGAACCCTTGTCCTCAAGATCAAAAGTCGACATCTTAATATTGAAACTTAATGCACACAACTGTTGAAGAACAAATTTAAGGTCCACGTCAAGTTTTAAACCAGAATCTAGCTCTACTTAAACTGATTATTTTCTCTAGATGTGGTTATATAGAAGAATGCTGAGCATATCATGTGTTGATAGGGTGTCTGTGAGTCCTGGGAATGATACAAAAGTAAAAAGAGAGCTCCTTACCACTGTCAAGAGACATAATCCCCCATACTTTGGCTACATACTCATTACTCCGTGATGAAAAATATTCCCTCTTCCAACTTAAAATTCAAGGAAAAAAGTGGTTTGAGCAGAAGAGAGTCTTCTGAGAAAAGGCTGGCTCAAAATCATGAAGAGTTTGCAGTGATGGTCACCAACTTTAGTTAGGAGAACCACACGAAGATATTCATATACGTCGAGCCATGATTGAAATCCTCTATTTAGACTAATATTTTTTTTTCTTTTTTGGCATTTCATCCACAAATTTAGACTAATATGTAACAACTAATGACTCTAACAATTCATTACTGATGTTCCATTTAAAAATGGTTTAAACCACTTCGACGAACGTCTTCTACCGTTATTTCGAATGCTGGCTTAGAGTGATCACTTTACGTTAACAAAATTCGCCATTAGATCTAATAAATCTGCTATCCTGGACCTTAAAATGAGTAATTATGGTGAAAAGTTTCATGCCAATTGCAGGATTCAACCCCTCATAGGGATATCTCCTACATGAAGATACTTCTTTTGACACCGATAGACATTGTTAAGTTATATGCAACAATGGGAAATAGTTCATAAGGAAGAAATAGCACTTTGTGGGACATATTAAATTTATAAAGAATTTTATATGAAATTGACTTGCTAATAAGACAATCATGTTATCTTCTTGCTTCCTAAATTTACAGAATAGCTTTTTAATAATAATAAAGTAAGTTGTGTTAAAATGCCACATTATTTGATACTTATTTTAACAATAACATAAATATCTTATGTAAAAATACTTACAAAACTCCCTGAATTCTCATAATTTCTTTTTGCTGGAGACATCATTTTTAAATTTAGTGGTGTTTGGGAGAATATATTATTATGTTTGATGAAAAAGAAAAACATAATGTTATTTCATTTAGTATATTTCTAGTTATGAATAAAACAATTTAGTTTATTTCATTTCAGTCATATGACAATATGTCATTGTAAGATCTAACAGATAAAAAATAGAAAAAATATCTCCTATACAAATGAAAAACGGGGTTAGTGTGTTGATTCTGTGATGTCTTTGTTATGTTAAGTTTTTATGCGTATATGTATACAAATTTACAGTAAAGAATAAATAAAAACCTGTATAAAAATGTATTGTTTTTTTGTAATTTATTAAGGTTATTGTAATTTATTTATATTGTTGTAATTTGTTATTGCTATTGTAATTAATTTATATTGTTGTAGCTTATTATTGTTATTGTAAATTATAACTGTTATTGCAATTTACTACTATTTTTGTAATTTGTTATCATTATTAATATCATCTTGTTCTTAATTTTATTTTCCATAGATTTGTTGTGTTTTAATGTGCCTACTCGTATATGCATGCTAGCCTCAACACAGGTTTACACCTAGTGAGGCGGCAAATTTTTCTTTTTTATTTATATCTGGTGTGTATTATTGTTTTGAACTGTATAATATGTATGAATTTGATGTGACAATGATTAAATAAAATAAAAAAAATTCATATAGAGTCAGCACACAAAGCTTCAGACTCGCTAAACTAAAATATTGTGTTTCAAACTTGACATAGTTAGTGTCATAAATAATAATTGTTAATTATTTATCAAACAAACAAATGGTTTATCGTCTTGTAGGTATTGTCGCAGCATAACTTATCTATACCATGCAAAGTTTTAGAGGATGACAGCCAGTTCATTATTACTGATTATGACATAATAGTTGTATTTTTACATTCCAAAATTGGCAATTGGCAAACATTTAATATTTTTCAGTATGACTTGATTCTGTCCTCGTTGAATTGGTAACTTTGATAAAGGTTTTTACGTTTTGGAAATTCACCAATTAGTTGACCAGAGCCTGTAAAAATATAGTTACACAAAAAATTTGTCAATGACATTAAAACTGCCATATAATTATTAATGTTATATTGTTTTGAAACAAATAACTATGCTTACCAGTGGATTGTTCATTAATATTCCTGTTCGTTATTTATAATTAAAAAATAACCAGACAATAGAAAGTTGGTTACATTTTATTATTTTCATTAGAAAAAGAATAGTTCGAATAGTTCTTCAATTTCTAGTTTGACATCAAAATTAGAAGTGTCAAAAAATCCATAGACAACGCAACAAAATATTTCTTTTTTAGTGCTGCAGTCGTTTTCGAACTAATACAAAAGTTTTGTAAAAAAATACGTAGGTGTGTATATGGTGTGTATCGTAAGTAATTTGAGGTAAGTATTTTTATTAATTTAAAGAATACATTATTCACACAAAATACACATAAAAAAAATCATTATCTTTCACAAAAATATTTCATTTTAATCATAGCCTATGGTTCACAGCTGTCATTAATTTTGACACATAGACGATGTAAACAAAACATAATTAATTGTTGTTCGAAGTTTGAATAAATTATAATATAGGAATATTATTGCTGCTGTTTATTTTTTTCTAAGTAGGTACCTACATTATAATATTAAATTAATCAAACTGCACATAAAATATTTTGTTGTGAATTATGTAGATAAAAATATGATTTCTCTTAAGTGTCATTTACCTTGCATCTAATGTACCCAACCCATGACTGTATGTTTTTAATTAACTTTGTTTTAAAAGTTTTTTTATGTTCTATGTATGCCTTAGTTTGATTTCTTAATTGTTAATATTGATTTCATTGTGATATTATTCATTTTAATACTTTAAAAAAATACCTGTAATAAAAGAGTGGTGATTTTGGCTAGTTATAGATGTATTATATACCTACAATAACTTTAATTAATGTACATGATATTACATAACGTAAATTATGTGGAAGATGAAATGACATTAGGTTTATGTCGTATCATAATAATATTGTATTTATTCTAGGATGAATGATTTGTCACAAACCTTGGAGGGTCGTCAAGTAAGGCTTCCAATCAAACCTCTTATTGGCCGCTGTCTTTGAAGAATACTTCTTTTAACACAATTGGTTTAAAGTTAAGTATGTGACACCCTATGAATATTTTTTTTAATTAATTTTCACGCCAACAATACGACCATGAGTCCAAATTTTTAACAATACTTTTATAATATGCAGGATAAAATAAATAAGCTAATGTGGTTTTGAGTTTATTTACATACTAATTTAGATACAATGTAATACCGCTGTTGAGTGTGATTAATTTCAATACAAATATTATATTTCTAAATTATTATGTGGATAAAACAAACGTTTTATTAAACTGATTAAAATCCTGAAGCCATTTAAAGATTCTCAATTATTGTCAATTTTATTTCTTTCTCTCAACAATTCTGTCAAGTTCACTGTACGTTATGATCTAATTTATCGGCTACTGTTTTACCGACCAGTTTGTTTATGGAATGTTCATACCAATTTCAACGATGATTTTAAATTTAATCTTTTTCAACGATGAATATAAGATTTAAACGTCATTTATATTTCAGGAATATAAAATGATTCAACAATTATTTTTAAATTATTTAATACCTATCTACATTAGAATATGATTTTATCAGGCACCTACATAATTACTTATCTATTATCAGTGGCTACGACGCTTTGTAAAAAACTATGGCCATAAATTTTCTAAAATATGTCAAACTTCAAAATGGAGGAATGATTTTTACAAAATTTTGCATTAAATCTTTATTTATTGAGAATAATAAGATTTGAATAACATTTATATGTATTACGAAACAATCTCCAATTATTTTATTACATTTTCATACCGTAATACCAAGATTCCATTCAACGTTTACATGAGTAATTTTGTTTCCAAAAGATGGCTTACTGTCTTTTGTGAAAAATTTGTATGAAGATCTTAAAAAAATAAAGTTTTTTAAATAGCTCTAAATATATTAAAGTTAATATATCAAAGAGTATTTAAGAACGCTCTCTGGAATTTTGCGCGGCTTTTCGCATATTAATATCTGACCTTAACGTCTGTTTTCTATGATTGATGCTCGTACAAAAATAAAAACGGACTAAAATATTATGTAGATACAGCATTGTAAAAATGATGTCAAGTTTCTTTTTTTGGTGATCATGATGATGCTTGGTGACATTCTTCACTTTTGATTTTATATGCACAGGTAAACAGCTTTTGAAATTGGAAAAAGTCAGTACATAACATAATATAAGAAAGTAGAATTTGATTATTAAATTAAATTCTTATTTTCAAGCATTAAACATCCACTGCTGGATGACGGCCTCCCTCGCATATTATATCCAGACATTTCTGAATTAAACTTGATATATTCCAGGGGTAGTTGGCAATACAACACCTCGCTTGCCAAGCGGGTGGCGAGGACGTCCTTCCACGTTGGCCCATGGTTCTACATCCACTGGGGTTGATACCCGGCGTATAATATATTGCATGGTTTCCAGGAGAGACAAATGTCGAGGAGGTGTGAATAGGTACTTGCGATCAAATCAATCTCTGTGCAGAGCATGGCCACCAAATAATGGCAACTTGTGTTCCACACGAAGAGTCAAATTAAAAACAGTACAGGAACAGATAAAAAGAATATCCCTTAAACCAACATCTATTAAGCTGTACACCCTCAGGGGAATTGCTAAACATCAGGCAAGGTGCCGGCAAAAGCGAAGAGAAGTAAAGAGATAACAGACCGAGAGATAAGCATGCAACCCTTGACCAATAAATAAAAAGTATCTGTACAATTTAGTAAATGAATTAACATACAAAGAAACAAATAAAAGATTAAAATATAACTGTACAATACATGCAAGCAAATAAATAAAAGATTAAGTATAACTAATCAAGGGCGTCGCCAAGGGGGGACGACTGCAGAGCAACCAAAGTTCTAAGACCGTGATTTGCCGTTAAATCCTAAAAAAAATCTTCATACTCTTGACTATACTTAAAATTCATATATTTCTCACCCTCTATAATATAGGATATACGGAAAATAGCCTATGACTGGGTTCAATTGCCCCCCCCCCCCCTAGGCCTCGGGCTGGCGACGCCCTTGTAACTAATATGTTAGTAAATCACCACATCCACTAAACAATGTGGGCCTGCAAAGGCAATGAACTCTTTCAAATTTATGTATAATAGTTAAAGAGTAAGCAAAATATAAACATAATAGGTACATACAGATGCAAAGCAATTGCAGAGAAGTACAGAAAAGCCATCTAAAAGCAAAACCAAAGCGAAAGAATGTGGATGCTGAACCCACCACCATTTTATTTGTAAAAACAATATATCTACACCGAAATAACTTCAGTACAATATTATCTATCTCATCACAAGACCTCAGAGGGGCAGGCAAGAGGATAGAACACCAAACTAGACATATTATCTCTCTTGCATGCTCTTCTGTTTCCTCTCCTTTGCTTCTGAGAAGAAAGATAATGAAATTAATAAACTTACTTAGTCAATTGAAGCTGGCTGAAGAAGACAGAGGCAGAGCTGAGCCCTAAAAAAACAACAGACTTGATTACATATCCCTTCATGCCTTGTCCCCCAAAGGAATAGCAATAGTGCTTGCCAACAAATTTTATTACTATGCACAATGAAAATTAATGATTTTTTTATATTAAATTATTGATTGCAGATCACAAAAACTCCAAATTGTGTTTGTTCTCCAGTAATAAAGGTTAATTATTCTATGATTCTATGGTAATTGTGACAGGTCCTTTATATAATGCCGTTATTTACCTGTTGTGATTGTTTTACATAGTTTTTGTTTCATGTAGAAAGAGAAAAAAATAAAAAATAAATTTATTTTCCTTTGTTGTTTATGGTAAAATGATAAAAAAAAATAAAAAAATTGACACTAATGGCGGTTGATGTGTAGAAATAGCCAAGGCCATATTTTTAACATTCGTTGGTTGAGTCTGTACGCGTTTTTGTGGTCTCGTTTGTTATTTGAAGTAAAAAATAAGAAATAATGTCTTCCCGTGGACGAAAAATGTGTGAAATAGCGTTGAAATCAAAAGCAAATAAATGTGAAGGTAAACTATCATAATTGAATTATTGTTGTAACTTTAGAAAATTTTTTGTTAATAGTGCGTACTCTTTCGAATGAATGAAATATTATGCATGGAAAGGATAGCTAATTATTTTTCTTTCATTAGTATACTATTTAATACATTTTACACAACTTTGTAGGAACACCTAGCAATAAGGAATCGTGTAATATGTTTTCACCTACAGTCGAAAGTTTGTGTGTTGAACACGTGCTAAATGAGAAGAATTCTAATAGTTTAAAAGAAGCCACCTCAGAAGTTCCTAGCAATACCTTAAAAGGTAGGTATTACACTTATTATATTGCAATACAAAATAACTTATCTCTTAGTAATTTATTGCATTAAATCTCACCTTTCTATACATTTTGTGTATCATTGTATCTAAGCAACCAACTATATTGAGTTTGGTATGTCTTTTTCAGTTCTCAATGTTGTAACGGAGGAATCAAATTTAGTAATAAGTACTGAGGACTTACTTCCGCAACCATCCACAAGCAATACTTATCCCGTTAAAGGTTCGTTACAATCATCCTTAACTTCATTCACACAATATCTGTATTCGATTGGTCTCGTTCAACGCTTATGTTGACATATACACATTGTATTCAAACAACCAACTATATTGAACTTGTTATGTCTCTTTCAGGTCTCAATGTTGTAACGGAGGAATCAAATTTAGTAATAAGTACTGAGGACTTACTTCCGCAACCATCCACAAGCAATACTTATCCCGTTAAAGGTTCGTTACAATCATCCTTAACTTCATTCACACAATATCTGTATTCGATTGGTCTCGTTCAACGCTTATGTTGACATATACACATTGTATTCAAACAACCAACTATATTGAACTTGTTATGTCTCTTTCAGGTCTCAATGTTGTAACGGAGGAATCAAATTTAGTAATAAGTACTGAGGACTTACTTCCGCAACCATCCACAAGCAATACTTATCCCGTTAAAGGTTCGTTACAATCATCCTTAACTTCATTCACACAATATCTGTATTCGATTGGTCTCGTTCAACGCTTATGTTGACATATACACATTGTATTCAAACAACCAACTATATTGAACTTGTTATGTCTCTTTCAGGTCTCAATGTTGTAACGGAGGAATCAAATTTAGTAATAAGTACTGAGGACTTACTTCCGCAACCATCCACAAGCAATACTTATCCCGTTAAAGGTTCGTTACAATCATCCTTAACTTCATTCACACAATATCTGTATTCGATTGGTCTCGTTCAACGCTTATGTTGACATATACACATTGTATTCAAACAACCAACTATATTGAACTTGTTATGTCTCTTTCAGGTCTCAATGTTGTAGAAGAGAGTTCAGAGACGGACTCCATATTGACAGATTCTGATGGTGTATCCCCAAAATGCAGAACTCGAAAACGTAAAAGATATGAAAATTTGTGGAGACGCAATAAAATTAAAAACTTGAGAAATTCTGGTAAGGCGTATGTGAATTGGGAGAACAAGAATTACCGACTTCGGTAGCCTAGTTGTACTAGCGTGGACTTCAGATCCGGGGTCCCGGGTTCGATTCCCGGTCGGGTCAGAGTTTTTCTAAGTGTTTTTTCACTAGAAATTTCTAACCGGGGTTGGCCTGTCTCAGATTGGACGGGACCGGTTGACTGGAAAAAATTGCCTCAGGCAATAAGTTCCGCCGGCTATACTTATACCTTTGAACTATAAAACCTGCATGCGCTGAAATTTGTCGTGTAAAGTGCCGCAGCAAATTAACTGAGGAGCAGAGAAGGAAAATATTTACCCAATATTGGGCGATTGGAGATGTTAATAGACAGCGGGATTATATTTTAAAATATGTAGACTTTAAGAAAAAAAGACGAGGAAAGGAAGTATCCCGAAGGCAACAATCCTGCTTTTATTACTTGCCAGGGCCCGAAGGTTCAAAAATTTCTGTGTGCTAGTCTTTTTTTTTTTAAATACGTTGTCAATTTAGCCAACAAGTTGTTAAAACTATCGGAAAGAAGAGGGAATCCACTTTCCTCAATGTGGTAGAAGAAGATAAACGTGATAAGGTTCAATGCAATTCCCGTTTACCAGTTGCCACAAAACTCTCCGTAAGGCAACATATAGAAATGTTCCAGACTGTGGAGAGTCATTATACAAGAAAGCAATCGGCGAAAAATTATTTACCACAATCATTAAATATCTCAAAAATGTATACCCTATACAAAGAGCATTGTACAACAAAAAATATTGGAAATGTGGCTTCCATGGCAATATACCGCCAAATATTCAACACGGAGTACAATATTTCGTTTTTCGTGCCTAAAAAAGACCAGTGCGATTTTTGCAACAAATATTCAGGGTCTAGTGAAGGGGAAAAAAAGATGTTAGAAGATGAGTTTAATTTGCATCTAAAAAATAAAAATTTGGCCAGGGAAACAAAGGATTCTGACAAAATTCTTGCAACTGCGGATAAATCTCTGTGTGTGGCAGTATTCGACCTTCAGAAGGTTTTGCAATGCCCGAAGGCAGAAATTTCACAGCTATATTACAAACGCAAATTTGCTACTTACAATTTGACTGTCTACGATGTCGGAAATAAACATGGCTATTGCTTCATGTGGCATGAAGCAATAGCCATGAGAGGGCATGTGAAATTGGTAGCTGTGTATATTTTTTTATAAATATGAAAGTTGCCGAAGGTGTGAAAGAGTTTATATTTTATACAGACAATTGTGTGGGCCAAAACAGAAATAGGTACATGTACGCTATGTACATGTGTGTGCCGCCAAGCTTGGCGTTAAAATTTCACATAAATACCTGGAGAAGGGACATACACAGAATGAAGGAGACTCTGTTCACAGCCTTATTGAAAGAGTCTCCAGAAATGTTCCTGTGTATGTCCCTAATCAATGGCACACAATAGCCCGTACTGCGTGTAGGAGAAATCCCTATACGGTGAAAGAAATTTCACAGGAGGAAATTTTTGATTTAAAAGAATTGCTAAAAGCAACTTCTAAAAAATTGGGAAAAGGATGAAAATGGAGCCATTGTTAAATGGAAAAAAATTAAATGCCTGTATGTAGATCCAAATAGGCCACATTCCCTTAATATAAGATATGGTTTTGAAGGCCCCTATATAGGTCTAAATACGTTGGAGCGTACAAGAAAATTATATACTCCTCTGAAGGAAGTTGTGTTGAAGCCTTTAAGAGATGTTCCTTTAAAAATATCAAAGCCCAAATATGACGATCTGATTCAGCTTTGTAATGACAAGGTAATTCCTTGGGAATATCACAATTTTTATAAATCCTTGCAATTTAGTGCTCAATCTACAGAAATAGACGGTTTCTCTGTTGAATGAGCACTCCTTTTCTTGATTATAATATTTTCTATTTGGTTTGATTTGTTTATGTAAGAATGTATATTGATTGTAATACATAATTGAAATAAAATATTGTGTTTTATGTCATTCTATTGGTTTACTTAATAACCCTCCCCTTATAATATAGATAAGGGAATCTGTACTTAGATTTTATACATTTTTTAATACATAGGTAGATTTGAAAATAATGGATTTATGGAGGTCTCATGAATCATGACCATGGCCAATTTAGAATAAGCTTGCATAATTTTTAGAGAGGGCTACATCCAACACTGAACTAAGGGGTTGATGAGAGATATTTGGTACGTAAAGTATGAGGTAAGTTCTTAAATCTTAAAGAACCCTATGTTCAGTCGTGGACCAATGAATGCAGATGAATAAGAAGGTAAGATATTTTTGTGAAAAATTAACATGAATATCATAAAAAATGGTGGATTCCTGACCAAAATGACAATAAAGTTTAAAGATCATGATTTGATTGGTTAGGTTTAGTAACTTTTTACCATGGTATTGATAATCGGGATAAGCTTTATGATTCTGGATTAAAACAGAATATATTAGGGTTATGTTTTCTTGTAGTTAACTAACCTTCAAATGTACCTACTTATAATGTAAGATAACTGCATAGAAACTAAAAATTGAGTGTAGCTTATAAATTTTGTTTGCAGAACTAACTTATGTGTGTACTTGTAACTTAGGATAATTCTGCATTGAAATGTATTTAGTGTTAGGTAACCTAAGTGTATCTGTAAGCTAGCATGTGTCAGCTGGGCAGGGTCCAACCAGTAGCTCATGCAGCTACGAAGGCCCTCAGTATCACCGACACGCTTACGCACCAGATGTCGATAGATCGGGAGACAGCAGCGGTTCCATCATTGTTGAAGCTCCGATCACCAGGGGTTGTGAGAGGTTGTAGAAATGAAACCAGCTTTCAATCTTGAAGGCAGACGTCCGGCGAGTTGGTCTTCTAGAAGTGGTCCCAGTGAACAGTGGAGTATCTCAAGTAGATTCCAGTAGTCGACTCAACTCGCCGTACATTTTGCGATTTTATTTATATAAAAATCGAGAACAAAGAAAACCAATCACAGGACTGGTTTAAATTGACCAATCAACGGTCTCTATTTAAGGAAAAATGGTCAACATTTTTCACTATCAATTTGTGACATTTTTCATTATATCTTTTGAAATACATAATTTATATTGATCAAATAATAATTAAATCATACATGTTTAACAGGCAATAAAAACTAACGAACAGAGAGGTGCGGGACATGTCTGGCTGGCATAATATTTCAAATAAAGTACCAAAAGTACATAAGTTCCCTTTTACGTGAAACTCACCAGCTCCCATCGAATTGATGTTTGAAGCCGAGGCTCTCGGACGCAGCCACAGCTTTTGGTCATAATTCGCCAGGCTTTGTCAATTCAAAAACCCTGGCCATTCCAAAAGTTTTAGTACTTTTACAAAAGTTACATTTATCAATTGATATTTAGGCATCCCTCTGCACGTAGTGTATGATACTCTTAGTAGTACATACTATCTTATACATTATTATAATTAAAAAATATAAATCCATAATTAACCCATTAAAAGTGTTTATAGTTACTTCAAAAGATTCTAAAAGTAATGACTCTAATATCTATTAGGAAAAGCAACCTAAAAACAATATAGAAATGTAATATTTCTGTGTATGGTAATATGATCATTTTTAATACAAAAATTAATTCCAATAAACTCTGGACTAATTAACCAAGTTGATTATTCCTGTTCGATTTGACATCAAATGCCTCTCATGTTTACCAGCAGACAGCAGTCTCCAGAACGAAATATACTTACATCAGATGTGTACTTTGCTTATAGATATGTAGGTTTTCACGTTTTCCTAGATATGAAAACTTGAATATCTCTAGTTACAGTCTATGTATCAACTTGTAGTTTTCACCAACTTATGTAAGACTTAATTACCCACAAATTAGTATAAAAATAATCCCCATACGAATATGTTTATGTACTTAAAAATGATTAGCAATGGTAATAAATCCCTCTAAAATGTACTCTTATCTAGTGCCTTAATTAATCTTGACCTTATTTTCCAAGATTTTGCACATATTCCAATTGATACATTTAAAGAACATTAATAACTACATACTAGTAAAAGAAAAAATTGAAAAACTTTCAAAACAGCAAGGAAAACTCAATATCAATACAACAGTGCTGATAATAAATCAAGTACCACAACACATCGATATTGTGAAGTGAACACTCAGCGCTTGTCAAAAATTGGTATGACAGTGATTTTGTGTATGTGTGGGTGAATACATATTTATTAAAAATGTGAGTGTATGTGTGCCTTGTCCTCCTACAATAGTATAGTACATATCGTGAGTATCTACTCAGCCAACAGACAAAGATTTCTTCGGCGTAGGACAAAGGTATAAATATGGGTCACAGTTCATACAGATGCTCATTAATAAATATGATTCGATGCTGGAGTGATGTGTCCAATACATTCCCCCCGTGAAAGCTTGCCTTTCACCAACCTGTCAGCACTCAGCATCTCTCTTCGGATGATTTTCACAGAAGGCCTGGTGTACTCCCCGTTATATCCATTAGATCCATATCGGTTGACCAGTCTCTTCACACAAACTCTTTTTCTTCTCAACACTGCATATTTCAGGAGTCTTCGTAGTGGTAGTTCCTTTCTTTTAATCATGTACCATTTATTGACATGATTTTTTCTTGATACATTCACAGCATGTAATATGTATGTATTCTTAATTTGTCGTTGCAGTAAATAAGACAAATTCCATAGTCGTGAGATTGACCTTTGTAATATGATGCCATCTCTAATTTCTTTAGCTGCATCCATATGGTCCACCTTTACTGTAGCATAGGTCAGGAACCATATCACATATCCCAGTTCAGATACACGTATAATTGATTGAACTTTTGTATCGGTAGAGTGATGTTTATTTGAGGTGTCACATAACTCATTATGATCTCTTTGTTTATGGATCACTAATTCCTCTGTATTACGTCTGGATGCATATTGATTATGTTCGGGAATTATTTCTTCATGCCCGTTCAATGCAGGTACAGCATTTGAGTGCGCACTATCGAAGCACCCGACACCTTTTCTTTGTTTTAGGTGTACATCATTTTTCGTGTTGTCACATGGCACGATCTCGGCTCTGTCTGTAGAAGCTTGTTCTTCAAGTATATACGTTGCCGTTGTTTTAGTAACATCTTCTTCTTTGTTGTCTTCCAACATGAACAGCTGATGATTTCTATTCAATGACGCGACATTGAAGAACTTTTTCTTGATAAAGGCAACTGCGAAATCAGGATTTTTCTGCAGCGTTACACCATTCATAAATGTTGAAAACAGTCCGTTGAATACACAATTATTCAATGATAAATCTTGATGTTTAACAACTGCGTCAAATATATCACATAATATTCCAGAATTATTTTCATTAACTGGAAAATATGGTAAGTAGCACTTTTGAGGACGTGGTACAAGCAACATATTGAACTTCTTTGTTGCGTCATCTTCGATTATTTGTTCATCACACGTCACTGCCACTTGAAAAATATTCTTCAGATTGTCTTCCGAAGTACAAGGAAAAACCAAAGTTTCCTCTGTGCATTCAATACCATTTATTATAGGCATTTCAATAATTTCATCTTCCAATTCTTGTATCATTACAATGTCATCATTTTTCAATGACTCTTCGATACTTGGTAAGGTGTCTACAGTATGTATATCATTTTTACACACTGGCTCTGACACAATAGGGGGTTCAATTACACAACGTTGATCTGTTTCATTGCGTATAAGAAACACCTCACTGCACGGACTTGGTATTCCGCTATTATCATTCACTTTTGTGTTGAAGTTGGCATCATGTAAACAACTGTGATGAGGACCGGAACAGTTCATCACTTCACAAATTTTCCCGCAATTATGAATTACAGAAAACTTACAATCAACACATTTGAAACAAAGATTATGTTTCATCACAACAGCCCACCTTTCATTGATAGGCAATTTCAGAAATTCGACACACATAAACAATTTGTGTGATTGTTCACAATACACACATTTTTCGAATTTCACATTGTTTTGAACAATTTTACAAATTTCACTTTGTTCAAAACCACAATTTTTAGAACTCACACGTTCGGGTTCTAATCTTATTTTCACTGGTACAGTTCGACCACCCAGCTCAACACGGGTCCCGGCCTGTCTCCCTAAATACCATTCACACGCGGCATCTAAATAGGAGACAATATAGTTCATATCAGCGCGTCGGATTTCATCGAACTCGCGACGAGAAATCATGTCACTCGATGACCTCACAGGGCTTGATGGTACGACACGCGGAGCAACAGTTCGTATAGACGGCACTTCCCATGACCGACACTCATGGACCTCAGAGCCCCCATTAGGGCTGTCTAACACTTCACGGCCATAATAATGACCTTCACTCGCAGGTTTCACTCCTCCCATTTTCCCCGATCGCAACGGCTCCAACATCCTCTCTGTCAAGCAGCTATCCATCCATCCGGCTCGAAGGACCAGAAATGTAAGCTAGCATGTGTCAGCTGGGCAGGGTCCAACCAGTAGCTCATGCAGCTACGAAGGCCCTCAGTATCACCGACACGCTTACGCACCAGATGTCGATAGATCGGGAGACAGCAGCGGTTCCATCATTGTTGAAGCTCCGATCACCAGGGGTTGTGAGAGGTTGTAGAAATGAAACCAGCTTTCAATCTTGAAGGCAGACGTCCGGCGAGTTGGTCTTCTAGAAGTGGTCCCAGTGAACAGTGGAGTATCTCAAGTAGATTCCAGTAGTCGACTCAACTCGCCGTACATTTTGCGATTTTATTTATATAAAAATCGAGAACAAAGAAAACCAATCACAGGACTGGTTTAAATTGACCAATCAACGGTCTCTATTTAAGGAAAAATGGTCAACATTTTTCACTATCAATTTGTGACATTTTTCATTATATCTTTTGAAATACATAATTTATATTGATCAAATAATAATTAAATCATACATGTTTAACAGGCAATAAAAACTAACGAACAGAGAGGTGCGGGACATGTCTGGCTGGCATAATATTTCAAATAAAGTACCAAAAGTACATAAGTTCCCTTTTACGTGAAACTCACCAGCTCCCATCGAATTGATGTTTGAAGCCGAGGCTCTCGGACGCAGCCACAGCTTTTGGTCATAATTCGCCAGGCTTTGTCAATTCAAAAACCCTGGCCATTCCAAAAGTTTTAGTACTTTTACAAAAGTTACATTTATCAATTGATATTTAGGCATCCCTCTGCACGTAGTGTATGATACTCTTAGTAGTACATACTATCTTATACATTATTATAATTAAAAAATATAAATCCATAATTAACCCATTAAAAGTGTTTATAGTTACTTCAAAAGATTCTAAAAGTAATGACTCTAATATCTATTAGGAAAAGCAACCTAAAAACAATATAGAAATGTAATATTTCTGTGTATGGTAATATGATCATTTTTAATACAAAAATTAATTCCAATAAACTCTGGACTAATTAACCAAGTTGATTATTCCTGTTCGATTTGACATCAAATGCCTCTCATGTTTACCAGCAGACAGCAGTCTCCAGAACGAAATATACTTACATCAGATGTGTACTTTGCTTATAGATATGTAGGTTTTCACGTTTTCCTAGATATGAAAACTTGAATATCTCTAGTTACAGTCTATGTATCAACTTGTAGTTTTCACCAACTTATGTAAGACTTAATTACCCACAAATTAGTATAAAAATAATCCCCATACGAATATGTTTATGTACTTAAAAATGATTAGCAATGGTAATAAATCCCTCTAAAATGTACTCTTATCTAGTGCCTTAATTAATCTTGACCTTATTTTCCAAGATTTTGCACATATTCCAATTGATACATTTAAAGAACATTAATAACTACATACTAGTAAAAGAAAAAATTGAAAAACTTTCAAAACAGCAAGGAAAACTCAATATCAATACAACAGTGCTGATAATAAATCAAGTACCACAACACATCGATATTGTGAAGTGAACACTCAGCGCTTGTCAAAAATTGGTATGACAGTGATTTTGTGTATGTGTGGGTGAATACATATTTATTAAAAATGTGAGTGTATGTGTGCCTTGTCCTCCTACAATAGTATAGTACATATCGTGAGTATCTACTCAGCCAACAGACAAAGATTTCTTCGGCGTAGGACAAAGGTATAAATATGGGTCACAGTTCATACAGATGCTCATTAATAAATATGATTCGATGCTGGAGTGATGTGTCCAATACAGTATCAAAATCGCAAATAGGCATTTATTAGCTGATATTTAAATATTAGAGTGATTCTACACATCAATAAATATATCTGATAAAAGTTTGTTAAAAAATATTCAACAGTTTTATTTATATAGTAAAATAAAATCTTTAAGTGGCTCCTGTGAAAAGTAGTATATCAAACAGATAAGATAGTTCTGCATTAAGGTGACGTTTAACGTCAAATTCAAAGGCGACCTGATTGCGATCATGTCTTAATCTTATCGTAAAGTGATTTTTAAATGCGATTGATTACGGGAATAAGGCTCCGGGGCCATATAATAGGGCTCCAGAAATAAGGTATTTAGTTCTATGAATATGGCACATTTTTGTATTTTGTGTTAGTGTGTTTATTTTTAGAAAAATAAATAAAGGTATTTTTGCTCTGAATTTTACAATAAATATAGGTAGGTACTTATGTAGGTTCCTATTACCTAGCGGTGAGCGTTCAATGCCCACAAGAGGAGCCTCGAAGCTTTAGCAAATACATGATAAGAAACACTGTTACTGTTTAAAGGAAAATTCGTTTTCTGTGTTTGTATTCGATGGCCTTATTTACTAACTTCATACAGCTCTGTATGTGTAAATCTTCCCGATTGGTACAACTACCTTAGACGTATAACCATTTGGTTTATCTATGGATGCACGGAATCGGATCAGAGTGAATGAATTGTTACGTCAACACCGGAAACGGACAAATATTTATTCAGGACAAGTGTCAAGCCTCCCGACCCGGTGTGTGCCACCAGTCAGGCGATAGGAGATAAGGAATAATATCGTGATGTGACGCGCATAGTAGCAGCCATACAAATATCACGTGCAGAACACTTCCAAGCTACAAGGGTTCTTTGCAACAGGAGATTGTAAAAAATAAAACGCTAATTTTCAAAAATGAGATCACATTTTTTATATGTTGGTCTGTTAAGACGGAACGCGCTGTGCTGTGAGGGTCCCGTTAGCTGCGGCTAATTATTGTGTTTATTGGCCGCGCAGGAGTTGAGCTTCGCTTGTTTGTATTTGAGTAGCGGGGGCGGGGGGTGTATGCCGCCACTGTGTGGGCCGTAGAGCGTCAGCAGGGGGCAACGGGAGGCACAGTTTGGAGAAGTCAACAAAATTTTCGTGTGTCTGCCTGTAGAAGTTTAATGCCTTTCATATTTATTTATTTAGAACAATATAGACTCAGTTTCTAAAGCGCTTAGTTCTCAGTCGCTTGTATGAAACGGGGGCAGCAGAGCAGGGTGTGAACGGGGCACGGGAACTTCACACTGTGAGGGTGGGGGATGGACATGATGCGGACTGTGCTCAGACAGTGACACGTGTAGTGGCGGAGTGCCAGACTGGACAGTACCATGAGCTATGCTAGACTATAGGCGCTGGTGATTTCCGCATCCTGAAGTCGAAAAAGAAACACACGGAGAGTGAGACAAGAAGTAAAATCCTCCCAAAACCAGAAACTGTTTGTTTAAGAATTGCCCGAGAACACGCCGAGCATTTTAGCTAATTGATTACCTAACTCATTTTTTTTTTTTTTTTTTTTTTTATTTAATTTTATTTCCAAAAAATAATACAAATAAATATGAATTACATGAGAATGAGAATAAAATTATTGGAATTTATCACCCCACTAGGCAAGAGCCCGTGCTGAGGTGATACTTGATTAATTTACTGCGCATTTTTTTTTTTTTTTAAACGAGTAAACGGTGCACAACAAAAAAAAACACGAAAACAAAAACAGAAAACAAAACAAGGCCACAAGACAATGTACCTCAACGAGTTACCTACCTTCCGCACCCTCAACGCAATATATGTGTTAATGTCCTCTCCGATGCATCTCTACCCTTTTCCATCAGCCAAGCAACAATAAGTTTGACCATGTTTGAGCGCTCCGCATTTAGTAAGGCTGAAATTTCGGGTACAATTGTATTGTACAACCTGGGACCCAGGAAAGCAAAGTGCCTCTGGGCAAACGTTGTTCGTACAGGCTTGGGGCGGAGCAGGTGTCGGTTTCTAGTACCTGGGAGAAGTTCGAATGTATCAGAGGTATAGTCGGCACGGTTCCTGTCCACATGGAGTAAAATGGTCTTCATGTATAGTTGTCTGACATCCAATACTCCGAACTCCAAGAACAGTTGATCTGATGGGTACCTATATGGTTTTCGGCATATCACTCTCAGAAGAGACTTTTGGCTAACCGCGAGAGGCAGAAGATTTGTTTTTGCCATTCCCCCCCATGCCAGATTTCCGTACATGAGGAGAGACTGTCCCAAAGCGTAATATATTGCTTTTAAAATCTTCATTTCAAAAATCTCTCTCAAATTTCGAAAAATGTAGACGAGTTTTCTGAGTCTCTTTGAGAGCATCTCGACGTGATTCACCCATCTTAAATTACTGTCCACCATGATTCCCAAATATTTATAGGTATCAACTCTGCCAAGACCGACACAGTCACATGTTCCATCGCGAACGGTACAATTATGTATTTTTATGCTCAGATTTATAGACGGTTTTTGTCTGACATCAATTGTGAATGTCATGTATTTGGTCTTTAGTGCATTTAGCGAAAGCAGATTTTCATCAAACCACTTCTTTATTCGTTTAAGCATCTCCTCTGCTAACTCATGCACATGCTCCCACGTCGTAGACCTAAAAAGCAACACTGTGTCGTCAGCAAAAGAAATGGTTCGTCCCTTCGTCCCAAGCTGAATGATATCATTTAAATATATTATAAACAGTGTAGGTCCGAGAACACTGCCCTGTGGTACACCCCAATATACTGGTTCCGGGTCGGCGATTATTTCACCAAGTTTAACCATTTGTCTTCTGTCTTTCAAATACGACTCGAACCATGCCAAAGATGTGGCCGAGAGACCCATGATTTTCAGTTTCCTGATCAGCATAGAGTGTGAAATAGAGTCGAATGCCTTAGCTAAGTCAATGAAGACACCCAGACATTTTTGTTGATTATCCAAGGCAGATGTTATGTACTCTGCAAAATCCGACACTGCCTCCCTTGTTCCTCTTCCGGGGCGAAAGCCATATTGTGTTTGTACTAATATTCCATTATCTTCGAGATACCTTACAAGTTGTATATTAACAGCTCTTTCATACAATTTTGACAAGACATTCAACAGTGCTATTGGACGATAGTTCTGGGGATCTTGGTTGTCGCCATCTTTATAAATTGGAACAATGAATGAATCCTTGAGAGATTTCGGAAATACTCCGCCAGCTATACTAATATTAATTAAGTGTGTAAGTGGATAGACCAATTCATTCTTCGCTAGTTTGATGCATTTGGACGAGATTCCGTCTGGCCCCACAGCACAGTCAGCTCTTAGGGAGTTGATTAGACCCATCGTTTCATTTTCCGTGATCGGCAGCAAGTTTAACCTGGTTTCGCAATCTCTTTCAGGTAGGGTTTCTGCAATTAGTTCTTCTTCACTCCTATTCAACCTACTGAGAATATCACTACTTATGTTACCTCCCACACCTGCGAAATATTTGTTCAGACTATTTGCTATTTTAGATTGGTCCGTGAGAAGTTCGACTCCAGATCTTATTCCTCTGAGCTGTGACTCCCTTCTTGAATTTGGTATGTGTTCTCTCGTGATATTCCAAATAACTTTCGCATTGTAGTTGCTCTCCTCAACCCTATTCCTATAGTATTTTGATTTCTCTGTTCTGATTGTAGTCTTGCATTTATTTCGATAGCTTATGTAGTGATTCCGAAGATTATTATTCTGTGGAAACCTTCTGCATTGTCTGTGCAGTTTATCTCGTTTACGTATGCTCTTCAAGATGGCTTCCGTAATCCAGGGTTTCAGTTTGAGCTTGCTGTGAGAGATAACTTTCACTGAGGTATTTTCGGATATATGTTTCTGTAAAGTAGAAGTGAAGCAACCCAGCGCCAGTTCCGGATCATCCATGTTAATTAAATCAGTCCAGAGCTCACGCGCCAGCCCTCTGCTCATTCCTGCATAATCAATAGATTTCACACTTTTTTTACCCCTCATTTTTACTTTTTCTTCCAGCTCAATCATAGTTGTATAGTGGTCAGAAAAAGTTGTGCGTATAACTGTAGACATATGATTTATTTTACCTTTCACAAAGATATGATCGATACATGTGCTCGTTTGGCCAGTCTCGCGAGTGGGTACATTGATTGCGGAAATATATCCATGCTCTGAAAGTAGACACGCGTACTCCTCAACCGGACCGCTGCTTTCCAGGATGTTAATATTAAAGTCTCCCGCCAGAACGCTGATTTCACCCCTCGGAAGAACATCAAGTGCTTGATCCAGTGACGATAAGAAAGGACCCAAATCAGATTGTGATGGCGATCTATATACCGCAAAAAGTACAAGATTTACCGCCATACAGGTTATAACGATAGCATTTGCATCCATTATGTGCATACTGCCTTCCACTGGACCCAGACAATCCTTCACAATCACAACCACTCCCTCCGCTCTATTCTTATGATTCGTTGTCTGAAATGCCTTATATCCTTTCAAATTAATACACACCTGCTGTTCCCCAAGCCAACACTCCGTAAGGACTATCACATCCGGCCGAATGGAGGCCCCCTCCAAAAACGTCACAAAGTCATCAAAATTTCCGCGAACACTGCGTATGTTTACATTTACTATTTTAATATTGTCATTAACAAATCGTTATTAGGAAAGAATGTGGTATGGAAGTAAGTGTTGTGACAAAGATGAAAGTTAATAAGTTGAGATGGTTTGGGCATGTGGAAAGAATGGATGCAAACAGAATGACAAAGAGAATTCATAAGGCTGAAAGGAAAGGTGTAAGAAAGCGTGGTCGACCGAGAATGACGTGGATCGAACACATCGATTCCGTCCTCAAGGAAGGCCAGGTAAGAAGTAAAAGAAATAGGAGAAGCTGTATGAGAAATAGTATGTCGGTAGAAGAAGCGAAAGAAGTATGCTTGGATAGAAAAGAGTGGAGGTCCGTTCTCTCTGCCTACCCCTTACGGGACACGGCGTGATGGGTAAAAAAAAAAAAAAAAAAAAAAAAAATTAACAAATCGTCTACCGCACTCACATGGATCCACAACATCAGTATTCACAGAAAAAGAATCGATTTCATCGTAAGTCATTTCTTAATATTATAAACTATAATAATACTAATCAGTACTGGATTCTTACCTTTAACATCCGCATAAAGAATGAAATCCAATCCAATCACATTCACAGCGTGACACAGCAGTCCAACGACAACTTTTGTTTTTATGTGACATATGACACACAATGAGACAACACACAGCCCACATACAAAAAGACTTTTCACTTTGGACAACACCAACAACACAATTAAACACAAACAACTAAGATAATTTAAGACTTGTATTGATTCTTTCAAAAGAAAGTGTAAAACGGTTACACACGGGCAATTGCCGAGTAGGGTGACCACCAAATATATCAACATTATATTAAAATTTATTCTTCTTGTATCTTCAGCAAGTCTCGTGTCACTACAAGGTTTTGCACATTTGTATCCTTTAATTTTTCTATGTATTTTGACCCTTGATCGCCCTGCAGTGCCTCCAGATCGCCTTGACATCTTATTCGATATGCTCTTGTGTTTGGTTTTTCTCTTGTATATATACTTCCATTTTTCACCCATACGTATCGAAAATTTATGGATCTCGCTAGAGCTCTGACATTTTTATATAAGATTTTATTCTTCAGTGTAAGGTGTTCGTTGTAAAATACTTTGGATGCACCACTGACAGAAGCCTCAGTGGTGTTCCTCTTTTTGTTTTTCAATAGTGCTAAAAATTTGTCTCTTCTTCCGACCGAAGTCATACTGACAACTATACTAGGAGGCGCGCCCTCCGAGCGCCTCTGAGAGCGGTATATGTTGCTTATTTCCTTTTCTTCTAGATCAAACAGGACATCATCGGCAGTCTCTCTGATTAACATTGGAATAATACATTGTTTTATATTGGTACCTCTACCTTTTTTACTTTGAGAGATATTTCCTGTCCTTGTGTATTGCTCCCTCGAAACGGTCTGCCGGAGCCTGGAACACACAGATAGCACAGGCCACACGCTAAGGTGTGGGCTCCTATCACCTGTTTAAACATAAGCTTGCTTGTCAAGAGGTTCCATTCACTAGATACAGATCTCACCATACAGCTGACTTCAGAATCATTTTGGTGCGGAGCACACACACTCTTCAGAAAACCAAAGAGTTTAAGCATTCTTAAGTAATTAAAATTAACGAACGGAACGTACTTACATCAATTAATTTGAGCATTGTGTTTTATATCTCAATGTTTTGAGTATAGGGTGGATCCCGACGGTGAGCCGGTAGCCAGGTTGTTGTTGACGGCTTTCGTAAAGTGAAACAAGGAACATCATAGCTATTAAAAAAAAAGCTGCTAACCTAGGGTAGCCCAGAACTCATAGTATATTATAACAGCCTTTTCGTGTAAAACATATATTTGCATAAAAATTCATAATTTTACGATTAAAATGAATTTATCCTTGGAATTATTATAGAAACTTTAAAATGATATCGACTATTGGAGCTTTTTAGTATCTGCTTTAGAACTACATATTCAATATTAATCGGTACTTTAAGGGGGGACCCACTGAAGTTACGGACCTCAAATTTTACGTGCTTGTGTAGGAGCCTATGACCAACCCGTATAGCAAATTTTATTAATATCGAAGATTTTTTTTTTTCTTTTTTAACCCTTTTTCTAGAGCAAGTGAAATTTTCTTTGGATACATTAAGAGGGTTCCCCTGAAGGTACAGATCTGAACATTTTACTGACTCATCTACATCGAGGGGCTAACCGTTCTACCAAATTTCAATCAAATCGGATAAGAATTACTATGAGTTATGGATGCGCACATTTTTTGCGCACGAAATTTAAAAATTTTTTTTTGTATTTTTGGAATCTACACCATCGAAAACGTCGAGAAAATTAATTTCAGCGAAATCTATTTTTATTTTTGGAAATCCGATCACAAGACTCATGTATATTCCATATACTATGAGTAATAATAATAATGTAATGCAATGCCTAAATGGGCAGCATTTCCATTTGTTGTCTGTTATCACTGTAATATTGTGTACTTATGAATAAATAAATAAAATATGATTTCAATATATCTAGTCTATTCTTACATACCCACTCCCTAGCACATGGAGTTCACAAATTTTCGGCGCTTTTTCACAGTCGACTCCGGCAAGAAAAGATGGAAAGAGAAACAATTCGACCCAATAAATTTGAAATAGGTATGTACCTACGGAAAGAATTTTGGCTGTTTACTTTTTAGTAAGTGTCCTAATAGTAACTAGCATCTTGCAGGCCTCGGGTCTGTTTCCGGACCTCGTCCCTGAACCCGGGGCCGCTCCTATCTCCGCATTACGAAACGACTTCCTTTATGGGTGCTTTATAGCGCATTTATAGGGAAAGGCTTGTCCTTATGTTGACCATTAACTTAATGGAAAAATCTGCAAAATCGTTAAATTTTACGACCGAGGCCCGTCGAGATGGAGTAGTTGCCCTTGTGCTTGGGCTCTATGGTGTACTTACATAGATAGTGTCACGTGTGCCACAACGATTTGAGGGCTGAAAATGCGCGAAGAAGTGCTGTATGTTGCCGACGCCCTTTCAACTAACGTGACCAACAGGAAATAAGCGGACTATAAAGGGAGCAATGCCTTACTCCCAAATCCTCCCTCTCCAATATATGTGATGACTCTACATTGGTGTTTGGTGAATGCAATGCCCTGGATGTTTTTATGACAAGATATGAATATGATGAGTGTGGGTATATGTCTGAATTTGCGGTAATTCCAATTGAGCGGTTCGTCCCGTGTATAGGGACCCCTCTCCATGTGAAAGCTTTAATGCTGCGGCCGTGGGTGGCGTTGGAGTGGCGTTAAAAGAAATAAACAGTAGCAAATATTCCATGGAGTGGCGTTAAAAGAAATAAACAGTAACAAATATTTACTACCTCCAAAGAGTCTCTTAACTTTGATTATGCCAAAGAATGCTCTACAGTGTCGATGTACCTGCTGGTCAAAAGAGAGTGATCCGTGTGTAGTATACCTACCTGTATCAAGAACTGTATATCAAAGGTTGCCAAGCGTCCGGATAAATCAGGACATAGTTAGGCTTGTTGATTAACGGCGTCCGGCTTTTATTAGGCTTTTTTCAGCTTAAACTTTTTAAGGATTTTTACAACAGTATTTTTGCAATTGATGGCTTTATTTAATTTAAGAAGAATTTAAAATGTTGAGAGGTCCCTATATGTTTGTCTAAAAAATAATTTTCTTGATTATCTAATAATAAACCATCGGTGAGGATCGCCACCCCTCATGTCGTGTCAAAAAGGGGAGGCGCAAAGAGAAGAGCGGACGAGTGTAGGTTTGGTGCGTGGAATATCAGGGGATGCATGGATGCCAAAATTAACGAAGTTATTGAAGAAATAGGAGAGGTTGTATGAGAAATGGTATGTCGGTGGAAGAAGCGAAAGAAGTGTGAAAAAAAAATTTAATAAAACTTTATTGTTCAAAAGTACAGTGTGGCGACAGTAAAAAACATTTGGACACTCTAAACTACTCTAAAGGGTGGACTTACCCCGAAGGATCTCTGCCAGCCAACCCAGTAAAAACAAAGACAACATATTGAAAAAGTAAAAATTGACAAAACAATAGATAATGCTAAAAAATATACAATTATATTAGAAAACATAAATATGTATATCTAAAAAATAAATAAGAATAAACATACATACATATATAGACATATAAGGTACAATATGAGGAGACATGGTTAGGATGGACTGGGTGTTGAGGGGAGGAAGAATTGCAGATTTAGGCCTGTTTTTTTACATATCGGGAAACTACAAAATAGATAAAAATAATAATAACTCTAAAGATACAAAATAGTGGAGGTCCATTTTCTCTGCCTACCCCTTACGGGACACGGCGTGATGGGAAAAAAATACTTAGGGTGCGACTCCCGGTGCCCATTGACACAGTCACAACGCAGACTTCTCTGGATGTGGACTGTGGAAGGGTATTGTATTATTTAAGATCACTCTCGATGAGCACAGATTCACTAACAAAATAAACATAGTATGCGGCCACGAATTCTCCCAATAGGACAGATCCCTAAGATAAGTCTATACACACCAAAATACACTTGTATCTTATTGTTAAAAAAAAAATCTAGTCATAAAGTGTTGATTTTAACATGTAAGTATTTTATTTCTATGTTTGGTTGTAAAATCACTTAAACGACTTTTCAAGATAACAAGATTTTCAAGATACATCATGGCCTGTGACTTTGCCTATGTATTTAATTTGTTATCCGTAACTTTTTTTATTATCTTTACACTTACTTATATCTTTTTGCTGTTTTGTAAAAGGCACTAGTGCCGTATGTTTAAGTAAAATAATAAAAAAATATACATAGATATAACACAACCTATTCTAGTTTTCAAAATTTTAACACCGCTTTTTCTCCAAAATAACTCGAATAATATACGTCTAAAGTGTTTACGAGTAAACGTATCGGAAATGGCAACTATCTCAAATATTCCTATCGTGAATAACCTTGAATTTTCGTGACCCAATTTTTCAGCCATGTCATGGCCCGTTTATGAACGCCATTAAAATAGTTCTGTCAAAAATTTGTGATACCCAAACAATTCGACGCAAACGATTTCCAAACATCTCTGAATATTATTTCAAATGTGTGATGTCGAGCCACAAGGTGTCATGTGATTTCTTCTAAAAGAGTGCTAACTTCCTTTTTGGAACCGGTGTTAGAAGTATGCAGAAGCATGGGGAGGTGCAGCGAAGAGCTTGATGTTACCTGCGTATCGAGCTATCAGAATAATATTAAAGGGATACCCTTGCGTGTAGGGAATTTTCGTGAGGGACGCCGAGGACCTGGCCGAAGACAGAAATCATGGCTGTGCAACATAAGAGACTGGACCGGCATCCGGAGTGTGGAAGAGTTGTTCCAGGCGGCGCAGGATAGTGAAAGATTCGCCGAAGTGATCGCCAACGTTGGGGAGACCCGACAGGGCACTTAAAGAAGAAGAAGTAGGGAATTTGGAGTGCTAAATATTTTTTTTTATAAAAATGAATCTGTGCTCACTCAAAGTGAACAGAAATACACTCCTTGACTCTTTCAGAGTAAGCTACTTAAAGCTTGTGTCGTGAAAGAGGAAGATGATCGGCACCTGGGATCGAACCACGACGTCCGTACCAAACAGTACGAAAGCCGGCGCTGTAACCGCTAGTCTACCAACCACTTCAGCAGCCAGGCAGCAATATGTCCTAAAGTTGGCAATGAATGTTTACGTGAATAGACGCCACTTGCAAACTGTCCAGCACAGCCATCACACAAGACTGGTCGCGGACAGTAATCTAAGAGTGAACACAACATTTGGTTCACGATTTCACAGTGTACTGTCACCAAAAGTGTATAACCATTGGATCCGCAATGCAGAGCCATGAGGCAACCAGAGGGCTTCAAGAACAGGCTAAAGACTCATCTCCTTGGTCTTGGAGTTGTGGGAGTGGAGTCCGTGCTCTACTTCATGACTTAGAAGATGAACAAAGATACTAAATTATGACTTACCCTTCGCGACACAGTGTTTGGACTAGTGCGACTGAGGGATAATAGGAGAGAGATCACACTGCAAAGACGAGGAAAAGTGCTGAGTTGATTGCTATGGGGGATTTTTCGCAATGACGTGTTATTATGTAGGGAAGTCTCTTATTTTTTTGCTTAAGAAAGGGCTCATTTATTGTTTATTTTATGTAATTTTGTTTTATTTTTGCGTGTTTCTTATTATAATTCTTCTTTTTCTTTTCTTTTTACAATTAAATAGTATACTGATTTACTGCCAGTTCATTTCGGGGATACTATAACGTCAAAACCAACAGATATTTATACACTTCCACCCATATTCTTCGATCTAAATCATCATCTGGTGTTTTGCATTCATCTTCATTGAATAAAACATTCCACCAGCCGAGTAGTACTCTGGGGTGGCCTTTCGGTGCGAGGCGCAGCTCCAACTAATCCGTGTCAATTTCACCCGCGAAAGAGAAAGAACTCAACATTTTAACCTTTTAGAGCCGGACACTCAAAAACACCAAACTGAGTTTTGTCCCCGCTTCCCCGCGCACACCTCGTCATATTGTGCGTGAGACAGGCTGAACTTTCTTTCCGCTGTCTCTGTCACAGAACTACCCTACTGACACAATGATATTTTTTTCATTTCTTAGTTAAAATGCAATGGGAGTCAGGGTTGGCAGCCAAACCATAAATATCAGGTTATTCAATAAATAAAATTTGGTGTCATGTCAAATAATGGATATTTTTCAAATTAAATATATTGATGTTCTATAAGTACTATTTGAATTCTTACCGCGTATTTGAGTGACATAAAACCAACTTTTTAATAGCTTATTGAATACACGCACACAAGTTTTGTTTTACTAAAGTACACTCTTCTCGGTAGGTATAGCCGGCGGAAGTTAATGCTTGAAGCGTTTTCTACCAATCGATCGATCCCGTTCAATCTAAGACAAGATTCAAATCCCGAGTAGAGGTTGGCTTCATTTTAGTTTACCTATTGTAACAGTTATTTTTCACGCTAAATATTGAGTAGCAGTGTATGCTAATTAGAGAACACATCAATGCGTCGACATGATGGGTAGCGCTCCGAGCGGCAATACTAAGTATTACGCATGTCGTATCTGGACACTATATATCGCAGGTGAATATAGCAACGGCGAGAGAAAAGGATCAGACGCCGAGGCGAGAATGTAATTCTTTTATTGTGTTAATTTTAATCACCATTTAGTTTAAGTGAAACTAGTTATCGTGGGATAAATTGTTAATGGTTTTCAAATGTGTCGCGAGCCCGTATTAATTGGCAGGTATGTAGTTGAGAAATTTATAAGTGATTGTGATTAAATTATTTTTTCATAGAGTTGATACGCAACATTACTAATTTTCGTTAAAGATTTTTGGCAACTAGCATGACACGATTTGTATTCTTATTTCAGAATACGGGTCGCTGACTCGGGATAAAAATCCCAGAGTATGAATATATAATCTCTCTCTCGGGTTAGAATACCCTGAGTATTTATTTTATTTATTTATTTAACAATTATTTTATAAGTACAAACATTTTTAATCAGCTACAAAAATGTTGCCCAAATAGGCCAAGCCTGTGCTATAATTGCTGACTTGAGCTAGATATCCCTAGGATTGAAAATTTAAATCGATGGGTTGGGATCGTAAAGTATATCATGCCGTCTTGTATAGTCATGATGAGGCAAATTATACAGGAGGGAATCTGGGGTTGATCCAGGTATAACTCGAGCTGTCCACGGATTTGAGGGTCAATAAACTTGGAAAGTGGTGGTTCCTTCTTGTGATGCGGGAATCGTAATTTCAAGTATTGAAAGTCTACCATGGAACTGAATCTGGTGAGCGTAGCGGCAAATCAGGATTAATTTAGTTAAGTTGAAGTTTTCTTAATTTATGTTGTATTTGCGTTTGGTGACCACACGAATCGTTGTAGTATTTTGTTTGATGAAGCTGTGAATACGCTTGTTAAATTTTTCCTTGGTTTATTATATATTCTTTTTGTACCAATGGTTGTACGATTGACTTGCGACGGTTGAAATTCCGTCTGTACATAAAAGCGAGGAAAGAAATTGAAGTAATCTTCAATTTTAGTCGAAGTAGTTTATTTTGATATTTGAGAAATTCTACCAGTCTATAAGATAGTATTTGGTGGAAATTACATTTACTTTCTACTGAAGAAAGTCCTTTGAGTTAATTATCGACTGAATTTTTTTATGAATAATTTTAAGAAGATGTTAATATTTGTAGAATCTGTAGAGAATTTTTATGAAATTTGATCATATTTGTTTTATTTATGGAGATTTATATGATTTGGTCTTGGAATTAAACAATGTTCATTTTGTTATTAATTTACTTCTTTCATTTGAACATATGTTGTGTTGTCTAATTGCCCTCTAAAGGAAATGGAATTTGGTAGGCTTGCATCGTAACCCTATCTTGAGAAAAGAGTTAAAATTGAACATGCTTGATTGTTGAGAATTTTATTTTAGTAGCCGGGCATCACATAATGAAGGTAATGTGATTAAGTAAATATTCTAGAATCTTTTAGAAGATTTATTGTGGATGAGACCACACTCTCTTAAGCCTCTTCCCCGATGGCAGACCACATCGAGCGGTTTGAAAGAGGACCTCAGTCCTAATTCAGGCAGCTTATTTGTGTGCATGACTTTTCTCGAGTACTGGAGATTATGAGGAGTCTCTGGTCCTCGAGGAAAAAGTGTTACACTATTTTGATTTAATTTTTGTGTACCATATTTTTTATTGTTCATATAATAATATATTTTAGGTAAGTACGTATATAGTTATTAACAACTATATTATCAACGTACTATTTACGCTATTTTGTTCATATAATATATTGTAGGTACGTATATAGTTATTAACAACTATATTATCAACGTACTATTTACGCTATTTTGTTCATATAATAATATATTGTAGGTACGTATATAGTTATTAACAACTATATTATCAACGTACTATTTACGCTATTTTGTTCATATAATATATTGTAGGTACGTATATAGTTATTAACAACTATATTATCAACGTACTATTTACGCTATTTTGTTTATGATAGGTTCTTTGGCTTAGGTACCGATTAAAGTCAAGAATTATGTGGAAAAATACTTATTATACCTATACCTAGTAATCCCGTTTTATGAAGTCCGTTGAGATATGAATATCGCACTCTAACTTTGCAGAGATATTGAACCTTGTGGATTGGCTTCATTTTTATTTATTTTCAATTAATATTATTATTTGCAATTAATAATAATAATTTAGATGATACTATTTTATTATCACTATAATATTCTTAGACGTAAAGTAAAGGTTAATCACGTGTAGGTAATATACCTACTCGTATAATAACATTGTATATTTTAGTATGTACTTCAAGCGAAAGCCCATTGATGTACCTACGCGAAACCCAGGTAAATAAAATAGCAAACAATAATAAGGACCCACGGACAAATCAAAACAATCGCCGCCGTGTGTATTACCAAGTTATTAGTTATTCAAGCAATGCCATTGAAGATCTATTTAAATACTCTTTCCAAGAATCTACTGTTTTAGTTAAGGGCTTTTCTGTGACATGTAAAATATTATTGTCATTATGTTGATTATTTACTTTTTAAAATTACTCAAAATCATCAAGACAAATTACAAAAATGTTATGAACCCCTGGGATCCACCGAATTCAGGTAAACAGTAAACCTTTTTACATTATTTTACCGAGTGTGAAAGAGATAATCAGAAGAGCAAACCACCTCAACAGACTTCCTAATACGGGAATCTATATAATATTTTCCTTGAACACTGACTCACTGACTGACTGCCTGACTGATGTCATTAACGCCGCTAGATGGCGCGCCACTCGCAACTAAAGACAAATAATAATATTGTTCTTCTAATACAATATGGCTGACAACAGTGACAACTGACAGTAACATAATGATATTATTATGCCTGGTGGCTGAGCACTTTTTTTAAAGGTCTTGACGTAGAGAAAAACAATTTTTTGGGTTATTAAAAAACTCACATGCGAAGTCAGCCAGCCATAAGAAAGCAAAGTGTACCAAATTAGGAAACTTTTACGCACAGCGGGACTTCATAGTGAAGAAAAGCCTTACTAATGCCATGAGTGCAAAAAAAAGTTTGCGGTTTCAAGTAATTTAAAGAATGACATGCGAACTCATAGCGGAGAAAAGCCATACGAATGCAATAATTGCAATAAAAAGTTCAATCAATCAAATAATTTAAACAACCAATGACATGCTAAAAGCTATTTGAATGGTAAGTTTGCAATAAAAATTTTATTTCATTTCTAAGTTTGCATAAATAGTTCAATCAACCGTGAGCTGTAAAGTATCACTTGCGAATTCGGCCAAAAAATTGACAAATCAGGAAACTTTTACGCACAGCCGGACTTCGCTTTACTAATGCAATGTGTGCAATAAAATGTTTGTGAACTCATAGCGGAGAAAAGCCATACGAATGCAACCATTGCGATAAAAAGTTTAATCAATCAAATGATAAATCATGATAAAAGCCATTTAAATGCATATTTTGTTAGAAAAAGTTCAAAATTTGTTTAAAGTCTGACATATGAATTCGGCCAAAAGAAAGCATAGTTTGTATGAAAAAGTTTACCAAATCAGATCTTTAAATCACATACGCGATTTCATTGCCAAGAAAACTCTTACTAATACAATGTGTGTAATAAAAAGTTTTTTTTTGCATTTTTATAAATAGTTATAGTATCATGAATAGTTATAATCTATCATCGAGTGCTTTACAGTCACACAAATGAATTCGGCCATAAGAAAACAAAGTTTCCATGAAAAAGTTTACCAAATCACGAATCTTTAATCCACACACACGAGATCATAGCGGAGAAAAACCATACGAATGCCATGTTTTCAATAAAAAGTTTACACACCTAGAGTAATTAATTTTTTAAAGATTTTCATGTGAATTTGTAGCGTTGAAAATCCATTCATATGCAACGTTTGTTATAAAAAGTTCACGTTGTTTTTTAAGTTTTCATGAAGAATTCAATTAATCAAGTGTTTTAAAGTCTCATATAAGAATTCGGCAATACGAATGCAAAGTTTACATGAAAAAGTTTAATCAATCAAATCGGTAAATACCCACATGCCAAAAGCTATTTGAATGTACAGTTTGTAATTAAAAGTTTAAGTTGTAGGTATTTGAGTTTTCATAAAGAGTTGAATCAACCAAGTATTTTGAAGTCGCACATGTGAATGCTCACAGCTATGCTATGAGAAAGTAAAGTTTGCATAAAAAAGGCCATAGGTGGGCGCCACGGGCGCCCTAAAAACTAGTAGTATAATAAAGATATTACGATAAAAAATTACGTCATAACGTAGCGAATTCTATAATATTATTTTATGGGAAAAAAAGATTTAGAATTTAAAAATATTTGTAATGAAAAAAATTTAGACGGGAAAAAACATGTAAAAAAAAAGTAGGTAGGTATATAAAAATTTTGACAATCATGGTTTCTCACAAATATTGCATTTAGCCCCAAATAACCAACATGAGAAAGTGGAAGGTTTCTGCAGAAAAAAAACTAAAAAAAAAAGCGACACGTCCAACCGCCACAACGTTCTCTCAGGAATGAGGAATATTAAGATTTGTATGGAACCTATACAGTTTTGATTTCTAAAGGAAAAGGTCCTAAGCGCCCAATCACATTTTACCGATTAATTAATAAAATATGTTAAATAGAAATAAAAAAGAAAACGATTTTCAAGAAGATTAAAAGATACGTATTTTAAAGCGTTGTTTATTGAGTAGATTGCCTACACCGTTATGACTCATAAAAATATAGAGCAAACTTATTAATTTTTTTCTATCGAGCAAAATATGGAAAAAAAAAAAAGATTTGTTAGCCAAACCTCTAACTTAAAGCACACTTACTTTTTTGTTGTGCTACGATACCTATTAAGGGAACAACGTTTATATAAAAACAGACATTTTCGAGTGTCCGGCTTTTAAGATTTTAAGCCATTGTTTAGTGAGTGGAGGCCCCGCGCTCCGGGGAACACCGTGGCAACTCTTCCCTCAATATTTTGCAATGATTTTTTTTATTTAGGTAGGTATATAATTTGACAAAACACATTACAGAGGACAACTTTACATTAATAGTAGAAAGAATGTAAAGTTCTTCTTCTTCCTTGCAATGTGGCAATCCACAATATAAAGTTATGACCTTAAGGTAACTTAGTTGACCTCCATCGAGATGTCTCACATGTTACATAGTATATTGATTTCAACAGGAACAACATGTTCAAAAGAAGAAAAAACTACCAAAAGGAAAACTCTTGGCCCAAGTGAAAACAGAGAAAGATAAACACAGACACAAATGGAGAGTGCAAGAAGAAGGGGTGTGGGAAAAAATGATCAACAAGCTCTCGCTTATTGGTAGAATTGCTTAAAAGAATTCTGGGATTCTGTTTCTTGAAGATATGATGTGAACACTACAGTGAATCATAACCTCTGGCCAGTCGATACAGAGGCGTCCTCAAACTCAGGTTCGTCCTTGAAGTGGACAACCGAAAAATATCAGTTGATCTGGTTAAGGTTGGAACACGGAAGTTGAGGATAGATGGAAGTTCGGGAGTGTCGAATTCCAACCTACATATTATATTACCCTGAGTACAAATTTCCTGCAGCTGTGTGGTAGAGAACTACATGATGCACCAACAAAACCTTTTATACTTTTCGTAATATGGATTCCATATAGGTGCGCAATATTCTCATCTTGATCTCTTTCTTCTCATTCTTCTTCTTCCTTGTAATGCGGCAATCCACTCTGGAGAGAGTTATCTGTAACATTGATCTCACAAGCGACTTATATAGTGTAATTATAGATTTAATGCTTTTAAATTTTTAGTTGCTCGCGTTATGAAGCCCCAGGTTCAGTAGCACTGCGTCGTTATTTGTTCCACGTGGTTGCTAAAATTTAATTTTGAGAAAAAAAAAATCAATTAGCATTCATCGGATTATCTTCAGCATCAGAGTTTTATTTGGTGATATTTATTGGTCGTGTGATGACGAAATAACATATTATAGAGGCTAATAATGATAGGAAAAAAATCACTTAGACAATTTCTTAACAAATGGAAAGAAATAGCTTCCCGATTTCGAGCAATTATGACGAAAAAAGCAGGTGTATTAATAAGGGAATAGAGAGGTGTCCTCGTACTTTCGTAACGACCTCGGTAGCCTAGTTATAGGAACTGGCGTGGACTTCAAATCACGAGGGGTTCGATTCCCGATCGGGTCAGAGTTTTTTTAAGTGTTTTTTTTTTCACTTGAAATTTCTACCCGGGGTTGGCCTGTCTCAGATTGGACGGAGTGTTATATTATTATTATATTACTTTATTGTCAGCTAACTCTAGACATCACTCATCGCAAAGGCGAAAGCTGTTATGATGAGTGGTGTTTATTTTTTACTGTAATAAATAAATAAATAAATAAAAATAAGGACTCGCTGTATAATTTATTATCTTCCGATTGTTTTGGTTGGGTGAAAACACGAATAACGCCGATTCCGACCAGCGCCGACCGTCGCAAAAATGTTTGTATGCATTTGAATACGCACAGCAAAAGCAGGAACCTGCTTTCCGACATGCCCATTTAAATGCCATGAAACCATAGACAACATTTTTTGCGCCGCGCGTCGCGGCTCTAATCGGCGTTCTACGTGTTCATAGAGGCAAGTGAGATAGTCCTGTTGGAGTAGCACGAGAAGCAGCCGGGACGCGGGAGGATAGAGCTGTGGAGGGATTAAGCTGTTTATCTGCAGCAGGCTGTGTGTCGGGCTCATCACGGGAGATTAGCACGAGTGGTCACCACCAGCTCACCCCCCCCCCCCCTTCTTTCCTCCCCCGCGCACCTATCCAGTTATCAAAGATCCTCGGACATGACTCATGTGCTCAATTAGATATAGAGTTATCTACAAAATATCCCAATTGTGGACGTGATGCCCACTACCCTAGTTCGTTAGCTTTTTTCCAAATTTTCTGAGGTGAGGAAAGTCGGCAATAAGAGGAATCTTTTTCTATAAAATTGTTCGCGTAGATAATTTGTCGCAGAAAATATGTCCTTTATTTATTTAGTTAGTACCTTGTGTCTAAACATTCCTTAAACTTGTAATAAATCCGAAAAATAAGCTGGCTATATGTAGGTGGGGTCGCCGGCGCCGGTAAGAATAGCACCTCTGTTCTTTTTGCTGGTTTTCCGAGCATCCTGTAAGAGGCAGGTAATCGAAAAATCTGATCGAGACCGTAGGATTGACCACCTCACGTCCTTAAACCTCAACCGGTCAGAAAAGGCACAATGAGCCTCGGACGCCTTCTAGCTCAATGGAGAGCTCTTGATACCTCCCTATGCTCCTGAGTGGGGCTTAGGCCTCCCGCATTGTGGATTGTTTTGTGGGGGATCCGCAACGGACTTGATTTGTGTGGGGCCGGTTTTTCGGTTTGATTACTTTGATCGAGCGGTTCGGTTTCGTGCGGGTCGGGTTTGCTGCGGATTGGTCTCCTCCGGGCTGGCTTGCGTTGTGCGGGGGACAATAAAGGGAGTATGTATGTATATGTAGGTAAAATGTCAAATTTAAAAGCGAGCGCGGATGAGGGCTCTTGTTGCCTCCCTATGTCCCTATGTGGAGTCGGCATGGAGTATTGGTTGAGGTGAATATAAACGTATAGGTACTAAAACGCGAGCTTTTATCAAAAGGGATAGGAACACAGATGTATTTTTGCCTTTTCATTTGCGAAGAAATGGTTTGAGGAATGTGTTTTTAAAATGTTTTTCGTTAAAACAATAGGTACCTTAGCATGTACTTTAGCGGATGTTTGACATATATCCCTCAGTATTGTATACGTGCTGCACAGTGCACATGCGAGTGACAACTCGCCCGACATCGATAGAATTATATTAGTTTTTGTATAGAATTGGAACGTGTTGGGTGTACTGTAGTATGTAACCGCTCGTTGCGAACACGCGTACGAACCTGAACACGATCAAGTTACAGTTCGCGGCACAGATGTGGAGGCAGCTTTAGAGTTCCCCTGAATCTGTTATTGGATACTTCGTATTGTAAAGAAAAAATAACAACTAATGACTCTAACAATTTATTCATTACTAATGTTCGATTTTTAAATGGAACAAACCACTAAGGGCTTACGACCGTCTTCTACTGTTATTTCGAAGGCTGGCTTAGTGTGATCACTTTACGTTAACAACGTTCGCCATTAGGTGGTAATGTTTGTCTCCGAAACTCCTAATCATGAGAATTCTCAACATGTTCAACATGTCGAAAAATCTCATGTATGCAACAAGTAGAAATTTAATAATTTGTTTTGTTTAGCTTTTATTTATTTTTTTCCGTCTGTTTTGGTGTTGCCCAATTTCTCTTTGTCCGGTCCTGCATGAAGTAGTGTAACTCTTTTTCATCTTATTCTATCACTTATGGTTTTATAAAATGTTTACTTTCACTGTGACTATTGTTAAATCTTATTAGATACCCCCACTAACGGGCATTTGCCTAGTGGGATTTTCGATCGAAATTGTAATCAAATCAAAGGAATGTACCTATGTGAATATCTATGTGTGTAATAATTGATATTATGTATATTTTATGTATGTTTTTTTTAAATCGAAAATAAATTAGTATTATTATTATTAAAAATAATAGAATGAAAAATAGAGATAAAAGTTGGAAATTGTTGAGAACAAGAGAGCAACCAAATTTAAAGACTGCGACTGCTGTGATGTATTTGGCGCCAGGATATGACTATATCCATTTTTGTTAATGTCTCATATTTATTGCCTATTGGCTTTGTTGGTGCACAACGTTCTAATTATGTTTAGATTCTTGTGACCTTTTCAGGGCTAGATCTTAAAGAAAAAATAACAACTAATGACTCTAACAATTCATTACTAATGTTCGATTTTTAAATGGAACAAACTACTACGGGCTTACGACCGTCTTCTACTGTTATTTCGAAGGCTGGCTTAGTGTGATCACTTTACGTTTACAACGTTCGCCATTAGGTGGTAATGTTTGTCTCCGAAACTCCTAATCATGAGAATCATCCCAATCACTTCGTATTGTGTCAGAAATTATCTTGCAAGTAAACACTGCTATGTTATGTACGTTCCTATCATGGTACCTACATAGCAGAAGTACAGAAGCGTTGGGAGGTGCACTAGATCCCCCCTCCCTCCCCCCAGCCTCCAGGCAACCAGACTCTGATTAATGCCCCCCATAAATATCGCCAGGCGCTCCTCTTGTGTTCTAATTGTCAGATGAAACAGATGGAACTACATATTTTTTTCTTGGTAATTTCGTCGTGAATGATGTCTTGGTCGTTCTTCATGTTTGCTTCCGCCCTCAGTACCTCTCTGCGCTGTGGTCTGTGACGCCTCGGCGTGTAGTGCGCGGATACAGGCAGAATACTTCCGGCCAGGTAGTTCTAATCCTCGCAGGGACCCTCACCTAGGATACGTTTTATTGCCTCGCCACAGTTACTAACAAATCAGTTCTCTTCCCAAGTGTCTTGCCATAATATTTATTTTATTTTTATTCTATTTCCCAAATTAAATATTTTTAGGTAGGTACATGTGTGAAAATGGACTACTACCAAGCACCCTCGGCCGAAACTATCAACAGTTTTAATATTTCACAATAACGTAGTAATTATGTACAAGCCAGGTAAATACTTTTTTTATTTTTTAATAAAAATGAATCTGTGTCACGGACATAGAAATAATTTTATTAAAATTTGAAATTTTAGAATCATTTTTTGTTTGTAAGAAAAAACTTTTTCAATTTTCATGTAATATTTTTCAGTATCGAATTATAATCTAACGAAGTTATATCGTGTTTTTCTTTACTTCTTCCACAATAATTAGTCCTGGGTCCTTTTCAATCTGTGCTCACTCGAAGTGAACACAAATACACTTTTTGATATCTTTCACACTAAGCAAAGGATGGTGTCGTGAAAGCGGATATTTTATACTTTTTTTATTTGGGTGTCATCTTAATAGTTATTTAATTCGTCATTCAACTGATAATTATTATAATGCATATTTTTTTGTTCATATAGATATCTCTCATATATTTTAGGAGGTCCAAAATTGGATCCCAGACAGGTTCTGGATCTCATCGGGCAAAGGCAGGGGCCCTCAAATTGTCCTCTTCTTTTTGCCTAGCCTTTCCATTACTGCTCACCACTCACTCACTCACCAAAACTTTACTCAAACACCCTTTAGACATCTTTCGTTGAAAACAAAGCTTGTATCGTGTAAGAGGGCCCTGGAGATCGAATCCACAACCTCCGGCACTTCAGAAAAGGCGACTGCTGAACCGCTTAGTCACCGATATTTGATTTAAAAGTAGAAAAAGGATGAATTACCTACATTATATTTTTTTAATTTAATTCTGTCTTCCACCCGAAGTCTAGTGATTTTGGAAATTACATAAGTAGGTACCTACCTAATATGAATGACGAAGAAATGTTATTTCGGCTCAAAAAAGTACCTAATAACAACAAATTGAAGTCACTAAAGTTTTCATATAATTTAGGTAATTGCAATAGTTTTATTACATAACTAGCTTTACCGACAGATGTTGTCCTGTGGTTTTAACTCTAATTATTATTGATTTCTAATTTGTATGATGAACTTTGGACCAATGTGATTCCGACTGACGCATCTGCTTTAAACCATATTTTCCATCAGCATTCTGTCAATCGCACGAAGTACCTGTCTTACAACTGACAGTCCCTGTCAAAATGGAATATGTATATATACAATTGTAATAAAAAGGTTACCTATGTACTTTGAGTTTTCTTTAATATTCTAATTTTCCTCGCAACATTCTTATTTTTTCTTTCACAAGAACCTTCTCCTGATAAAAGCCAAGACGACAAAAAAAGAATTAGCGAAATCGGTCCAGCCGTTTAGGAGTGATGCGATGACCACGGAAAATAGCTCTCCATTTTTGATAGGTATTTATTTATTTATTTCTCTCTCTACGCAACAATTGTTTCTTTTACATTAAAAATATATTATACATTTTGATAACGCCATGGTTATTATAAGATGACATAAAAAAAACATCACAATTTCACATGCAAGAGGAGCAAACACAAAGGCTTCGCTGCCCTGAAGATAAAGGGAAAAAAAATTAATAGTATGTAGATATGTACATGAGCTACCCACGTATATAAATTTGTACATATATTTACAGTTAAAATAGTTGCATTGGGAACCACAAGTATTCAACCCAAATATTATTATTGTTAAATAGCATTCGTCGCACTGGCACACACACGCACCGCCTACTCTCTCACAAAAAGTAATAGCTGATGCACTGGGGCACTATATGTAATAGGTTGGTTTAAATTAGCTGTTTTTAAATTTTTTACATGGGCGATCTCTGATATTATAAGAGGTGGGCCTGATGTATATTTTTGAACTGAGTTTGGTATTTTTTTTATCTTGCACTTCACAGGTGACTTAGAAACGATGTACACCTGTGACCATGCAGGCACAGGCCTGCGAAACTAGTCAGGTTATTAAATTTGTGGAATAACAAATTAACTGTTTTATTTAAATTACTGAAAATATTCGATTTCTTCAATAAATGAAAATTGTATGGTAATATGTCGGAGAGTGTACCCTCAATATGCCGTTTACCTGGCGAAAAAAACAGTTTGTTTCACAAGTAGGTACCTACTCTGGCTTACCACCACTCAGTCGCATCTACTGAATACAAAAATGTATGAATTTATTATATTTCTAGTCTAGAATCTTGGAGTGTGGGCTGCAGCCAGCCAGAGGAATATCTAAAAAACCAATTCGGGCGTTTGAGCCGTAAGTATGGAGTAGCCGCGGCCCCTAATCCACTTAAGACCTCATCCCGCACAGCACCTCCAGGAGTCCATTGTTGTGACATGCTCCAGCCGCCTCGTGGCCACTGCCTGGCCATATTTCTGCAGCTAACTGCCGGCCGCACATAAAGAAGAACAAAGCAGAGCGGACCAAGATTTATATTCAGCAAAAATGTATAAATTAATATTATAGACTTGTGAACTACAAAGCTGAATGAAGTGGAAATAATACCGTGCCGCGGAAAAGCTCAGATCCAAAGGTATCTACCCACATAATTCACCAAGACACAGTTAAAAAAAATATTCTATCTAAATTGAAAATTGTCTTATAAATATACCTATTACCTACAAATGCATAAAAGTAGGACATAATAATATTGAATTGCCTATTTAACCAGCAATGTGTATGTGCCTGTATATGGGGGGTTTGGTAGCACGTTAGACAAGCTGGTGTACTGTAGTAGAGGAGATCGTTTTGGAAGGTATTTGGGAAAAACCATAATTTATTTTTACCTGTTGACCTCTATAGCTTTTCATTTTCCAATCAATCAGATCCAACTAAATTTTGTTTTTATCTCAAATGTATGCATTTATACCTTTACAGAAAATAGTAGGTATTTCCATTCCAGAAAATGGTGTTAAAAAAAGTGGCCATCGAAATCCAATAAATCGTTCACACTAAAAAATAAGTTTATGTTTAAATCAGTTTAACTCAGATAAAAGATCGATTTCTTCAAATCTCCGTAATACATCTAATTTCAAATGGTACCAATACGTCATACGAAATGTATGTATAAATTATCTTAAAAAATAAAACTTAACGATAGTCGGTTCTCAAGTAACGGTTAATTCCCCTTTCTGAAGCTGAAAGCGCCATTACTGCAAATGTGACTCTTTAGCCTTGTGGTACCACACATGACAAACTACGGTAGGTACTAAAATGAATAGCGGTAGGAAGGCTGGTCCATGTCTCCCTGCGTTCAGCCTATTTGTATCAGGATCAGCACGTGGGTGAGGATCATGCCCGTCACCTGCAACAGAGACAGCCATGAGTTGCGGACTTCCTGCTTCCTGATACATAGTGCTCAGCCACTCACCAGACCAATCAGCTCCCTGTTCACCGGGAAAATGCCCAGCGCACTCAGCACCAGGGGCCGGAGTCTGCCGCTCTTCATGCAGTACTTCAGGTCCTGTCTCACTTTCCAGCAGCGTGGGTGGCCCTTCAGCTTGGACAACAACTCCGAGAAGATCCTGTTTTGCTCGCCAAACTAAACATTTTAGAACAACCCTTTTTTAATTGTTAGAACAATATGTAAGGTATTTTCAATTATTGATTGGTATGTAATACTCGTCAATGGCCATTGATTTTAGCTGGTAAAATATAAGTAGGTAAATGGTTCTTATGGAATCATCCCCCAGATTGATGAAGATATGAAGGAAGGTAATACACGGCTGAGACACGCACCGCCAGAGAGAGTTGATGGCAGACCTCCGTTAGGCTGTACAGCTTGAGCATCTCTGCGATGGCGTAGGCAGCCCTCATCACTAGACCCCCGGGAGGCGCTGTAAAGACCATGAAGTTATTATGTAGATTATAATGAGCCACTGTTTGTCTCCCCGCTACTCAGTCGCACTCAGAGGGTCCAACCGAAAACATCAGTAGAAAAAGTCAAGACCTTGCTGGCCATACTCCATAGTTAGTACACGGCTGTTTGAACCAGGGGATTTTGTCGCTATGCACGACAGATCGTTTTTTTTACATTCCTCGGCTGAAGAAGGAATATACCCTTTCAGGTTTATTCTCATTGAAGATGAGACATGGAATTTAAAGATTTTAAAGTAAGATTCACGGAGTCTAACCAAAATCGATAATCATGGCAATTGGTATACGGGTGAAAAAAAATCGGCTCCTCTGAGATAAACCAAAGATAACTCACAGTTGGCAGCAGACAGCGCAAAATATTTGATGTAAAAGATACTTCTGAATATAACTAGTAGGATGACCATAAAGATGGAAGCACTTTCACTCTGCATCAGCTTGAAAGAGGCTCTGGTGATCAGATGTCTGGCCTCGACGACATCCGTGAGCTGATTGTGGGCCACGAGACCAGACCCTGGAAATGAAGGGACTATGTACCTAAGTGTTTCAGTTTAACTTTATCAACACGTCATAAAAATAGAATTACCCCCAACGGTGGTCAAGGAATATTTCTCAAACTGTTGGTGGATGTGGCGCAAAGCTAAGCCCCAGCGCCTGAAGACCAAAATCAACGGATACAAGGAGTTGAGCAGCCTCACCACCAGCACCGAGGTGACCATGTAGCTCAGCTCATTGGTGAAGAAGGTTTGAGCCGGCGGGTCTGCAATCAGAGCAAAGCGGCTCACTGATGAGCACAGCTGAATGATTCTTATCGGCAACAACATTTATTTCCCGTCTCTGGAAGTTTTTTCATTTGGAAGTCAATCTTTCTGCAAGGGACGAATACCTTAACATGCAAATAAAACGAATACTAGGTAAATATTTAAAAATAATATGTGTGTACCATTCGTTTCAGAGAATATTTTGTAGACAAGTATGGAGATGGTCATCCCTGCCAGACCCAAGGGGAGTCCCACCAGGGCTGCGAGGACCGCTCTCCAGGTGCGACTGACCTGTTGGCTGTCTGCTGGGGCCCACCACAGGAAAGAGTTGGCCTAAAACAACACCGAAACTTTCGTATTATTTGTTGTAATAAATCTTTCAAAGGGAACACAGGACACAGAACACATCCAGGAGACACGCAAAACTTACAACTTTTACTACCTAGTTCATTACCTTCTTAGGCACATATTTATTTAAACATAATAATTTATTTGTTTCTTTACAGATGATCCCTGCGCCTGAGTGTCTCGACATTCAAGTGGTGACATACAACCTCCGCGACAGACTCACCAGGTTAGGCCAGGTTCTTACACAGAGCCCTATTAGGACGGAGGGATCATCGTACACTGAACTTAAGAACTTCAAGACTCAAGACCACACCATAACAGAGAGCCGAGGCTTTAAGATGAATTTCCACCTTGCAAAATTTGTATCGAAAAGTTGGGGTAGTAAGAGTATCAAAGAAATGCACCTTATGAAACTGAGCCATGGATTGAAGGTATGTGTGCACGCGGCGTGAGGTCCCTCTGGCCTCCAGGGTCAGTGTGACCAGAACCAGCACCACGTGGTGGGCCACCTCTACCAGAATGCTGTCCACTTCTGCAGACTCCGTGGCGAATTTGTAGCATTCCAACGGCAGTAAGAGGACTGGAAACACGACTATATTGTATTACTGTTCAAAAGCATATTATTATTATGAGCTACATCGCCCTTGGGGTGGCTTTAATGTCACAAAGCGGCACTATAAAAATTATCCTATTTATTATTATTATTATACGTGATTAAATTTGGCACTATATTTTTGTATATCGGTCTAATTATGCACCTTTGTAGGGGTGGGAGACATGGAATAAGCGGTGCGCTAGTCTGAGGCGTGCTGCGTGGAGTGCGATGGACTGATACTGGTGATAAATGGTGAGGGTGATGACTATGAGCCGGCAATGTCATGAAAATGTTCCAACGCCGATGTGACCTAACAACTATCAGTCGGGTTTGAAAGGAGGCAAGAGGACTTTGCCCAAAATGTGCTGAAACGTGTAGCTGTAGGTACATGAGGTAATGGGTGGCACACTGTAAGAATTAAAAGATGATTTTGATGATAAAATATACATATAAGTAAGTATATCTAATATCTTTTGCGGTTGGTCTGCCGGGTGTTCATCTTCCGGTAGGTAAATCTTGAGATGATCTGGACGCGTGAAACAGTGCCAAATTCAGGACTCACATAAAGTTCCCCTGACCATCCCACCGTTACATGGTCCACACGGGGGAGTAAGTCACCTTCCACATTCTTCTTTCATTGTTGTCTGGAACGGAGCGCAGGCCTAGGGGCAAGATGCCGAACACTCTGCACACCAGGTGTACCCACACTGTGAAACCATCTTCCTCCACACAACTGCTGCCTTCCTGCGCCTTGAAACGACTCGCTTCATTCTTATTTCTGGGTATGTTTATAATAGCAGCCATGGTGATCACGAGCCAGACACTCAAGAAGGAATCCCCACCCGACCAGACAGTGGGGCAGAACTGTGTCCAGTGGGCCAGCTCCCGCTACGTACCTATTGCTTGCTAATCACTTGAGAACAATTAAACCTCCATTATAAATTTATTACCTCCCGAATGAATGATTAATGGCATTCTCACGCATCGCATAATGAGTGTGTCCGACCTGCGCCGCGCCCCTGCTACTGTACGACTGATGAGGACTACCACTATAGCTCCTGGGGGATACCTAGACTTGCCTGCTGCGGAGGACAGCCACGGTCCACGGGTGGTGCACACTGCACAGTATCGGGAGCGCGTAAAGATCGGCCCTGCTCCATACCTCAGTAACTATATTTTGCATTGCACCCTTCCATCTCTCTCTTTCTCTCTAATGGATGTTTTTGTACCAACCCCCTCCATTTCCCTCCCCTCCCCCCAGCACCTGGTATAACACCCTTCATTCAGACAAAAATTGTTTTTTTTGATTGATGGTTTGTTAATTTCCGTGTGAAGGCCTTCCCATTAACTGATAATAAAATACAGTAGGTAAAGGTACCTATGTATATTTATAATCAGTTAATTGCAGTGGAATCAGCTCCCACTGTAATGTCGCATCTGTTCGTCCATTAACTCATTCCACAGAATTATTGCTGACCGTCTTCTAAGTTTCCCAAATGTAAAAACCAGGCCCTAAATCTGCAATTCTTCATTGCAAGATGAGAAGCGGTCCCCACCTTCCTCCCTATTCCTCTCCAAAATCCAGTCCATCCCAACCCTATACATTATATCTCCTCAAATTGTATTTATATGTTTATATAATAATATGTATCTATTTTTATTTTTAATTATTTTATTTTAGACATAGGTATTTATGTTTTCTAATATAATTCTATTATTTTAACATTACCTACTTATCTATTGTTTTGTCAATTTTTACTTTTTCAATATGTTGTCTTTGTTTTTACTGGGTTGGCTGGCAGAGATCCTTCGGGATAAGTCCACCCTTTAGAGTGTCCAAATGTTTTTTTTTTACTGTCGCCACACTTTACTTTTGAATAATAAAGTTTTATCTTACTCTATAAAAATCTAGCCGTTTTCTTTGTTACCTAACTCCTCCTTTATTACTGGACGGATTTCGATGAAAAAAATTGGAGATGACGAGGGTTACCCAAGGATGGTTTAGATGCAAACAGGGGCTTTCTAGATACTATATTTCTGTTTTAATTAATGTTTTTAGTTTTTGGGTTTTTGCTCCCATTTCAACTTTTATGTCAAAACACCTTCGAATAAAACAACTACGTTCGTAAAAAGGGTAATTTTATTTTAAAGAGCGTACATAAGACCTAAGAATCGTTTGTGTTTTTTTTTTTAAAGTCATAAAATTGTCGTTCGTTTTCTAAGCACGTATTATGTTAAGGTTTTGTCTTTATATTGAGAGAAAGATATAGGTAGGTATGTACAAGAAACGGGCATCGCGTAAGTGCATCGATGCGCGTTGCATTGGATCTATAGAAGAAATATTTTTTTTTAAATGGTTAAACAATTATTGTGCAGATCTAAGATTTCCGCAATATTAATAAGTTTTGATAAATTCGATATTTTTAACGAGTTTTTTTTAAATATGAATTCTATTTTCCATTCGAGAAAATTTTGGAAATGTAAGTATTTATTTTAACTTGAAATACATATTTATTAGGTATGTTCTAAAAATATTTTGTAAACTTACAGAAATTTTGTTAGGTTATAATTTTTTTTTATTTATTGATTACACGCTACAAGGTTACCTTATTAACAAAACATATTAGGTACCTATACATAAAAATTTAAACATTGACAATATTTCTGAGAATAACAAAATAATCGCATGTTTGAAGAATCTCTCTATACTAGATGTAGGTACGTTAATATTGCGAAGCCTTTAGTGCATATTATAAACGTTAGTTTTAGAACTGGGAATTTCCCTGGTCATTACAAAAAAAACGTCGTCACGCCAATTTATAAGAATAAAGACCCTGAAGATCCTTCAAACTATAGACCGATATCTCTCACTTCTAACATATCTAAGATTATAGAGAAGATTGTCAAAAAACAATTGATGACTTTCTGAACAACAACAATATTCTCCACAAAGATCAGTACGTTTTCGGACAGGGGTGGGTAGGTACCATACACAAGATGCCATGACTAGGCTAACTACGAGTATTATCAGGGGTTTAGATGTAAAACAAAATGTTTAGGTATTTTTATAGATTTTAAAAAGCTTTTGACAGTGTCTCACATTCGATACTTTTAAAAAAAAACTAGATTCTGTGGGAGTCCGTGGGTTGCACTTGATTGGTTCAGGAGCTATTTGGCTAACAGGGAAATTACTGTAAAATTGTGTGTGATGTATTAAGTCACCTGCCAGTTCGGAGTACGGATTCCACAGGAACTGTGATAGGGCCAATTCTGTTTATTATTTACCTGAACCAAATGTTTACTATTGTACCGGGTGTTGATATAGTGTCATATGCGGATGACACTGCTATTGTGATAAAACGGAGATGTTGGTCTGACGTGATTACTGTGGCTAATGACACTATTAATAGGTATACTAAAGAAATGGTTCGATCAGAACTCACTAAGGTTGGATATCTGGAATCACTCTGGATTCTAACCTTAAATATAAAAATTACATTCGAAAACAGTAACAAGACTTAGAAAGTTAATTTACGTCTTTCTGAGATTGAGAAATATCCTAAACTTCGAGATGCTCAGGACTGTGTATTTTGCACTGGTACAGTCGGTGTTGCAGTATGGCATTGTTGTATGGGGTGGGACGTACGCAAATGCCTTCCAGCCTTTGAGGACCCTACAAAGGTTGATTCTAAAAATTATATTTAAAAAAAGAAGGGATTTCCCAACAAAAGAGTTGTTTGAGAAGTGCAAAGTACTTCCCATTGAAAAAATATACCGGAAAAATTGCTTGCTCATGTTTCATAAATACAAATATGAGTTTT
>OY756420.1:128507-429864 GCA_963576905.1 Mystacides longicornis
TGTCTTGTATGTATTAATATTGTGTAAGTATGTAAGTTGTAATGTCTGTTGGTTGTGCTCCTCTGTCGAACACGAGCTTTGCTCTATCGACAGAGTTATTGTATTTAAATATTATGTAGGTACCTATTGTGTCATGTGAATTTTATATACTTTGTAAATCTTAAATTTTAATAAAAAAAAAATGAAATTAAGTTTTTTCAGTAACTTAATCCCTATTTTGGCCATAAAAGAGCTAATAAAAAACAGTTTTTTTTTTCATTTTCGTATTTATTCTAATAATTTGTGGGTAAATATCGATTTTTTCTACCACCTTTACATCGATTTTTTTAAAAATTTTGATACGATATAGGTATCGATATATTTTATATTTTTATTTTATTTTCCGCTTATTCAAAGTTCACCCGGAACCTGAGAACAAACAGAATTTATTGTTTTAGCTTACAAATGACCGAAATAATTAGGTATTATTATTTTATTAAGTGTAGTCAATGTCAATTTGCAAAATGTATATTCTTATAACAAAAACTACAATATACGCGCCACCAAAAAAATGACAAATGTTTAATTATATTTTTATTTTACGAGTACCTATAGAATCTGGATTGTTCTAGATCATCATTCAGTGCAACAAAAATAGTTCAGAATGATGATGGTCGAAATTTCGAGACAACATTTAAGATCATACCATGAAATTGGATCGTTGTTCTCGATGCCTGATGCAGATCCATTTTTTTTTGCAAATATTGTTTATGGGCGATGAGGAACAAGACATCATTACCCGATGCTATTATAACCATGTAAAACAGATGGAGGAGCGAGAAAAGGTGTCAACTTTGTAAACCTTTTTGAATAATCATAACTCAGAGAAATTTAAGCAGACAAATGACTCCATCAGACACCTTTTATTTTACCACCAAGCAGTTGCTCCGCGACGTAAGTCCAGAAACAGCTTTATGAAAATCACCTCTCACGTTGAGTCATCACAGCAACGCAGGGAGGGACTGTGGCAAGCGGACTTGGGAGCGATGCCGTGGATGATCCCACATGAGGGCATTACTTCAGCCGATCACTTGCTGTACGCTTTATGGATTACCCTCAATAGACTCAGGGTTGGTGTCACCAGATGTAGGAAGGACCTACATATATGGGGCTACCTATGTGCAGATGACACCGAATGTTAGTGTTGTGAGCTGCACTAATCGGGGAAAATTACTGCATGCAGGACCTTATCCTGGCAAACAACTAGGTGATGACTGTCGCTGCTTACTGATGTGGCAAAGTATAAACCGGATTCAAAAACAAATAACAATAAAACAAATAAATCCAGTGACAGGTATAGCATACAACACTTTTCAAACATGGCGTTTGCGTCGGAAAAAATCCGTTCCATACTAGCTTTAATATTATATCTTATATTATTTGCTATGCATTTTTCGATTTTTAATAATCATTCTGTTATCCGGAGCGGAGAGGATTCCAATAAACTAAGCATCATAAAAATCTGTTTAGCCGATCTCGAGTTATAAGTATTCGCACTAACCCGACTTTCTTTTATATTATAGATTGTATAACAGTATAGTGATCAATATTTTAAGAATGTTTTGTTGATGCATATCCAAATGTTGAATTCAATTAATTCTGATTTCTGAACGACCATTCCTTTCTTATCTACATAATATTTTAGTCCGTTTATTTATATTTTTGTAAGAGCATCAATCATAGAAAACAGATATAAAGGTCAGATATCAATATGCCCAGAGCCGTACAAAATGCTGGAGAAGGTTCTTAAATACAATTTGCTGCATTAACTTTAATATATTTAGAGCTATTTAAAAAACTCTATTTTTTTAGGAACTTCATACAAATTTCTCAAAAAAGACAGTAAGCCATCTTTTGGAAACAATATTACTCATGTAAAAGTTGAATGGAATCTTGGTACTACGGTATGAAAATGTAATAAAATAATTGTAGATTGATTTGTTATACATATAAATGTTATTCAAATCTTATTATTCTCAATAAATAAAGATTTAATGAAAAAAAATTGCAAAATAGTTACTCCATTTTGAAGTTTGACAGCTGCATTTACCACACATAGCCCAAATCACCCTCTATTGGTGGAATGCCTAATTAATTATCACAGGGTGTAGGGAATGTAGCTAAGATTCAAACCACAGTGCTCTCTCTATGAAAACTTGCAAATTAAGTCGGTAGGTTCGTATAATATTATGAGGTCGGTAAAAAAGTCATTCTTCTTTTTCTGTGCTTATGTCAGTTATAGCGGTCTGTTAAGCAATGGGAAGCTAGACTAGAACCTGTTTAATTACCTACCGATCAAGCCTGACAATCGGAATCAAAAACGTAAAGCAAGACGGGTATAAGCTAGTAATACAATAAATTTGTAATATTCAAACAGGACATTGTTACCAAGTAAGCTATCGTGTCAGCTGTGTTGTTATTACACTCAATTAAAAAAAAAGTAAATATTACATACTGCAAGAAATTATGTTTTTTTTATTATTCTCATCTGCATTGTTAATACGAGTATTTATGCTGAAAAGTGTAAACAGTTCCAGTAAATAGATTCAAGGCCAAGTTGATTTCATGAAGGCGAAGTTTAATATTATTAATATTCCAATGAAACTTATTTTAATACAAATTTATTGAAAAAGTTTAGCAGGACTATCTGTTGAATACTCAATAAACTGAATGCAATTTAGCTAATAAATAAAAAATAATCATGGGTTCAGAGGAGGGACGAAGTTCGACGGGACAGCTAGTTTATTTATATTTTTCAAACGGTTCTTATAAAAGCAAGGGGCAGGCCACCAGGCCACCGCGGTGCGAACATCTGGACAAAACCAGAGTAGCTCTCTCCCGTTGGGCATAGCTGGGACATATTTATGTATTTATTTATTCATCAACGGCCTAAAAGTCTTTTACATAAAAATATACAAATGAAAAGAAATACCTAAGAATATAGAAATAAAATTAGAACAAAAAAAATATTACTGGTTGCACGTGAAAGAGTATATCTATTATACTAATATTGATATAAGTAGGTAGGTATATATTATTGATTCGTATATTATTATGTATATTTATTTATTTATTTATTTATTTCCTCATGGCACAACAAACAGACAAAACATATACATCTAGGCTATAAAAGACAAACGAATGAAAAGATAAAATTTATGTTATGCCCCACTTAAATGTGTGCACATATTAATAACAATGATTGATATAAGAATGTTTCAAAAGTCAAATATTAATAAAAAAAAATAAATAATAACAATAATAATAGTAAAAAATTCTCAATTTAAATAATAATAATAGTCTAAAATAAAATCTCTCAAAATAAAAAATATAACAGTCTATAATAAAATGTCTCAATATAAATACCAATAATCGTCTCAAATAAAATTTCTCTATATAAATAATAATAACTTAACCTATAAAAAAAATGTCAAAAAATAATAAAAAAATAATAAAAAGTACAAGGTACAAATCAAAGAAATAAACAAAGCATCAATCACAAAGAAGGGATAGAGGAAGGGAGAGGGAGAGGAAGGGAAAAGGGTGACAATTTATTGATATTAAATACATTGATATTATATTCATATAATGTATGTTAAGGATGCCGAAGTTCAGTTAGTCGAAGACAGCGCTGTTCTTCCTTATATTATCAAGGTCTCGAAGACCAGGATGAACCTCTCACATTGTGTTCCTTTCCTTCGAGGCAGATCTGAAGAACTTGGACTTGTGGGAGGAGTTTATATGCATTGCGCAAGATCGAGCGAAAAGAAAAGCTCTTGTTGTCTCCCTATGACCCTAAGTGGGGTTTAAAAAATAATCGAACATGATAAATTAAACAAAGTGACATCTGCAGAATACTTTTTGTAGCTAATCCGTCAAGTTGTTACAAAATGTTAGCGCTAGTGCAGTGCAGAGGAGAGCTGTGGAGAAATTCTAGTGTTTCATAGATGGCGCTTAACAATCGACTGGGGTGTACCTACCTATACTCTGTCTATACCTACCTGTTATATCTATATAATATGTAGATACACCACACCACGTTAGGCCGCTGATTGTTTATTTTTTGTTTCCAACTTAAAAGTTTCTAAAGGAAGAGGAGCCCCAGCTGCACCACACAGGCCACACACCCACGGACACGAGACTTCGCGAGTGCGCTTCACTGTTGGCTGTTGCTGGTGGAAGGTCACGTTGTGTGGAAGTATTCCCTGGTAGCAGAGTGCTTGGTGTGGCAAAGGATCTGCAGCCGGCAGAAGAGCTCACCTCTCTTGGTGGACTCCACTGGAGGATCCCGTCTGAGGGAGATGTACCTATATAGGTGGGTAGGTAGGTACATAATATAGGTATGTCAGAGTGAATATAGAGTAGGTAGGTACCTACGTATGGCGAGTCCCGGACAGAAACAGCAGCTCGTGCTTTCACCAGCCTCCTCTTCCTTTACTGTGGCGGGAGAACAGGGCTGAGTGATGCCTGCTAACACAATAATAATTTCTTGTACTTCCCGCCCCTTCTACTGCTTTAACAAGTATCTAACTATTATTTATTGTTCATCGTATATCCACGACCACGAGCATTAAGGGCCCTTTCTCGCTCACTGAAGTTTAGATCTTCTTATTAGAACAAAATTTTGTCATCCTAAAATCATGGATATACAAACTGCCAGAATCACAATTGAAAAAAAATTGTAAAAATTGTCAATAATAAAAAAAAGAGACCGCCTATTGGGTAGAACTGAACCCTAACGAGATATGGACATTTCATTTTGTATGTCCTTTTAGAAACTGACAATATGTCTTTGAGTGTGAAAAATATGGCATAGTGTAGACAATATTTTATTTCGCCTTCTGTGTTAAAAACTATTTTCTATGAATGCAATGCATTTTTTACTAAGAACTTTACTTTTGTTAGTCTAACTAAATAATGTAAACCTAAAATCGAAATCCAGCTAATGTCTATGGCATATTTACACCTACTTACTATTTTTTAAGCGAAACATATGTTTATATTTTTTTCTGACGACGGTCAATAATGGACCAATTTTTTACTACCTACTGTATTCTCTCTTTCAAGAACAAAATCTGTTCGAACAGAAAGGACACCCGAATTCAGTGAACCAAATAATATAATGTTAGGTTTAAACTGGTTTAAACAAAGCTATATAATAATAAGTAAGTAGGTACCTACCCATAGTTATACTATAGTAAACTTATTGTTAGGTGTGAATGAAGCATATTTTCTGAATTGACATAGTTTTTTCCACAACTAAATATTATCTTCAGACTTTATTTTTCAAATTCAAACATTTCAAATGGATAGATAGATGAAAAAACAATGTAGGTAATATTATATTTATTTGGTAAATAGGTGTATGGCTACAACACTAGGAACCATCTGACCCGAAAAAAAGAACAGCCTGGCCCTAGAAAGATAATAATAATAATATACCTAGTCTAGGTATAATCAATCGAAAACACGTATGTGGATTGATTTGGAGAGAAAGACTCACTATATGCATTTGGATAAAAAAAAAACTATCATCAATGATCTGATACGATATGTCGTGCCCTAATAACGGGATCCAGCACGCTTTCAAGCTCTGGAGACCTTTAAAAGCAGATGTATTATAAGTAATACAAACAGATCTGATGTGAAGTTTTTTTTAATGAATCTTGGCTCACACGACATCACTCATACAAAGTTTGTGTTGTGAAAGTGTAAATGGTCGGCACCGGGATTCGAACCCACGACCCTCGACTCCGTAGACTGGTATACCAACCACTTCGTTGTTTTCCATTATTTATCTCAGAACCACTCGAGAATGTTTATTTTTAATTAATATATTTTATTCCATATTTGTAAAAAGTAGATTTGTTTATAGATTCACAAAAATAAAGCAAAGGATATTCTCGGTTCATTTTGACTTTATTGCAATAACTGCATTCACCATGGTAGATAACAATGTGACGCTGTTACAGTGTATTTTGTGTCCACTTTTGGTTAGAGCAGATTTGTTTTAAAAATTATTATTATTCAAACACGTTTATACAGAAATTCACCAGATCTTCATAGATTTCTTGAAATAGGAAATATTTTGACAATGTCCTTTACCAGATGGTCCAGAAAAAAAGTACCTACCTAAATAAATTTTGTGACCATAATCGTTTTTTTTATCTGCCATTGTCAAAGAACCGTTCACCCCAAAACATAATATTATAATCGTTGTTATTATTTTAGACGGGTGTTGAAACCTTTTTTAAAACCTCGATAGACTATTTCTAATGGTATAGGCGTGGACTTCTGATCAGGAGATTCCGGGTTCAGTTCCCGGTTGGGTCAGAATTCATTACTTGATATTTGTTGAACTATTCCAGATTGGACGGGAGGAAAATTCCGCCGGCTATAATGACATCTTTGTATATATATTTTTATACAAAGATGTCATTATGTCATTGTGTTCATGCGATTTTGTGTTCATCAATTTGCGTGACATTCGTAAAAAATATTATTGGGTATTCAAAAACATGTTGTATACCATATACATACATATTATGTTTTGACAAAAAAATTGTATGTACCTACCTAGGTACTCCAGATGGTGAGATTTTTTATCCCATTTTCTAGGAAACAATTAACCCAAAATAATAAATAAACTTTGGATAGCGTCAAAATTTTAGCGATATGACATTTTTTTGATAGCTTAGATATAATATTATGAGAATTGTTGATACTTCTTCCTCCTCTTTTACTAGGCCTGTTCGCCTGTCAAATTCCTGCGGTGTAGTTGTTGTTCGCCTCTTCTGACGTGGACTCCCAACTATCCTTCCATCTTTTGGGTGATCATCCTAGAAGCCCTCCAGATTGGTGAATGCCATCTCTAGCTGCTTTTGCAGATCTTGTGTTCACCAATCTGGAAATATGCTCGTTCCAGAACCTTCTTTTCTGTCGACGCTATCTGACAATATCTTCGAATTCGCGTACCCTTCGGATTTCCATAATTGTTGATACACATTGATTAAATTTACATACCTAGGTGTATAATAATTATTTTAGATAGAATACAATTAATAAATTTTACAGCCCCGTGTTTCACGGTAGGTAGGTACTTACTGACATTTTTAATTCTGTCTAGTGTCAGTAGCTAAACCGATAAAAAATGATTCGACCATTACAATTCTCTAATATTATAATAACACTCACTCGATATTCAATTAATTATTTCGGCCTAAAATATTTTCGGATATATCCTATATTATGCATTATAAAAAGTATTATTTACGTAATAAAAAACCCTTTATGTTTAAAAAAACAAATACTATGGGAACTATGCTCTACCACATTCTTCTAGATGCCATTCGAAACATAATATTATTACATATAGAATACATACAAAAAACATAATAGGTATTATTATTATTTTATGTTGAACTAACTTCCACAATAGAACTTACATTGATGCATAAATATTCCTTCAGAGAGAGCTTATAGTGTTCTATGAGCTTAGTCTCCCTCAAAAATCTGCAAAAGAATCTCCATCGCAGTTATATACAAATATAATGGTCGTAAAGACCAAATTGGTATGACGATTCAATATGGTCGTCAGCAAAGAAATTGTCCAATATATTAGAATAGTTCTCGACAATAATCCTATAAGACCGAGCGTTGATAAGAATTTTAATTGGAAAATGATTTTTTGTGTTTTCTGAAAAAACTAAACAATAAATGAAAAATCCGCAACAACAATGTTTCAAAGAAATTCGAGAACCATCTTTATGTCTAAACCTGTTTTTATCTAAGTCTAATACTTTTCGAGATATTTGTAAAATAATGTTGGGGGAGAGGTTAATAAAACCCGTTATAACTTCTAAAGCATGCTGTTAATTAAAAATCGACGATGTCTATGTTTCAGATAAAGGTTTGATCTGTAATAAAACCTCATTTGAAATTCGATTTTTGTAAATTTAGAGTCGGAATTTAATTTGTAACATGGTGAAAAACGGCTATTTTACGAGAAGAGGCCCTTAAGTTAATTAATTAAAAAACCTGATGCATATTTCGTCGTTGCATATTTAAAATGACACATGTGACATTTTTTTCGAAAATTGAATGAAGTAGGTATACACTCGATTCAGTGTCATTTATCATTCGAATGTTGACGATGTCAGTGGGGCAGTACCTATAGGTACCTATGTGTTTATTGTTGTTTTTCTATTCGTGATGGAAATAATAATAAATAAATACAATATTGTCCCAGCTCCCAGACAACCAATGATGTCCTCTTTGAGGCAGAACAGAATACTGCGACCAAATTAAGCAAGGAATCCGGAACCTAGTAGACACTGGACACACCGAAATGCACAGAATAAACACGTACCACCACCACCTGATTGTGTTGCCCTTACACTGGTAACTGGAGTCCTGGATTGAGCTTCTGAAGGAATTTGATCGGAGAAGCCTGGTGCAGTCCTGAGGAGGTCATTTTTTTAAATGATTCTGTGCTCACTCAAAGTGAACACAAATACACTCTTTGACTCTTTCACAGTTAGCTACTTTAAGCTTGTGTCGTGAAAGAGGAAGATGGTCGGCACCTGGGATCGAACCCACGACCTCCAAACCAAACAGAACGAAAGCCAGCGTCGTAACCGCTAGACTACCAACCACTTCTAATGGCCAGTATCCTCTCCCCAGGTCCACACAGACTACCAGGATGGAGGCTATAGTGGTGAAGTATTAGGCGCCCCTCATCTGACCGGAAAGGATGATTAGAGACCATCTGCTCGACCACGTGGGTCTGCTTATTTTTCTTTTATTGCCGCTCCAATTAGATGTTGGCGATCATCAGCGAATATGCTTCATGATTTCGGACAACTAAGGAGACAAATAGAGAGTTGCTGACCACTGTCTGTCTCCTTATTCACTGTCCATGGTTGAGACTTTGAAGGTCAACCTTCTCCTCCACACAGCATCACTGGCAGAAATTAAACATTTAGTTCTTCACCTCGTGTGCAAGTTCATATATCACAACACAATTCAGCATTTTGTTTCTACGAGATTATCTCCGGGCCTAACTAGAGAGGATGTGGAGCGGGACACTTGAGGAAAGTCCGATTTGCTCGGCTGCTGAGGACCAGACGTGCGCGCTTGTGTGTGTGTAGTGCGTAGTGCGTATGTAGGCAGATACGCACGTATACACACCAGCCGAGCAGGGCGGCTCCAGAGTACTCTCATGTTATCTCCCCTGCAGGAAATGTGCCCAGCAAGTATCGGGTTGTGCCCCTCGCAGGCAAGGGGGCCGCAATGCGGTACATGCTGGGCGCCTCCCCCCTCCCCTCTGCCATTGTTACCAGGCGCCCAGCAAGTACCGCAATTATATTGCCGGTACATTCCACCTCTGGCATTCTACTAAACCTCTCACAGCTCCGCCGCTGGATCTTACATCTTCTTCAAACTTTTACAGAATATTAAACAAAAAATAACGAATTTTTTGATGCCCAACACAGCCCGATCAATTTTATGGTTATCGAGAAATTTTGTTATAAAAACAAGGTCTCTTTCATCTCTGGCGTCCATTTTATTTGCGCTACATTATGGGCGCCATGCCCATAATGTACAGAGTTCCTCTCTCACAGCGCAAAGCCGCATAAACCCAATACTTGATGATCCCGTAGCAACCCTTCGTCTTAGTACTTCTCTCTCCCTCTCTCTCGCTCTAGACACTATCTCATATATCTTAACACAGCGCTTCTCAACAGTACACCTCACCGGGTACAACGAGAAAATCACCAATATTCTAACTTGTTTCCCCTACACTCTCAGATAACAGAAGCCACCACTGGGTATACCTGGTGTCATCCCACAGCACATGGGAGGTCATCCATCATCAAGTTCTTGTGAGACTCCTAGCGGGGCAGCATCTTGACTGACTTTACGCTACAACTTCCTTGACTGGGACAATGTCGTACTGGTAATACTTACTGCAGCAGCTGGCCAGGACGAGACTTGTAATTTCAGACAGTTTGGAGTGAGCATCTTCAAAGGTAATGGTAAGTGAACTTCGAAACCAGGACGCTAACCCATTATTTTTGCAAGCAGATAGACTAAACCTAAATCGCTGACGATGAACAACTGTAAAAAAATAAACAGAAGTTTCGCCTGACGGATTCCAGATGAATCACAACGGATCACCTATAATGATTCCTTGGTACCTATTTAAATTTGACTAAAACAAACAAAATGAACTTGGTTTCACATGTCCGAGTATAATCAGGATAAACCAAATGGGTGAATGGTTATAGGTATTCATGTGTACCTACATGTATTGTTCTATTACTCATTTAAGCGGATTTACAGATCCTACTGCACATTTAAGATAAATTAAATGAGCTCGAGTGCTTTCATTAACCTCGCGTTAACATTTTGTCAGTGCACCCATTGTTGACTTCAGCTTGTTTCCGATCCTTAGGCGGAAGGTGCTTGGTTGTAGTTCGTTTCAAACAAAACAGTCACCCGATCCTCGAAGCCTGTCTTGAACTTGTCGAAAAATCCCACGCCCTTTCAAAATATAACCGCACCCCTAGCGGTCCTAACGCCTAAGCAAACACGTTAGCCACTAGACGTTAATAGAAATAGAGGCGAGCAATATAATCCGACTCCAAGTCGTTTGAAATTTCGACATCCATACCTAGTGTAGATGAGTGCTCGATTGAAAACACATGGAGACAAGTATAGACCACATCGTCATCGAGGAACCAAAACCTAGTAGCTGACCAGACAAAAGTGCTGCCTGATTTAAAATATCAGTTCACCAGCATGCGCATGTGGGATGACACAAACAATCGATAAGTGTCGAACTGCTGCATAGACCATGGGATTCAATGTGAAATCAATTACAGTTTCTCTAAACTTAAGCCAAAACGCTTGTCGGGCTCTGATTCAATACCTGCATATGTAAGAAGAAGAAGCGAGAACTTAAAAACGATTTTACTTTTATAATTAATTTGTCGATAGAATCAAAAGTATTTCCCAAAATTTAGAAAGTTAGTAAAGCTGAGAAAGGACTGATCCTATTCACAAAAAGGGTAATAAATCCGATGTTAAAAATTATAGGCCGGTTTCAATTTTGTCTGCTCCAGCGAAATTGTTGGAAATTATAATTCATAAACGAATATATCAGTCATATCATACCAAAATACCAAACATAGGGATCATCTTATTTTGTGATTTCATTTTGTATTTTGGTGTCTGTATTCTTGTTGTTGTTGTTGTTTATATTCTAATTTTAAGTTGATTGGCTCTATCCCACTTTGTCTTATTTATTGTTAATGACATAACGTTTTCTTTTTTTTTTTCTCTTCTGCTTTTTTATTGTTTGCTTGGTTTTCGTTTCTATTTTTTTTTTCATTTTTATCTTTAGTAGTTATATTATGCGTTATTTTAATGCGGGAAGGGATTATTTGGGAAGGGTGTTGTTTTTATGCTCCACAGAGGGAGAGGGCCTATGAGCACCTTTTCCTCGCGGGGCTTTTTTGGTCTTGAATCTGGGAAGTCCTTTTGGATCTTTCCCGTCTGATTCAAGTGCCTGTTTTCTAGCTGGCATTCCTATTTTTGGAGCTGTCAGTTCTTCAGGCCGTGATTGTTTAAGAGCTGGGGTCATCGCACTGGGCCCTGGCGCAGGTTCGGACCTCGTCGCGTCGGTAGAGCTCTCGGGTCCCTTCGGATTCTCGATGCTCTCCTTCGCGGAAGCTCCGGCCTGCAGCCCTGTGGTCTGTTCACTGCCAGCTTTAGCCTTGACACGAAAGTGTATGGCTCCAAATCCGAAGATGGGTTTGTATTGGATCCTTTCCAACCCCTCGAGGGCAGCATCGTCAAATGCGAAGGTCACAATCTGTCCCTTCCCCTCGTGGGTGTTTTTGTGGAGGATTTTCCACCCCGTGCAGTTCAGACCTGCGTTCTGAACATCTAGTCGGTTCAGCAGGACTCTTGCCTCTAGTGGGGGACCTGGAATCCATGCTGTACCGATATTTGGTTTGGGCATGTCTCGTTCATCAATGGCCCGAAGACATGCCCCCTCGTAGGGTTTTAGGCTAGAGACGCAGTCAGTCAGCCAAGCCTTGCTGCGTTCGTCACCACAAACCACGGTCAGGCACCCCATTTTGAAGTGGGTCGAGTAAATAGTATCGAGGATATAAATAACGGCATACCAAGAATCAACTACCAAATAAGAATGGAAAACGTCGATGAAAATAGTGTGTTATTTCAGTTCAAAGACATTGACTCTAATATATTAAGGAAAACACTACAAAAAATTAAATCCAAACCATCAGAAGATAGAATCACGATAAATATTATTTTAGATGCTATCGAGATCATTGGAGAATTTATGGTCAAAATGATCAATCAATCTATGAGATCTGGGGAGTTCCCAAGAGAGTGGAAGACATCTACAGCGACAGCGAAACTTTGTTTCTTGTAGGTAGCGAAAAAAAAATATACAAAAAAATATATATATGGAATAGTATGAATCATCTTATTATAAATGAGCAACATGGTTTTAGGCTGCAAGATCCATGGTTACAATTAATGTATTATGTTTTAGTACGTATGTAACGCAAAACATGTAGGTACAATCAAATGCAGGTTGATGCTGTCTATACAGATTTCGAAAAAGCCTTTAACAAAGTCGATCATGATATGTTAATAACTGAATTAAATTATTACGGACTGTCGAATTACCTTATAGAGTATATGATTAGTTATAATATGTACTATACGTATTCTGGAGTACCACAAGGCTCTAACCTGGGCCCTCTGTTGTTTACATTATTCATAAAAATTACATTGGAATAAACATCAAACATTCCAAATATTGATATTGATTCTTTGTTGACTTGGTCACATAAAAACAAATTATTTCTTATTTTCCAAAGTGTCATCTTATGTCCTATTCTAGAACACGCAGTCCTTTGTTAGCAGAATATAATATGGAGGACACAAAATTACCTCGGCTGACTAAAACTAATGATTTGTTTTCCGAAGGGGGTAGGCAGAGAATACGGATTTCCATTCTTTCCTATCCAAACAAACCTCTTTCGCTTCTTCCAAACGCAAAACATTCCGCATACATGCTCTTCTGTTCCTTTTGCTCCTGACTTGGCCCTCCTTTAAGACTGAACCGATATGGTCGGACCATGTCATTCGAGGTCGGCCTCGTCTGCGTGCACCCTTTCTGTCAGATTTGTATATCCTTTAAGTCATTCTCTCCTCGTTCATTCTCTCTACATGCCCAAACCACCTAAATTTATTCACTTTCATTCTAGTCACTACGCTAACATCTACTCCACATTCCTTTCTAATATTATCATTCCTCACCTTATCAATCAGTCGCTTTCCGCATATCCTACGCAATGATCTCATTTCCACAGCATTTATTCCGACTTCCAGATTTTTCTTCCATGTCCAAGTGTTGCAACTAGCAGGTGTTGCAACTATGTAATAAAGTTATACGTTATTTTTTGGCGAAATTTGTTTTTATTTTGCTGCTTTCATGTTAAACATTTATGAATGAATGAATTTAGAATTATTTATTTTGTGAGTTTTTTTTACCTTTTTGTACAGTGTATTTTAAATAAAATAAATATATAACACTTATCTATACATAGGCGTCAGTACCAGCGCAACTTAATACTTGAAGCATTCTCGAATCTACTAGTCAACCGGTCCCGTCCAATCTGAGATAGGATTCCAACCCTGAGTAGAAATTTCAAGGGACCTCTTGATCTGAAGTCGGAACCTTTGCCACTAGGCTACCAAGGTCGATGTATTTTATTGTAGATTTGTGTTATCATCACTCATCGCATAGATACAATCTGTTATGGTGGGTGATGAATTTTACTTGAAATAAATAAATGTCATTGTATCCCGAGACGTGGGGGAAAGAAAATTAATTTGTCAGAAAAGTTTGAGAGCCATCAGGGCGAGAGGTAGAGTGCGTCTCTTTCTGGTGCGCGCTGCTGTCACGTAAGTGTGTCCCGCTCACACCACCGCATATACCCGCTGGTTGTTTTTTACTCCCCAGACAGTAACGTGGCGCGGGCAGAGACCGGCAGCTGCCATTTTCTACAGAAACTCCGAGCACCTGAGGCCCAACTCTCTGCAGACCTACACGTCTGCGCTTTTATCTCCTCTTTGGACTTCACTGGTTCATCAGCTCAGACAGGTCCTACTACGTACGCAGCGGGTGAATAAAACATCAATGTTGTGAACGTAAAGTGATCACACTAAGCCAGTCTTCGGAACAGGAGTTGAAGACGGTCGTAAGTCGTCTAAGATACGTCATAGATATCATCGCGAGGGAATACGACTGGAATATATTTCGTACGACTTCTTGCTGCTAGAGGTGGGGCTTGCAAGGCTGTCGGATCTCGTAGTTCTGAAGAAAACAGTGAAGTCTCGATGAAATTCATTGAAAAAAAATCACAATTTCATGCCCCAACCAGACCCACCCGTCAAACTGCTCTTTTTAATATGAGAAATGTTCGAAATAATAATTATTATGAACGGGATTATATATAATAATACTTAATTGGAATTCGTCTCATTTATCTAAAAATTAATTATTTTTAGCGTAACAAAGACCCTTAAGTAAAACAATAGGTTAAGTTAGAACTAATCACCCCGCAATAGTGGTTTAAGTTTGTAAACAAAACACCTTTTAAAATCAATCACCAGTAATAATTTAATAGCATCAATTTTAATTGTGCTCATTCAGATAATTGAACACAAATGAACTCTTAAACTCATTCACGGTTAGCTACTTAAAGCTTGTGTCGTGAAAGTGGAAGATGGTCGTCACCCGGAATCGAACCCACGACCTCCAGTACGAAAGCAGGCGTCGTAACAGCCAGTCTACCAATCACTTCTTCAAAAATTATTGGTTCTATGTGTGCTATTATGTTAAAATAAAACATCCAATTAGATTTCTTCCCTCTTGAAACACCACCAGAGTAATTCCTCATCCTTGTTCTTCCTGAGCCCTCTAGCTAGACCTCACCCCATTTTGCTCGTTAAAAATGTCGCATACCACGTTTTACTCCACAACTTGACATGTCTAGGAGCAGTTTTTTCTTTGCCGTCAGGAGATGTGGAGACTCAGTGAGGCCTGGGGGCGAGCGGAGGGCGGGGAGGGACAGGGGGGGGTAGGAGACAAGGGGAGAGGAGAACGAAAAATAAAACAGTAGATTTATTTTTTAATATCTAACTGTTCCCGCTCCAAGAGCCCGAATGGGACCCTGGTGTGGGACCTTGGAGCCCTCACTGCCAGCAAGCAGGACCCACGCAGCGTATGCCGAGATCCTTGCATTCTTTGTTCTGCCACAAGAGCCCATGCAGTACACTTCACTTCTATTCTCATATCCCAGTTCCACAGCTACCTGCCCATGTAGTGTGGTTCCTGCCCCAGGTGCCCCTCTTACTCGAGGCTCGTGCTCATAGGTATCACTGGCTAAATGTTATTTTAAAGGAAAAACTGTTTCACACAACCTGGCCTAGTGCCGAGGCAGGGCAGCCCACTCCATAGGGCGGCTCACTGTACCAACACTTTATATGGAAAATAAAACACTTGTTTCTACCCCATCGTACGTCATCGCAAATTCTCTGAATTTCGAAGTTCTTACTCTCTCTCTCTCGAATGGACGTGAATCACATTGTAAGTAGCAAACAAGAATATTATAGCTGTCCAGACTAAATAGCAGCCTGGTTAGTGGTTAGGACTATAAACTGGCGATTTTTCTAATGGTTAAATACCTTAAACTTCTGCGACAATTTTTTTGAATGAGGTGGTATGAATAATTCTTATATTATTATTTTAGTCACCTGTTGCCTTTCATTGCAGGATGTCAGTTTGGTCTTCATCCCCCATCACGTCCCATTGCAGGATGTCAGTTTGGTCTTCATCCCCCATCACGTCCCATCGTTAAAACTTCCTCGAAACAAATCGATGTACGAGCAGTGCTTGCCCTCCCTAGTCCCCGCGCCGCGCCCCGTCGTGCCTGCCGCTAGTCGAGCTCCTGCGCGCGCCGCAACTGCTCGTGTGTCACCGCCGCACATCCTCGCTGCACGCCGGGCGGACTAACATCTCTACAATACATATTACACTACACACCACACCACCTGTGTGTTTTATTATTTGACGCAGAGAGTATTACAATACAAATGCAGTGCTAGCGGTGTTTGTCTCTTGGTTGCTGGAGCAGCGTCAGTGCGAGGGAGCCAGGTGCGCCGGACACCACACACTGACATCATCAGACACCAGACACCAGTGGCTCTATAAGGACAGACACCACAGGTGAGTACACCCTACAGGGTCCCGCCCAGCGTCCCACACACGCTAACATAATCTTACTTTTGAATTTAATTTCAGGCATCAGAATGCCCCCGATGTACAACAGACCGGAGTTCGTGACGATGTTCCTGGAGAAGTACAAGAGTCTGCCATCCCTGTGGAACAAGAAGAGCCCGGGGTTCGCGGACAGGAAGAAGAGGGAGAAGGACTACTGGGACCTGTTCAGGATGTACAAGCAGAACAACCAGGAGGCCACGCTGCGCACCATGAAGTCCAAGCTGAACAGCTGGTTCATAGTGTTCAGGAAGGAGTACGCCAAGGAGCGGCAGTCCCGGGAGCAGGGCGAGGAGCCAGTGTACGAGCCCAGCATCTGGTACTACAAGAACCTCATGTTCCTGGCGGAGCACGACAGCTGCGTGATGAACGGCCAGCCCCGGATGGCGCGCCACAACCCGGACCTGGCGGCCTGCGCACGCTCGGAGCCCTTCGAGGAGATATTCGTGGTGAGTGAGTGGTCTTAGACCAGGGCAGGTCTTGTCCTCCTGTGAGAGGTGGGGGGCACTTGTCTCGTAGTGGGTGGGAAGGGGAGGGGTGTTGGATGAACGGCAGCGCAGGTGCGGCGGAGGGAGTGTGAGCGAGACAGACCGAGGGTAACGGCGTGTGTGTGTGAGAGCAGTGCAGAGTGTGCCCGTACTAGCGGGATGGGAACCATCGTCGATGTCTTATCTTTACGATGTATTTTTTCAAAAGCTTACACATCTTACTTTTGTAAAAGTTACAAAAATGTAAGAGAGTTTGCATGTAACTAATTGTGCATCTATTTAACTTTCATCTTTTTACAACGATTACATCCATGCATAGCACATTAATTATTCACCTATAACGGGGACCTCCCGAACTTAGAATATCTCAGTGGACCTTCAATTTGTTACCGAGACACAATTCCTTATAACGAAGAGCGATTCGATAATAATATAAAGAAATGATTTCTTAATGAATTGAATATTTCTTGAATATTTTTCTATCGGGTTGATCTGGGGGGTTATTCACCAAACGGTCTAAATTCGATCTCATTCGATCCTAGCCCTTTCAGAGCCTCTATTCTGTAGCAAGTGTAGGGTAGTCACTTGAAAAAGGTGACTATTAGGCGATACATTTGGTATGAAAAACGTATATACGTATCGAATGCGAGAATCGCATTTAGACGTTTTTCATACAAAATGTATCGCCTAATAGTCACTTTTTTTTTCAAGTGACTACCCTACACTTGCTACAGAATAGGGGTCCAGACACCTTTACAATAACATTATAATTTTTAGACAATCACTTATACGAAATCCATATCGATTGTGATTTTTTACAGTTCTGCACATGCCAGAGTGCTTAAAAATTTCTAGCTACATTAATAAACAACTACTTGTACAAAACTACTTAATCATCGTTACACCAAAAGATAAAAACATAACAAGTCAGTCTATGTTATTTCGTCTTAAGTTAATGCCAGGCATACATTTTACCCAGAAAAGATTCTTACAAAATTCCTTCCTTCTCAGTCTGTATCAGTCCACTCCTGGACATAGGCCTCCTCCACGTCCGCGATCTTGTGCAACCTGCAGCCACTGCGAGTCAACAGCTCTTAAGATGTCCATTTATCGACTGGCACCACTTGCCACTTACCCATCGACAATGTCCGACACTCTTGTCGTGTTTTTGTGTTCTTATTGTGGTGTTCCTAATTATTCTGTCCCTAAGACCCAGCATCGCTTTTGAACCACCCTTAATCTTTCAGCACTTCTTTATACAAACAATTCGAACCCTTACGGGTAGCACTGGTAAGACGCAAGCATTATAGACCTTCTGTTTGAGGTTGATAGGATCCTTTAGAAAACATGTTTTGTTAAAACTATATAGGTGTGGTGTAGAAAGAGCTAAAACTTGAATAAGGCCGCAACTACATAGATCACATTTGGACCGTTTCGTGAATACCCCTGCTGATGTTTCGGATCCTCTCCATGCCACCCAGACTTCCTCCACACAACCCAATTGGATCTCTTTGATGCATCTAATTTCTTAGATCTTTTGGGTAGACGTTGTTTGGTGAGAGTGTATTTCAGATACAATGTGAAGAGACTTAACTTGACACTACAACACATGAACCGGTGTTTCGAGTCTACTTGAAATCCGGTTTAAATGTGTTACTTTTTTATAAAAGAACGATAAAGGCAGTCTCTTTTCATTTTTATTTACATTGTAGGTTCCTATCCTACTTTCATATTTTGATATATACCTATTTTTCCCTTCGCATTTTTTACTCATCGAGACTATTTCCCTCACGACGTTGTCTTTCTGTGCAGCCTCCATCCACACTAGAGCCGGAAGACAACAAGTCTCCCAAAAAGTCAGAGGTGGACAACCAGTGGAAGGAAGCCAAGGACCATCTGAGGCAGGTGGGGCTGGCCTGCCCCAACGTGATTCAGCTGCAAACCATCAAGAGTCGGCCGTGTCTCATCATAGACGGATACCGGTACAGGTTCAAGAGGTCTAACAAGGAGGGGCAGGCCATCTGGCTGTGCATGAAGGACCGCTCGCACAAGTGTCTGGGGAAGGTGGTGACGCAGAACGGGGAGATCACCCCCACCACGGCACACATCTGCGGCAAAGGGGAGGAGCCTCGAGACCTGGTGAGTCCCGTGCATGCCTCTCTCCTAGCAACTTGATTTGTACTTACGTAGGTAGTTAAGAGGGTAGGTACCTATACTGATAAGTGTGTCTCTCTTGGTAGAATTTCAAAGACAAAGACGAGGAGTGGCCGCCCGTGCCGCCGCCTGCCAAGAGGAAGCCGGAGGACGAGCCACCCGCCATAGTGTTTGACGAGTATGAGATCATCGGGAAGAACGTGGCAGCCAAACTGAGGAAGATGGACGAGGAGCAGAGGATCCTAGCGGAACTGATCATCAACCAGGCCCTGGTGTGCGGGACCAGTGGCAGACTCACGGAGAACTCCACCCTCAGCCATGTCATCCCCAAGCCGAAGGAAGAGCCATGCAACGCCATCCATAACTTCTTTTGAACTTATTATTAACCAAACACTGCACACTGGTCCTTGAAGTTCCATTTAGATCTTGGGGTTTTCCTTTCTACCTGCCAACTTGTAATAGAAACTCCACAATTACAGATTTATTTATTATTTATCGTATGGTCTTATAATGTATGTCACATTTCATGTAGGTTAATATTTTTTTTTTCTCAAATAAGTGAGTACAGATAAAAACAGCAATTAAAATATTAAATACTTGTATCTCCCATTGGATTGTCAAATCAGTAAAATGAAAGTAAAAAATTTAAAAACTAAAATAAATTATGAATAATTATGGTTAATTTAAAAGGTTAAAAACAAACAATGGAATATTGGAATTGTGTCTCCTTGTCAAAAGTTAAAATTGCTGTGGTGTAAGTAATCAATCGCCCTTTCGTTAAGATGAATGAAGTTAAGAAAGTCGCCATCATAGGCTCTGTCCCTGCATTCGGAAACTATGTGTCGCACAGTCTGCCTTTCTGCTCCACAGTCGCACTCAGCGGAATCTATCCATCCGCATTTAATTGAAAGATTCGGATGGTAGTGCTGAGATCTCTGGTCAGTTGGCCCTGAAGAGGGCCTTTGGTGGCGTTATTGGTTTGTATCATTTTAACTCAGTAAGCTTTGGAATTTCTTCTCTTTCTTTTTACACAATTACAGAAATACAACAAGATAAATACAGTCCATTGTGTTTAATTACATACTTACCTGCCATAGTGAGTGATTCTAGGCCCATCCAATGTGGCGCACCACCACAGTCACATGACCTAAGAGGAAGGAAACAGATAGTTCTATGTACAATCATTCCAGTTGTACTCCGCGCCCTCCCTCTTTTTGAAACATCTGATCTTGAAGATTTACAGTGTAGTGTTCCCTCTGATAAGCTTGCAAAACAGTCAGACTCTCATAATTTAGCAGACAAACCAACTCAAGAAAAATAGGAACATATTATGATTGAGTGAGGTGAGTTTGTGAAACAAAAGAGGGTTACATGTCGAGTTATTTTATTAAAAATAAAAAATAATTTAATAATCAATCTTTTGTACAAGTTCATTAGTTTCACACACGACGCACACATCAACTCGACACCCGAGGGGGAGGGAGGTTGTTACGGGAGAATAGTAGGAACCCAAAAACCAAAATCAGTAAGACTTGTGTTGGCTATAAGATTAGCTCTTTTTGATTTTGTTTAAAACTTCTTATTGTATTTAATAATGCATTGATCACTGAAAAGGAAATTATTATTTAATGGTGAGTGATGCTTAATTTTGACAAGTATAAAACAATGAAATAGCGGACCCACTTATTTAGGGTATTAGCGAGAAAGGGCCCGAAACAAAATAATCGTCATTAGCGGCGACTTTGACATGGCAACAAAGAGTGAGAATCAGCAAAGCGCCATGGATCTAAGCATCTTAAAATATCTCACCCATACATTGGTATGGGAGAGGACGTTCATCGGAGTATTCGGGATCACAAACATAGAGGCCATGAATGCAAACTTCAAGGAAGCTACAACTAAAACAGAAACAGCGCCAGGGCATAAGAAGAAGTCATGAAAACCGCGGCGTTTACACCAGAAATAAGGGGAAACGACGAAATAGACCCTAGAGATCCAGGAGCTGGTCAAAACAACCAGGAAAAACATTCCCGTTGTTATTCTCACTTAGGCCCGACGCATCAATATGTAGATAAAAGTTCTTGGTAGCCATCTATAAGATAAAGTTATGTACCTACCTAGTGGATAAAATGATGGAAAGAATCTGACAGCCGCATCAATTGAAAACTATATCTAGAAGATAACAGTGTTGCTATGCTGAAATCTATTGATTTCTATGGAAATATCTATGAATTCCATAGAAATTTCTATGGATTTGCCTTTTCGCGCCAGATTTGATGTCAGATGAAGCCTTGATTTGACAATTAATGCGTATTTAATCAAATATTTAGGTTAGTTTCTAACGTTGTTTTTTGTTTCGCATATTATAATTTTGTAATATTATTTCTAAAACTTGAAACTTTACAATGATTTAACAGAAATTTTGAGAATATAACAACATTTCGATCATAATTTACATGTTTTATTCCAGATCGTTTATTTATAAAACCAGCAAATTGGTATCTTTTGTCGATCAAAATTGAAGAAATATATGATTTGTTCGAAGCTTTAAAATGATAATTCATTATAATGTGTATACCCTTATACCAGAGAAAATTCTGATTGGGACATGCCTTGTGTTACTTATATGATTTTTTTAATGTAATGTACTAATATCTGTGTGTAAATATTGTATTTGTATTCAATAAACTTTTATAACTTTATGTATATTTTCTCGTTATTTTTAATGAAAATGTATATAATTATCATTTTAGTTCATGGAAAACAAGTCGAAAGTTCATTACATTCACGGCGTTACGGGAGTTTGTAAACGTCAGTGAACGCTATTTTGACAGCCATCCTAGAGATAAATCGTTATCCAACAGAAGGTACGTCTTGTTAAAAATGGCGTCAGATATCCTAAACATAAGCGATATCTACACATTGATGCGGCAAATATCTCAATGAAAGGCTTCTCTGTAAGATATATTTATCTATCCGCTGATTGATGCGTTGGGCCTTAGAGCAGAATTAGAAGTTGTATACATAGCGAGAAGAAAAAGTCGAAGAAAAGAAATTAGCAAATACAAAAGGAGGTCTTGGGGCCTTCTCTTGGGGACAGGATCAGAAAATTGTCATCACTCCTCGCAAAGGCGAAAGCTGTTATGGTGTGTGGTGTTTTTATTTTTATACTGAATATAATAAAAAATAAAATCTTTGGAGACGCATGGTGCCGAATCATAAAAAACAAATGCGCACGTGCAACAAAAGGTAGAAATGGATGAAAGTAAGCGACACAGAACTAAAAATTGCTGTCAAGAAAATGAAGACAGGCAAAGCACCTGGTCCAGACTGAATCCCACCCGACGGGACGTCCTGAAAGGTAAGAAATGATAACAACGTAGAAGGAAATAATATACAATACTACCAGTCGCTTTTTATAGCGCTGTTTGCAGATATGGTGAAGACCGAGAAACTGATTCTGATGGAAAAACTGAAAAAATCGCAGGAAGAAGAAACAGAAAACAGACAAATCTGCCTGCTTAATGTGCTGGACAAACTATTCGATAGTATGATAAACGCAAGACTATAATGGCAGAACTAGAAGAAAAATCAATTCGGATTTACAAAAGCAAGGTAATAATAATAAACGTCAATGCAATTGTACAGGTGACCCGGAAAGCCGAAGAAGACTATACAGGGGTCGGCCAGTGCTTGAAATTGGACCATCTAATTTAGATTATTATATTAGTTTGAACATTATCAAGATTCCTTTGTCAAAGACTGAGAGAGCGCTATTTCACAACTTTCTTTCAAAAATAGTGACATGGATACGTCAAATTTGAAATGTTGATATGTTCAAAGTTTTTCTAATACAAAAAAATGACCACAGATAAACAAAAGATCTTTGTCAAATAATGTCAAATACATCGAAGTGTGTGTGAGCATGAAATACATAACATTACAAGTTTGTGTGTAGAGTTTTTTTATTGATTTAATCTATTTTTATGCATAATTTTAAAATAATATTAGCATTCGCCACCCCTTCTCTATATAAACTATAAGTGTACGAAATTTCATACTCCCCGTTCGCGCAATTTTCGTAAAACTTGTCATGCTAAATGGGCGGATTGAGAAAAAAAGAGAAAGTTGTAAGCTTTGAATTTAGGAGAACGAGAGTCATCCTAGCAAAAATACCTGGGAGTTACGTTGGATACAGAGCTAAACATCCAAAACATGTAAACGAAATACGAAACAGCCCAAAAATCGATAAAAATCCTAGGGAAAATATTCTCCAACTTAAGACGGATAGGCAAAAAGAGTAGGTACTATACATATGTATAGATAGCCACGGTTACACAGTCGATACTATAGGTGGCACCAATATGGGCGCACAAAATACCACAGACAGAGCTTTTTTTAATCAATTATGTATTTTATTTCAATGCCGACAGATAAAGTTAAATTTGAATAAACTATAACCACAAACATCAGTATATTCATGGATTCGAAACAGGCGATATGCTGCTCCGGACCCCGACTATAGACAGGACCGTCTGCTATTGGAGGAACACTTTCTTCTTTCAGGAAGATGTGTTCCACAAAGTTCCTTTGCTTCGCCATCGAAATCAATTAATTAAATATGCTATCAAAATTGCTGATGAGTTGATTTAATAATTTACCAGGACTAAGCGCTACCAGGTGTATAAATACCCCCCTCCCCCCCCCTCTAGATCCTGCAAGGTGTCTAGTTATAATAATGTCACAACAAGAAGAATACATCTTAGATAATTACATCAACTTTTGTATAAAAATAGGCGTTAACTAACTACAGGGCAGGGAAGGTGCATATTATGGTGTAGAGAGAGTAGGGAGAATGTACAAATTGAATTAACTTTACAAATAAATAAATATTCGGGATCTGGACGCCAGTAACAAGATAACGGTGGAGTCAGACCAGACATCATGGTCTCGCGTCGCTGGAGTCGTCGTTGTCGCTGGTGTCCTGTTTGGGGGTCCTCCTCTTGTACTCCGTGATGACCACCGTTACACTGTTGACAGTGACCTCCCGGGCCTGCGCGCTGCTGCGGTCCACGTCCCTCAGCCGGGCAGGCCTGCGGGGCCCGCGCGACCTCTGCCCCGAGGAGCTCCTGCTCCCGCCCACACTCTTGTTCTTCTTGTTTTTGTTGGGCTCCGTGCCGCCCGCCTGGCCCGAGCTGTTGGAGCCCGCCACGGCCACAGCCTGTTGGGCCACCATGGCCTGGTTGAGCCGAGGCTTCCTCGTGGATGTGCCTGGGGGAGGAACAAACAGATAGTTGAGACAACACATCCCTTGGGCATATCGAGCTGCTGCTGCACAGAGAGACAGGCTGGGGCACTGTGTGCTGCACTTTGTATTTGTCTATACATATTCGTTTTTGACTGAAATACCTCCACAGTCTGTCTATGAAAGCAAAAGCTTAAGTGAAAAATTTGGACTTATACCTAATCAATATTAAGTAGGTAAACATGATTCAATTTGTTATTTTTCAAAGTAAATAAAAAACCATAAAGCTCTGTGGGAGGCAAATTGCAATCATGTTATTTATGAATTGACTCCTCTAGGCCAAATAATTTGGTTAGGGAGATGAGATGAGCACAGGTGAAATCCCAGTGAGAGCAAATGTAGGGCAGAGAGGAGGTCAACACACCCGCTTCTAAGATCTACACACACTCACTTCGATTTCATTACATATTCTTTATATAAACATTAAACATTTCATAAATAACATTCATTTCAAGTCATTTATTTTGATTCGTGTAGATGTAAACAGTTAGAATAACATCAAAACGGCTGTCAAAAATCCTAACCTACAAGGGAGTTGGGTAATGTGAAATAAACATAGCTACGAGTATTCTATTATTATGCAATATTTATACCTTTTCGTACATCGCACATTAAACATTTGAAGGCCTCAGCCGTGTTCCTGTAGGTGCACACACTGCAATCCCATGAATTATCTTCTAACACTTTAGACGGCCTTTTCGCCCGACGCATTGCACTCTTTTTATCCATTCTGCTGATAACCTTAATAATTCGATAAAATTTACAAACATTAATACACACACTTATTACAATTGTGTATTTCAAGACATTATTCTAATATTCCCGTCGAAATCATCACAATAATAAGATTTGTACAATCACTCGGAAAGCTTCCGTTAAACGTCAAGTCAAGTTTATGTACAAACGCCATGACAGTTATATTGTTACGCCAGGATTGTATCGCGCTCTGTTTTACCGACATACTACACGGACGAACTTCACGATGGTGTGACTGGAATAATGTGGAATAATAATAATTATTATTGCTACGTACTTAGGTACATACTTAGGCATAATAATTAATTATTATTATTTTACGTTGCATGCGTCTTCTGTTTCATTCGTGTGCATTTAAACACATTACTACCATCTCAAAGTTATAGTTTCGCCTCAATATTCTTCAATTAATATTCCAATTGAACTGGAATATTTACAAAAAGTAGGTACCTATTCATATACGAGGAGAGCGCTGTTTTTCCTCCCATCAGGGTCTCAAAGACGTGGAATACCCTCTCATACCGCGTTCCGTTCCTTCGAGGCAGCGCTGAGGGAGTAGGACATGGTGTGGGAGGAGGTCATAAGCATTGAGCAAGATCGAGCGCAGTGGAGAGCTCTTGTTGCTCCTGTTGGAAGTCGAAGGGTATCGTAGGTCTGCACTAAATAGTCAAATCTTCATCACATAATTACAATAAATTGCTTAATGTAGGTATATTTATTTTGTGTGTTTTGATGTGTCCTGACGTATATAATATTTTATATTTTTTTTTTTTTTTTTTATAAATGAATCTGTGCTTACTCAAAGTGAACACAAATACACTCCTTGACTCTTTCACAGTAAGCTACCGAAAGCTTGTGTCGTGAAAGAGGAAGACGGTCGGCACCTGGGATCGAACCACGACGTCCGCAGTACGAAAGTCGACGTTGTAACCGCTGGGTCACCAACCACTTCAAATATGTTCAGAGTGTTCTATGAATGTATTTTGTCTTGTCTTATTTTAAATTGAACTTTGATATATTATGTGGACCACTTTATTATGTAAACTAATTGATTTGCCTATTTTATCTGTTGTTTTTATTATTATTTTGATTAGGTTTAGGTATACTTACACAATTTTATTAATAATTTTGCTTTTATTATTCTTATTATCATTATTTCATGTCATGTGATATTGTAATTTAAATAGATACTTATAGGATAAGTGTTTTATGTTTTTATTTTCTAATTATTTCATTTGTTTTTATACTTTTAGATACTTAATTTTCAAATGGTTTGTTGATTTCAGCTTTGATGGCTTTCTCGTATGTATCTTGTTTTTTTGTGTTCGACAATCAATAATAATTAACATTGTACTTGAATAAGTAAGTATACCTATTTTGGTATTGTTAATTTAGTTAATCGCAAATTCGCAAATTGTTGCCGTGTATTCACTAATAAATAAATAATTACTTTATTAAATAGCCGAGTAAAATTTATACTGTGTTTATATAAATATAAACAAATGTAGTACCTACCTATAAATATAACACATTTTACAAAGTTATAACTTTAACTATCACTCTCTCGCCACATTGCAAAGAAGAAGAACTTTAACTTATAATTTTACTCAGTCAATCGATACAAAACAGTTGCAATAACCCTTAGTCTTCTTCTAGATCTAGATCTTGCGATCTGTTTTGTTGAATTAGTCCTTCCGCGGACACCGACTGCCAGCTGTCTTGCCACCTCTTGGGCGATCTGCCTGGCCCTTATTGATATTATTAATGAAGCACCTTTCTATTTTTGCTTATTTTAGGCAGTCCATCAAGGCTGAAATATTTGGTGCTCTTTATTTATACGTAGGTATATGTAGGTAGGTATAAATCACACCAAATGTCCTTTAGGGGCCGTCCATTAATCACGTGAGCTCAAGAGGGGGAGGGGGTCTAGTAAGAAATTCACATGCATTTATTTTTTCTGGTGTATTTAAAACTCACAAACTTTTAAAATTGACTAAAAAAGTACCTACATACAAGTGCATTCCGGGGGAGGGGGGGGGCAAAACTGATGTACTTTTATTTTATTAGTATACCTACCTACGGTTACAGTAGGTACATAATAAACTGATTTAACAGACGAACATCAGAATAAGACACAGCTAGACATGCACTTGTGAACATTGGTCCGACGTAATCCTAAGGGAAGATACGGCTGATGTTCTTTCTCAGTGGTCAAGCGACGTACAGGTGAGGCCTCAGCATGGTACAGGCGGGACACTGGGCCACTGTCCCGGAGCCCCGCGAGCCATATGTCACGCAGTTATGCACCTGCTGCTGCCAGCTCGGGACTGGACGCATTGGAAGGACTCTCAACTATATAGCACAGCTACTATTTACTACTACCTACTTAAGTACTTACCTTATGCCTTATAGTCTCAGACCAGTGGTTCCCAAAATTGAGCGGGCTCCAATCTTCGTCGGGATCGCCGGGATCCACCATTTATAGTTCTGTCTTCTAAAAAGGTCATAAATATTGATAATACTAAGATTCCCCAGAAACAACTACTTAATAATGTCTCATTTTGTTCAAATTTACTTAATTGAAAATTTATTATGTGATCAATCCGGAGTGAATGAAAAACTTCTTCAATATTTTTTGGTCAACATTACCTACTACTTGGTAATTAAGTGTAGTCTTGAAATGGGCAAGCAACTCATCGAATCCAGCTTTTTCATCTCTTCCCCAAAACAGTAGTCAAAGTCAATTTTTTAACACTGAGCGGAAATTTAACACAGAATTTATATCATTGGCTTCACTTGGTTTTCAAAACATTCCCAATAGGTACATTTTTTACCCGACATAAGATGTTTTGATATTCAGTGTTTTTCATGCCACAAAAACAAGCACTTGAGGTTGTCCCTCAACGCCGCGCCGCGCCGTAAGACTCATTGTAGTATTTTGTAGTTGAAGAGTACGTACCTATATTAATATTAAATTTAGGTACTATAATCCGACTGAGATAACTTCGATTGTCACCTGTAACCTGTAAGTCATCTCACTCAGACTGTCTCTCTCACACTTATCATCCTAATGGACAGACCTTTTTTAGTTATAATAATAATACAAACTGACCGGACATTGTATTGGTTGATCGTAGGAACGGAATAACGTATCTCGTGGATATCACTATACCATAATATGACGAAAATTTGAAAAAAGTCGAGATATTTAAATATCTTGTCTTGCTCACGAAATCAAGGATATGTGGCATACACCAACCACCCACATAATACCTATAGTGATATCGACGAATGGAGTTATTCCTAAGTCTCTTAAAGACAATCTAGGGAAACTTTGCATCTGTTGTGGTCTCAGATATGCCATCCAAAAGGCAGTTCTGTTGTCCTCATGTAGGATGTTAAGAAAGTTCCTTTCTCTGTAGTTCGAAGGTCTCTCATGATTAAATCGTGATGTATCATGAAAGACAGCACCGATATTTTTATATTCAGTATTTTTATATTAATTTTTACTAAATGAATACAATGCTATTTTTATACAATGATGTAAACTTTATATTAGAGATATTCAGTGATTTAATGCATAAATGTTTTAAACAATAATAATGACTACACCTGTCCGAGTGGATTATAGCAACTTTATATTAGAGATATTCAGTGATTTAATGCATAAATGTTTTAAACAATAATAATGACTACACCTGTCCGAGTGGATATAGCAACAACTCTCCGTGTTACCCCCATTCAGCCATTTTATCAAATATCATCTCCCATTTCTTAATTCATGTCTTATACAGTGGCAAATCATATATTCACAGTCAAAATTCGGTCACGACCCATAGTTTGGAAATCACCATACTACCGTATACAACATACAGCAGTATTGTAAATGCGAGTACCTATTAATTTGTGTATTCGTAAACAAATAGGTTTATCTATACACTAGCTGATACCCGTCTTGCTTTACGTTGTTGATTTGGCTAGTCAGACTTGAGCCGTAGGTTATTGAACAGGTTTTGTATGCAGCTTTCCCCTTCTCAGGACCAGTAGGCCTATACAAAATGCATTTGGCAATCGACTACAAACGAATTCTTCGACAATGTAGAGTAGGAAGAAAATTAACTGTCCACTTTTTATATTTTATACTATAAGGATCATTGTTTGGTTTGAATAAATGTTTATATGTTCCAGAGGACAGTTAATTTTTTCGCACTATACATTATCGAAATCTTTGTTAATAGTAGTCGAACGCCAATTTGAATTTGTCTACGGCGGCAGGAGTATATGTATTATCTTAATAACTGGGTACACACGTAACGATTTATCTTTAAGATTTGACCGACAATCGCTCATTTTCAAAAAAAAAATTCGCTAAGATTTTAAAAATGAGCGATTATCGATCAAATGTTATAGATAATCTATCATTTTCAAAATTTTTCACGCTAAGATTTAGAATGTGTACCCAGCTAATGTTTCAAAAAAGGAAAAAATAAGATTCACTGCTAAATATGCGAAAAATTTGAAAAACTAATGTCACTTTCAATATTTATAAAAAAAATAGAAGATGAGGAAAAATTAATACTCACTGTTGAATACGCGAAAAAATTAAAAGAAGAATGTAGTTATACATAGGTAAAACCTACCTAGCATTATAATACGTGTAGTTGTTCCTAATGCAAGTCCTTCATACTGTGTGTAGATATAGGTACCTACCTACCTAGTATTATAATACGTGTAGTTGTTCCTAATGCAAGTCCTTCATACTGTGTGTAGATATAGGTACCTACCTACCTAGTATTATATTATGTATAGTTAGTTTGACCTACTTATGACTGTAGTGATAAATTTAATGAGGTACCTACCTTAGGAGAGAGAGGGTGCAAGCGAACTCTGCTTTACCGGCCTTAGTCATCTGTCATGGCGTACATATTTTATAAGAAGTTTCGGTGAAAATCTTTATAAAATAAGAATTAAAAGACTTTTACTTAAATTTTTTGTATTTCAAATCAAACTTCGATCGATCTTGTACATTTTCATACCGTAATGCTACAGTTCTACACAAAATTTAGACGTATAATTTTACTTTTAAAACATGACTTTTTCATTTTTGTATGAAGATTTTAAATTTTTAGAAATTTGTAAATAATTTAAAATATATTTAATGAAATGTAAATATTTGTATCTCAGATTACCACAATTGTATTTGCGAAAAACTGCGAAGAAAAATATTCAACGCAGAACCTACGGTTTTAGCGTGATGCTGTGACATACAGTTGGAGTGAAACAAATAAATAAATAAATAAATAAATAAATAAATAAATATACATACATTACTGAATTATTATGTAGATACTGAGTAGCTAGAGGATTTCAGTTTAGGCCTGCCGTGCACTGGAAACTTGTTTAAAGCAACTATTTAGTTGCTTTGAAGAAGTTCGAAGAAAACACCCGCACATAAAAATTTGCCCGTGTGCGGGGCTGCATTCAAACCTTGTGTTTCATTGGAAGCAACTAAATAGTTGCTGTCAACAAGTTGCCAGTGCGCGGCAGGTCGTAGGGAAATATGAGGTAGGTACCTAAGCTGTGATTGACCTAATACTGATGTATAGTGATACCTGTATGAGGATGATGTAGATTCGAGTCTATGAATTGTCTGACTAAAGGGTCGCCTCAAGGATCTGTAGAAGCGCCATATCTTTTTAACATGATGCACCCCCCAAGCACCAATGGAAATATTATTATCTTTGTATTCAGCAACAAGCAATCTGACACCCTGTGGGCTGAAATATTTTAATGTGAGAACCACTGGCTAATTTTACCTATCTGTCCGCAATATTTTAATAATATTTCTACCACACGTCTAGGACTACGTCTATAATCTCGTGTCAAACCTTACTACATAGGTTACCAAGCTTCATGAGAGCCTCCATAGACGAAGCAAAGATAAATTAGAGAAGCACAAAGCGGTAGTCACATCATCCATCTTAAAATATGAATCATTTACGTGTCAAAAGTCAGGAGCCTCTATAGCAGCGGTCGTCACACTTTTCTGTTCAAGGGCCGCATAGGACAATGTGAGCTATCACTGCGGGCCGCAACATGGGCGCCAACGTGCACCCCCCCCCCCCCCCCCCTCCATACTGGATTCATTGAAAATAGTCAAACTATGTTACTTTTATTTTTAAGCTCTTTGTGCTACCATCATGAAAGTGTGAAAAAATATTTAACCCCCCCCCCCCTTATAAAAAATTCCGCGGGCGCATACGGGACGCATACTTAAATTAGATATTATGTTCGAAAGGTACCCAAAAAACGAGAATTAGCTTTTGGGAGTGAAATTGGGGAAATCTACTATTCAATCCCGTGCTCGTTGCGAAGATGTGTTGTGAGCTGGTGCACAAAGTTTTGTTACTTTGAGTGCATCGGTTTGCTCTTGAAGTTGTTTTTTAGTGAAAAAACTATTTCCATTTCGTCGAAAAACGTGATGGCCGGTTATCGGGAGCTTTGCACGACTGTGAAATTTTGAACTCGGCTGTCAACTATTTGAAACTGAAATTCTGAAAAATACTTATGAGGGTGCTTTGCCCTAGTAAAAACGGACAAATGGTTTAAGACAAGTCTTGTTTTATCCTCCGCGGAAGGAAATATGAAAAAGTCGAGAATATTGTACCTACCTACGAGAAAATGCTCAAATAAAAATTATTCGTAAGCTGAGATCATCAAGTTTTCCATGAATATCAAAACACTCAATAGTTCATGACTTTTTAGACCGAGGAAAAGTTTGGTGATAGGTACCACGAATCCTCACACTGCCGCAGAAACAAACGCGAATCGAATTTTCTATGAAGATTTTGGAGCTAGTGTTTCTTGTTTAGATTATTACTGGGAACGAATACTGAGTTTGTCATTATTCTCCCAAAAAACGCGACAGTGAGTAAAGAAATCTGCAGAAACTCCGAAAAAGTTCAAAGTCATGAAATCGGTCGAAAATCTTCTTATGACAGAATTCTAGCACTCGAGTTTTTGTTTATTGACTATTTCAAAATAGGGCAAAGTATAACCTTAGTAGCTTTTGCAAGCACTCTGCATGGTTTTCTAAGAAGCAATAATAATTTAAGAAAATAATCAAGGAAAATTGACCGCCAATATCTTTCTCCTCGACGACAACGCGCCGATTTACTTGGCCCGCATTGCGAAGGCTGGTTTCCAAAATATCGATCAATTTCCTAAAATCCTAGCCCTGGTACCTACCGAAATTTTTGTTCCCGAAACTGAGAAAAAAAAAATATTAGTGGAAAGCCAATTCCAGCTGATAAAGTGTTCAAGGTGGCCAAAATCCGTTATTTTTCAGAGAAAAATAAAAATATATTTAAAGGCTATCAAAAAGATGCAATAATTGGCGTTTTAAAAACCACATTAGGATTGAAAAATACAATATAGAATAGTATAATTATTATTCACATTTTTCTGTCTTTTTCTGCGTATTCATATCGAGAATTCATGGAACTCTCCTCGTATGTAAATTGCAAAAAAATATAAGTAGGTACCTATATTATAGGTATTAAATATTTTTCATCATGTTACTTCATTTAATATTATGAATTCAAGGTTCCTTGTTCCCGAAACCCGTTTTCTATTTAATTAGCATTGAACGAAATATCGATTTTAGTAGTCATTATCTATGAAAACACTCGTCGCGTCGAGGGCCGCACAAAAATCTGCAACGGGCCGCATGCGGCCCGCGGGCCGCAGATGACGACCACGGCTCTATAGAGTCTAGCAGAGCTAGACCAAACCATTCAAGTTTCTTATTGGTACAAATGAATGCTATATAAATCTTATCTTCAAGTCTACAGAGAGGATTGCTCAAATAATCCAATCAATCCTTACGAAGAAGCCATCCAAACAGTACCTACCTATTTTTACTGACATATACTTACGGGATCTGATGGTGCCATGGTGCGAAACTGCGCGAGATCGAGCGCAATGGAGAGCTCTAGTTGCCTCCCTCAATAAAATGACATTACATACATACATATTATATCTAAAGTCGTTTAAGCTGTTTTTCTGTAAGTACCTTTGTTTAATTGTTTTCATGACAATTCAGCTCTCATCACCTGAAACACTGACAAACTCTATGCAAGGTCCAAGAATGGCGGATATTTCTGGGATCAACTATATCCTGCACTTCCAAAGAGCGGGTCTGATGTGCCTGCTTGTTCGTTGGACGACAACAACTGCGCAACTTGCCCGCACGGATGAGGATGAGATCTTCCAAGGAATGCGGTCTCTGGAGGCAAAGTGCAAGGGAGCCATGGTTATGTTATGAAATGAACAACCAAAAAATAAATAAAATACACATAGTCAAGTAAACGCTCTACTGAGCGGTCTGTGCTGGCATCTGGGAGTCCTGCCGGAGCCCAGCGGGGTTTGTTATAGCTCCCTGCGCCTGCTGCGTGCAGTCGGGTCACAAGTACCTACCTACCTGTATTATTGTACAGTGTACGTACTTCTCTACCAGTGCGGTGGTTTCCTGGTGTCACATGTAGGTACTCTCCGGCTGCTGCACTTATGTATATTCTTCTGATGGACCCGCGTGCATGCATACCTACCTAGATAGCTATGTACGATGTACGTGCATTGTGTGTAGGTATTCGGCTGCATTCCACTGCTACAGAGTGCGTCTACCTGCTCGGCGCAATACGAACCCCAGACCTTTAGCACGGGGGTAAAAAAACAGTGTGCCAATAGTGTTGCACCCTCATCTCACAAACCCGCGAGTGGTACCCAGCTATACTCTGCGTGGGAAGCTCACTATAGGTACATACACGCTGCTCTCTTTTACCATGCAACATCTGTACCAACTGTTTGTTGTGCAGGTAATATATACCTATATAGATAGTACCTATACCTCAGACCAGACCAGAACCACTGCAACATACATAGTTTTTGAAAATTGTGCAAACATTTTAACGAAACAAAGATTTTGATCTTTGAAAGGGATATATGAAGCAGGAACATTCGTTCCTGAACTCGTAGGTAATGCATGTCTTGTGGAGTGAGTATTCAGGAAAGATGTATGGCTGTAAAGCGTGAACATGGACGAAACAAGAAGAATCGTAATATAAATGCAGCAGAGATGAGAGCTCTATACGAAGAATTTATGGAAAGACTCTGTGAGATATGGAAAGGAATGAGAATATTAGGAAGGAATGTGGTATGGAAGTAAGTGTTGTGACAAAGATGAAAGTCAATATGTTGAGATGATTTGGGCATGTGGAAAGAATTGGTATCTACCAATTCTTTCCACATGCATCTGCTCTGCAGCGTTCTCTTGATACACTTGGCAGTCCACATTATGTCTTCAAGAAACAGATTTCAGAAGAAACAAACAAGAAGCAATTCTAATAATTCGCGATAGCTTGTTGATTATTTTTTCCTACACTCCTTCCTCCCTTCTCTTCTCCTTGCACTCTCCATTCGTGTTTGTGTTTATCATTCTCTGTTTTCATATTTCACTTGGACTAAGGCCCAACGCATCAATCAATAGATAGATAAAATCTTACAGATAGGCCTTTCTTTGAGATATTTGCCGCATCAATGTGTAGATATCGCTTATGTTTAGGATATCCGACGCCATTTTTAACAAGAGGTACCTTCTGTTGGATAACGATTTATCTCTAGGATGGCTGTCAAAATAGCGTTCACTGACGTTTACAAACTCCCGTAACGCCGTGAATGTAATGAACTTTCGACTTGTTTTCCATGAACTAAAATGATAATTATATATATCCTCATTAAACATAACGAGAAAATATACATATTATAATGAATTATCATTGCGAAGCTTCGAGCAAATCATATTTTTCTTCAATTTCGATCGACAAAAGAAACCAATTTGCCGGTTTTCAAACAAACATCTGGAATAAAAATTCTAAATTGTGATCGAAATGTTGTTACATTCTAAAACTTTCTGTTAAATCATTGTAAATTTCAAGTTTTAGAAATAATATTACAAAAACAAAACAAAAATCAACATTAGAAACTAACCTAAATATTTTATTTAATACGCGTTAATTGTCAAAACATGGCTTTAACTGACATCGAATCTGGCGCGAAAAAGCAAATCCATAGAAATTAACAGATTTCAGCATAGCAACACTGTTATCTTCTAGATATCCATCTATTGGATAGTTTTCAATTGATGCGGCCGTCAGATTCTTTCTATCACTTTATCTTATAGATGGCTACCAAGAACATTTATCTACATATTGATGCGTTGTGCCTAAAAGAGTTTTCTCTTTGATAGTTTTTTTCTTTTGAACATGTTGTACCTGTTTGTAATATCAATATTATATCTACTATGTGACACAACGTTCTAATCATGTCTAGATTCTTGTGACCTTTTTTCAGGACTAGATCTTACAGAAAAAAATAACAACTGATGACTCTAATAATTCATAACTAATGTTCGATTTTTAAATGGAACAAACCACTACGGGCTTACGAGATATAGAATGGAACAAACCACTACGGGCTTACGGGATATAGTCATATCCTGGCGCCAAATATATGACAGCAGTCGCAGTCTTTAAATTTGGTTGCTCTCTTGTTCTCAATAATTTCCAACTTTTTTCTTTATGTTTCATTCATTATTAAATTTCTACTTGTTACATACATGAGATTTTTCCACATGTTGAGAATTCTCATGATTAAGAGTTTCGGAGACAAACATTACCACCTAATGGCGACCGTTGTTAACGTAAAGTAATCACACTAAGACAGCCTTCGAAATAACAGTAGAAGACGGTCGTAAGCCCGTAGTGGTTTGTTCCATTTAAAAATCGAACATTAGTTATGAATTATTATTAGAGTCATTAGTTGTTATTTTTTCTACTATGTGACACATATCGTAGTAGGTCAACTTAGTTTAAGGCCATAACCTTATATTGTTTCTACCTTTAAAGTACTTATAGTGGTCCTCTGTACTGTGTTTTGTCCAAAAAAAAAAGATAAACAAAGAAATAAAAGATGCCAGAAGGCGTGGCTACTGGCCAGGTTAAAAGCTACTGACATGGGAGAGATCGTATGAGAAAAATGGTAGTTTGGTGTAAGATAGAGCTTGGATAGGAGGTCCATTCTCGGTTGGCTTGCTGCAGGAGCATAGTGCCATGGTCAGCACTCAGCAGACTACCAGCGCCACGACGGGCTCCCTCCACTTCTCTCCGTTTTTGTCCAGTTTCCGACATCCCAAAATGCATTCAACACGCATACACCGGCAACCTAATTCGATGGTCGAATTCATACAACCGTGCTTCTTAAAACTTCTTGCCTTAGGGGTGATATTCGCTTAACACAATATAGGTACTGTCATGATGTGTATCATAATATATTTATAGAGAGAGATACATGGCACTTGTACGGCCCGGGAGGCCGCGGGTGGAACACACCGGGCTCATATTTCTATTAAATGTCTCTCAAATTTCATTTCTTAAAGATGCATATTGTTTAGTCAGTAAGTAGGTCCTATTCTATATTCCAGGAGCTAATTAAGAGTTCGTCTTAGTTTAACAGAAACTTGTCTTACAAGACTACATTGCAGATTTACCTATAACTATGAACTTTTAAATATTTGATTATTTTATGCATGTATTTTGTGTTATACAATGACATAAGGTTCCTTGTTAAAAAAAAAACTAAAAAATATTTAGTTTTTTTAGCAATTTTATTATGAAGCTAATCACTTTTCTTCACGCTAGTTGGTCTTAACAGTTAATATCAAGAAGAAGATATTTTCACCGAGGCTCAATGCATAATATATTTGCCGCATCGCATGTTGATATCGTTTATGGTTAAGATATACGACGCCATTTTTAAAAGCATGTGCCTAACGGTATCCCGTTAGCTTACAATAATTTATCTCTAGGATGGCTGTCAATATGTTATTTACCGACGTTTAAGAACACACGAAGCTTAGAATATATGAAGAAGTTTCGAGTTTTATAAACCAAAAGGATAAATATATACCTAAATAATATTCATGAGACAACGAGGAAATGTACTTATTATAATGAATTATTATCATTTTGATTTGCTTCAAACCAGCATAATAAACATATAAATGTTGCTGGGCTGCAGCCCGCTCTGATGCGGTTTAGTCTCACCCACTCCCTGCGGTCCAGTTCAAACCCATCCACTCGTTTAGTTGGGTCAGCTATCAGGAACTTATTTCTAGTATCTACCCTCCTCCACTCATCTCGCCAAGCTTGTTCCGCAGTGAAATCATTGTTTTCCAACATCTGCGCTCTAGACCAGAACGGCTTCCTTGACTTCAGTCTTTCAGGTGGAATATCTCTCAATGCCATGTTGAGAAGGGAGGTGTTGTTAATGCCTTTTGTCCATTCTCTGAGTGTTGCAGCGTCTCTACGAAGGTGAGGTGGCTCAATATTCGCCAGAACGGGCAGCCACTGGCATTGGGTGGGCTTTAGTGCACCAGATATAGTTCTCATAGTGGAGTTAAGTTGGCTGTCCACTTTTTTGGCATGGGTGCTTCCGTTCCATACTGGGGCGCAATATTCAGCGGTTGAGTAGACAAGTGATAGCCCCGCAGTGCGTAATGTCTCAGCGCGAGCACCCCATCCCGACCCTGCCAGTTTCTGAATAAATGTTTTAATTATAAATAATTATACCTAATATGTGAAGCTTATCACATTACTTTTGGAGTTGGTGTTTGTTTCTCATGGGACGACTGAAAGACATTGAAGAAGAAGAAATCATGCTCGATTTCTTTGGAAAACTCAGACATCTTTAACAACATCAACGGCAGCTGCACCAAAGTTGAGGAAGAGTGTAACTTTGCACACTAGACGAGGTCGACCTCGAATGACATGGTCCGACCATATCGGTGCCGTCTTAGAGGAGGGTCGTCAGGAGTAAAAGGAATAGAAGAGCATGTATGCGGAATGTTATGCGTTTGGAGGAAGCGAAAGGGGTTTGTTTGGATAGGAAAGAATGGAAGTCCGTACTCTCTGCCTACTCCCTTCGGGAATCGGCGTGCGTGATGGGTAAAAAAAATAAATTATTGACCGAGTATGTTTCCAGTAGGCGCCTCTCTCGTACATTAGTATTAGTACGTAGCCCCCTTCCCGCTCCTCGGCAGACCTGTTGGGAAGAAGACCAACCTATTTTTTATAGATTCCCAGAATGGAGGCTAGCTCGCTCCAGGCCGAATGCGTCCTCTCTTATTGTAGTAAGGTACCTACCTTATGATGAGGCATCTCTGTGCCACGAGGACAGCGGCTGTAGAACAGAAGAATCCTGGTCTGGTGTCTCCAGGAAGCGCCACAGAAAATTATGTGCGCTTCTGTCTTCTCCTTCAAAGAATTATGTCCTTTCTTATGTGAAAATACAACCATTCGTATCTTATAAAACTACTAATGAGAACTTTTTTAATTTCTTTCCAGAAAAGTTTGCAATACCATTCACACAATACCCTGTTAATTATGAAACATTTTTAGATCAAAGAAAATCTTTTACGTAATTTTGTGTTATGTCAACCGGTTCTCGAAGATGATAGGTCTTCATTTTCCTTCAAGCTTGGGTAGGTGATCGTTACCGAATCAGAATATAAATTGCAAATATTTGTGTTCACAAGAGAACTTTTGGCATCTTTTATTTTAATCAAAGACAAATGAATAACAACAAACCTTGTTTATCTACTTCACTTTTACTTTTTTATTTCGTTATTTTTATAAAATAAAGAAACAATCTCAAAATTGTTAATCAAAGCCTTTTGTGTCGTGAAAGTGGATATTGTCGATTCCGGGATTCGAACTCACGACCTTCAGTTAATAAAAAGGTTTACGATCCTTTTAAGGATCCAAGCCAATGGGAGGTGCTGCGAGGTCTTTACACTGATGACTGAGGATTCCTTATTGAGGCAGTCAATCCACATGATGCTTTGAGAACATCAGCTTAGGGTGTCCCCCGGCGGAATTCAAAAATATCTGTTCTCTAGCAAAGGGTAGCTGACCCTGCCCAAGAGTGTGACGTGGGGCGCAGGACTCCTCTTGCAGGTAGCAGAGGGTTGCTGCAGCCCTCACACGCAGGAAGGGTTGGCAGTGGGGCAGGTACTCGCGCCAGATATTCGCGCAGGGTCGAGTCCTGTTCTCCCGTGTCTTCTCACTATTAATAAAAATAGCTGTTTGTCCTAGTACAAGTGTTTCATATTTGGGCAGTACATACAACCTGCTCCTCTTGTTTTTATTATGATAAAATAAACAACATACCCCGATGGGCAGATACTTACACTTAACACAGAGGTGGTCTCCGATTTGTGTAAGTTGCAGGAGGCCGTACTCCGATCAAAGGAATTAATACTCTTGTTGCCTCCCTATGCCCCCAAGTGCGGCGTTAAGGGCCTCTTCTCGTAAAATAGCCGTTTTTCACCATGTTACAAATTAAATTCCGACTCTAAATTTACAAAAATCGAATTTCAAATGAGGTTTTATTATAGATCAAACCTTTATCTGAAACATAGACATCGTCGATTTTTAATTAACAGCATGCTTTAGAAGTTATAACGGGTTTTATTGACCTCTCCCCCGACATTATTTTACAAATATCTCGAAAAGTATTAGACTTAGATAAAAAAGGTTTAGACACAAAGATGGTTCTCGAATTTCTTTGAAACATTGTTGTTGCGGATTTTTCATTTATTGCTTAGTTTTTTCAGAAAACACAAAAAATCATTTTCCAATTAAAATTCTTATCAACGCTCTGTCTTATAGGATTATTGTCGAGAACTATTCTAATATATTGGACAATTTCTTTGCTGACGACCATATTGAATCGTCATACCAATTTGGTCTTTACGACCATTATATTTGTATATAACTGCGATGGAGATTCTTTTGCAGATTTTTGAGGGAGACTAAGCTCATAGAACACTATAAGCTCTCTCTGAAGGAATATTTATGCATCAATGTAAGTTCTATTGTGGAAGTTAGTTCAACATAAAATAATAATAATATCTATTATGTTTTTTGTATGTATTCTATATGTAATAATATTATGTTTCGAATGGCATCTAGAAGAATGTGCGAACGGTAGAGCATAGTTCCCATAGTATTTGTTTTTTTAAACATAAAGGGTTTTTTATTACGTAAATAATACTTTTTATAATGCATAATATAGGATATATTCGAAAATATTTTAGGCCGAAATAATTAATTGAATATCGAGTGAGTGTTATTATAATATTAGAGAATTGTAATGGTCGAATCATTTTTTATCGGTTTAGCTACTGACACTAGACAGAATTAAAAATGTCAGTAAGTACCTACCTACCGTGAAACACGGGGCTGTAAAATTTATTAATTGTATTATATCTAAAATAATTATTATACACCTAGGTATATAAATTTAATCAATGTGTATCAACAATTGATTATTATTATCCCTCTCATACCGTGTTCCGTTCCTTCGAGGCAGAGCTGAGGGAAATGGACTTGGTGTGGGAGGAGGTCATAAGCATTGCGCAAGATCGAGCGCAATGGAGAGCTCTTGTTGCCTCCCTATGCTCCTAAGTGGAGTTCAAAGGGAGATTTGATTGATTTGATTGTATCAACAATTATGGAAATCCGAAGGGTACGCGAATTCGAAGATATTGTCAGATAGGGTCGACAGAAAAGAAGGTTCTGGAACGAGCATATTTCCAGATTGGTGAACACAAGATCTGCAAAAGCAGCTAGAGATGGCATTCACCAATCTGGAAAATATAAAAAATGGAATCCTAGAAAATGGGATAAAAAATCTCACCATCTGGAGTACCTAGGTAGGTACATACAATTTTTTTGTCAAAACATAATATGTATGAATATGGATACAACATGTTTTTGAATACCCAATAATATTTTTTTACGAATGACTCGCAAATTGATGAACACAAAATCGCATGAACACATAATGACATCTTTGTATAAAAATATATATACAAAGATGTCATTATAGCCGGCGGAATTTTCCTCCCGTCCAATCTGGAATCGTTCAACAAATATCAAGTAATGAATTCTGACCCAACCGGGAACTGAACCCGGAATCTCCTGATCAGAAGTCCACGCCTATACCATTAGAACTAGTCTATCGAGGTTTTAAAAAAGGTTTCAACTCCCGTCTAAAATAATAACAACGATTATAATATTATGTTTTGGGATGAACGGTTCTTTGACAATGGCAGATAAAAAAACGATTATGGTCACAAAATTTATTTAGGTAGGTACTTTTTTCTGGACCATCTGGTAAAGGACATTGTCAAAATATTTCCTACTTCAAGAAATCTATGAAGATCTGGTGAATTTCTGTATAAACGTGTTTGAATAATAATAATTTTTAAAACAAATCTGCTCTAACCACGCTCTAACCAAAAGTGGACACAAAATACACTGTAATAGCGTCACATTGTTATCTACCATGGTGAATGCAGTTATTGCAATAAAGTCAAAATGAACCGAGAATATCCTTAGCTATATTTTTGTGAAGCTATAAACAAATCTACTTTTTACAAATATGGAATAAAATAAATTGACGTTTGTGTATTTGACGTCATTCTCGAGTGGTTCTGAGATAAATAATGGAAAACAACGAAGTGGTTGGTATACCAGTCTACGGAGTCGAGGGTCGTGGGTTCGAATCCCGGTGCCGACCATTTACACTTTCACAACACAAACTTTGTATGAGTGATGTCGTGTGAGCAAAGATTCATTAAAAAAAACTTCACATGAGATCTGTTTGTATTACTTATAATACATCTGCTTTTAAAGGTCTCCAGAGCTTGAAACCTTGCTGGATCGCGTTATTAGGGCACGACATATCTTATCAGATCTTTGATGATAGGTTTTTTTATCCAAATGCATATAGTGAGTCTTTCTCTCCAAATCAATCCACATACTACGTGTTTTCGATTGATTATACCTAGACTGGGTATATTATTATTAGGTATCTTTCTAGGGCCAGGCTGTTCTTTTTTTCGGGTCAGATGGTTCCTAGTGTAGCCATACACCTATTTACCAAATAAATATAATATTACCTACATCATAGACATATTGTAATAATATGTCTACGACCTACATTGTTTTTTCATCTATCTATCCATTTGAAATGTTTGAATTTGAAAAATAAAGTCGGAAGATAATATTTAGTTGTGGAAAAAACTATGTCAATTCAGAAAATATGCTTCATTCACACCTAACAATAAGTTTACTATAGTATAACTATGGGTAGGTACTTACTTATTATTATATAGCTTTGTTTAAACCTAACATTATATTATTATTTGGTTCACTGAATTCGGGTGTCCTTTCTGTTCGAACAGATTTTGTTCTTGAAAGAGAGAATACAGTAGGTAGTAAAAAATTGGTCCATTATTGACCGTCGTCAGAAAAAAATATAAACATATGTTTTGCTTAAAAAATAGTAAGTAGGTGTAAATATGCCATAGACATTAGCTGGATTTCGAGGTTTACATTATTTAGACTAACAAAAGTAAAGTTCTTAGTAAAAAATGCATTGCATTCATAGAAAATAGTTTTTAACACAGAAGGCGAAATAAAATATTGTCTACACTATGCCATATTTTTCACACTCAAAGACATATTGTCAGTTTCTAAAAGGACATACAAAATGAAATGTCCATATCTCGTTAGGGTTCAGTTCTACCCAATAGGCGGTCTCTTTTTTTATTATTGACCATTTTTACAAATTTTTTTCAATTGTGATTCTGGCAGTTTGTATATCCATGATTTTAGGATGACAAAATTTTGTTCTAATAAGAAGATCTAAACTTCAGTGAGCGAGAAAGGGCCCTTAAGGGCGTTTGGATTGGATTGGTGGGTGTCAGCCAGAGAGAAGTACAAGATGTTCCTGAACCTGAATTAACTCATTAAACATTACTACCTACTTATATTTTCCCACGATACAAAAAATAATACGCAGTGGCAGCCCTGTGTAGCCAAGGGTAGGAGGGTGTCTCGGCGTGACGGGGCTGGAGGGTGCCATGCAGGGGGAGGGGCGCCCCTACTGCATGCAGGGCCCCTCACAACCCTATCCTGTGGAGGTGGCTGCAACGCGCACTCTTGAAGGAATGTGACAAATACACGGTACAATATTGCATGTGCTGAAGGCGTCAAGTTCTGTGACATCCTACAGATAAGTCCATATTATAAATGGTCTAGCTGGATGCTGCAGTCATTCTCACAACAAGCATAAGACCGCCCTCCGCCACCTTGCAGTAGGCCTAGACAAATACACGGTACAATATTGCATGTGCTGAAGGCGTCAAGTTCTGTGACATCCTACAGATAAGTCCATATTATAAATGGTCTAGCTGGATGCTGCAGTCATTCTCACAACAAGCATAAGACCGCCCTCCGCCACCTTGCAGTAGGCCTAGACAAATACACGGTACAATATTGCATGTGCTGAAGGCGTCAAGTTCTGTGACATCCTACAGATAAGTCCATATTATAAATGGTCTAGCTGGATGCTGCAGTCATTCTCACAACAAGCATAAGACCGCCCTCCGCCACCTTGCAGTAGGCCTAGACAAATACACGGTACAATATTGCATGTGCTGAAGGCGTCAAGTTCTGTGACATCCTACAGATAAGTCCATATTATAAATGGTCTAGCTGGATGCTGCAGTCATTCTCACAACAAGCATAAGACCGCCCTCCGCCACCTTGCAGTAGGCCTAGACAAATACACGGTACAATATTGCATGTGCTGAAGGCGTCAAGTTCTGTGACATCCTACAGATAAGTCCATATTATAAATGGTCTAGCTGGATGCTGCAGTCATTCTCACAACAAGCATAAGACCGCCCTCCGCCACCTTGCAGTAGGCCTAGACAAATACACGGTACAATATTGCATGTGCTGAAGGCGTCAAGTTCTGTGACATCCTACAGATAAGTCCATATTATAAATGGTCTAGCTGGATGCTGCAGTCATTCTCACAACAAGCATAAGACCGCCCTCCGCCACCTTGCAGTAGGCCTAGACAAATACACGGTACAATATTGCATGTGCTGAAGGCGTCAAGTTCTGTGACATCCTACAGATAAGTCCATATTATAAATGGTCTAGCTGGATGCTGCAGTCATTCTCACAACAAGCATAAGACCGCCCTCCGCCACCTTGCAGTAGGCCTAGACAAATACACGGTACAATATTGCATGTGCTGAAGGCGTCAAGTTCTGTGACATCCTACAGATAAGTCCATATTATAAATGGTCTAGCTGGATGCTGCAGTCATTCTCACAACAAGCATAAGACCGCCCTCCGCCACCTTGCAGTAGGCCTAGACAAATTGCATTTGGCGATTGACTACAAACGAATTCTTCGACAATGTAGAGTAGGAAGAAGATTAACTGTCCACTTTTTATACAAGTGTCTTTGTTTGATTTAAATAATTATTGTTTATATGTTGCGGTGGACAGTTAATTTTTTCGCACTATACATAGGCGAAATCTTCGTTTGTAGTCGAACGCCAATTTGAATTTGTCTACGGGGACTGACCCGCGCCACAGGAGGGCCCCTTGTGGACTGACATGGTGTGCAGTGCAGGTGCCTCTTGCATTATTACTTCACGTGCAGATTATTTTTGTTAACCCCCCTATATACCTACTGCTCAGAGAAACATACCTAGCTATGTGTATACGAAGAAGACTCTGCGAAATAATTAATACCACCGCTGACCTCTGCTTTAGTAGACGGGAAAGATTAAATAATACTTTTCAAAATATAAGGTCCATGTAGTTAGGAATTGAGAGAGAAGAGTGACATTCCGGGATTCAGAGTCCACCAACCACCACATAAAGTTTTTCTTTTTTGACATGACAGCAGAGACGGTCGTCTTCCAAAATCAATTGATGGTAAAGTATGTGCGTGGAAGAATTTTATTTGAAAAAAAATCTTAGTTAGATCCATGTCTTTATTTTACTTTCTGCAAGTGAAAGATGTAAAATCGCCTAGAACGTGTGACAAAGATCAAGAAGTGACAGACTGTAGCTACTGCGTGGAATTAAATAGACTTTCTTCATCTCTAGTGTAATCCTATTGCAATAATTGTTATATTCTACGTGAGACATGGATTATGACAATAATTATTCAACCATTAACCATGTAAAGCTAAGTATACAACAATATTTTTTTTCTACCCATCACGCCTTTTCCCGAAGGGGGTAGGCAGAGAGTACAGATTTCCATTCTTTCCTATCCAAACAAACCTCTTTCGCTTCTTCCAAACGCATAACATTCCGAAAGAGGTTTGTTTGGATAGGAAAGAATGGAAATCCGTACTCTCTGCCTACCCCCTTCGGGAAACGGCGTGAAGGGGGTAGGCAGAGAGTACGGATTTCCATAAATTATAGGTAAACCTATTCTGTCAACCACTCTCAGGGTATGCCATGTAGGCCCAGAGAAGGGATCGACCAATGGAAAGCGAGAAGATTGAGCTGCACACACATTCATCTTAGTGAGATCACAGGCGTTTCCTGTCGCATTCTTTTTATCAATTTTGAAGATAATTTGGTGGACATTGTTTGTTGGGGCCGCACTGCCAGATGACAAGAGAACTGTAGAACCGGTCCAGTGACGGCAGCAGCGGCCGAGGGCAGAGATGCAGAACGACACAGCCACCTGAGCGGAACATGTGTGGCCCAGAGTCCGCCAACATGCCGCTTGGCACATCTGCTATTATACCACACTATACACTGCTGAGACCACCACACTTACCTAAACATGGAGCTGGGAAATCGTCCGCATGCCTTCAGGATTGCAGTGGAGGACAATATCAAAGGATGGAAGTGAAAACTCAAGATTTGTCACGAAATGCATGTGAACAACATGCACCCCGAACTCCCTTGTTTCCTGTGAAAAGCTGCTCCTTTTTGTCTTTCGGGGTGCATGATGTTCACATGCATTTCGTGACAAATCTTTTGTTTTCACTTCCATTCATGTTATGCGGCATTCCACGCTTTGATAGGATTCCACGAGGTGTAGGCCATTTTGAGAGATGATCCTGATGAGACACATGCGCACAATGTCGAAACACTTCATCTTTTTGACGAATCCAATCGCATATTCTGGTGATGGGCACAGCCTCGTCCCATATACAAGTGCAGTAGCATAGTCTCTGCCGAATTCATCACAGCGTAAAGGAGTAAACCTTCCATCTTCAATATCTAAGGAGTTTACCTGAACAAAATTGTATTCCTCGAGAAGTCTATACTGACAGGGAACCTCTGATTACAGGTCAGTGCAAGTCCTGGGAGTCTGTGCCTGTGGACGCTTATGTGCCTACAGTTGGTTCAGGACTGTCCCAGAGTATCCCTGTTGCCAGATCACAATAAAACTATGCTAATAAGTTATTTAAACAGCATTAATCGATAAATTCAAGAAATTTTAAGAGGTGTTCAGTTCATGGATGTTAGAAGATTCACGCAGTAAAAGTGTTTCAAAACTTGCAGGTTAAGGATAGGCTCTTTCGTTCCTTCTTATACTGCCTGAAACATTCTAACAGCGCGTGCTTTCTACATGTTGAGTGGACGACGCCTCCAAATTAGTGTTGGAGGAGAGCAGAATAAGAGGAATGAAAGACAGCGATAATTTTTTAACAAAAATACCTATTTATTAGATAGTAATATAATTCATACAAAATAATGTGATTAAAGCATTAGATACAAGTAGAGTAGCCTTACAACTAGAGGACATTAACATATGAGATCTAATCACGGGTTAACAGATCACGCGCCGGGACCTTCCCGGGACGGCCGGTCTCGGCACAACAACAACCATACATCAATTCATAAAACAAAACCTGTCGCTCCTTCTGACCTCTGGCAGAAGACAGGGAGCCACTTGTCGGTTCAACATATTTAGACAAAAGTATGTTACAAAACTAAAAAAAATGTAACAAATAATAAAAATAACAAATAAAAATCATATGAGAGTACTGAGCAGAGGGAAATTTAATAATTCGATCAACAAATCAGGTTTATCGGAAGATCTTCCAAACACGCAACGTAACAGTCTTTGCTAATTTATAAAACATACATGTACCTATAATAAATTGTTTAAAAAATAAAAAGAGAAGATTTCCACGGGAGAACCATCCCGCGGCTCAACTAAACTTAACAACACTACAAATTACTGTACAAGACATTATCTATCACTTATCAGCTAGTATTTACACACGTATGGCCACCGGGCGGCTGTTGGCAGGAGATACCGAGATTGGTCTGGCCGAGTGCAGCGCGAGACAAGAGAGAGAGCCGGCTTCCTGAGGAGGGCCGCCATCCCCAGTTAGAAGCAGAGGACAATACGCAGGCAGCTCTTTGATGTAGCTCATAAGAAACATACAGGTTGATTGTCTGCTAATAGAAAGAGGGGTAAAGGTCTATCGCAGATTACGAATTGAGAGGCTAGAAGCCTGCAAAAAACAACCGGGACAGACACTTGTTAGCTGTCATCTATCACACGTCAGGTGTGGAGAGAAGAGACGCAGGTTTTCGCCGACAGGAAGATCCAGCGAGGTCATAGAGGCTATTAGCGAACCATATTCGTGTCTGTGATGACCTTGACCTCGATGTCAGTTGCCGAGACCCCGGGCGCTAATGAATGCGAGACGCCTGTTGCCTGGTCCCCTAACATAAAGGGGCCAGAGCTTACTAGCACAGCAGGGATGTTAGGAAGTCAAGGAAAACGACGAAAGCGTACTACTTTGTGGACTCGCTGGAGCTCATTCGAGTTGAGAGACCAAGTCCGCCTTCGGAGGTTCTAGCAGCTACAAACAGTCTCTGGTACGAGATATTTAAATTTTGCCTAATATATTATCATCCTCTGTACATGTTTCACTAACAATATTATTTTAATATACAAGTTAATACGGGAGATGAAGATGAAGCATGCGCGGATAACCCAGTAGTGTGTAATGAAAGGTCGGCAGTTAAAATTCAAGGATGTGGGAGCAGACATACTGGCTACTCGTGATCACATCGAGTTCTCGACTTGGAATAAAAACACACCAGATCCACATTGTTTCGAATAGGAGAAAAGAAGGCGCAGCTGGGGAGATTTATTTTGAATCAGTAATTTGGGCAGAGATAAGAAATAAGACCTTCCAGAGCAACGCACGTGTGCCGCGGTACTAGGTACTAAGGAATGCGTCAACATTATGAAAATAACTAAAAAATGTGGTAAAAAGGAACGTGTGGTAGAGACTGGTATTTCTTACTAAAGAAGATAATATTATAGTCAAGTATAGCCCCATATTAGGGAGAACATGTTGACTGATCGGGTCTTTTATATCACGTCGGGATAAAAACCGTAGCCAGATGAGACCGAAATCGAACACACAGGTGCCTATGTATGTACATAATATGACGATCTAAGTGAGTGAGTGTGTGCGTGTATCAGATGTTCAGCGAGGTTGCTATGGACTTTTTTGTAAATAAGACCACAATATTTTATCACGAACACATCGACGGGAAGTTTGTATAGAGAAACGCGACGCTGCCAGCTGCCTGCGTGGGTGCGGCGTTGCCAGTGCGGGTCCGGAGCAGGTAGAGGATCTGTGGGACCCGAATCTAGGCCGGCCCGACTGGGAACAATACTGCCGTCAGTCGTGCACTTCTTAGAATTGCCTGGCGGGGATGGAGTTCGGGGAAACAAGATTCCTAGAGCGCGCAGGTAGCAAGAGGGTCTTCCACGCAACGACTCTTTTAGCCCAGTGGTGCGTATTGTGTCTGACAGGATGAGGCTTGGGTGTGTAAGAATGAGCATACTGTTATATTGGGGGACTGGGATTTGAGGCCAAACCATTTCTCGAGACGCTCCTGCTACTAACGGCCTCACATATTCTAAACAAAATCATAGAGAAAAATAAAATAATGTTACACATACAAAGTCAGATTGCTGAAGCGCAGAACTCTCCCTAGTCTCTGGTTGGCTCGGCTACATGGAGAGCGCACGGCCCTCGCACAGTTTGGTAACAAAATGCGCAGCCTGGCGTGATCTTGCGCAAGCCTGCGGTGCGCGGGACCTTCACCGGCCCACTGCAGCGCGGTGCTGGTGAGTGGCGGAAAATAATTTTGAAAACGAAGTCGTCCAACTGAAAATTATTATCACGTATCGTATATCTGACCTTAGAGCGGTTCGGGCCCCGAGGTCACCACTATGTTTCGTATACAGAGTTACAGAGTCTATTAGGTAGATCGGTTGGAGTACTTAGACAGCTAGTTGGGAGGCCGATCAGCTGGCAGTCCAGAGGCCCAGATTGACACAACTAAGATGCGGCATGTTGGACAGCCGCCTCAGGCCCGCTTGGGAGATGTTCACGCAGCCATACAGATCTATGGAGCGCAGCCTCAACAGACTCTCCGCCACGTTGTTCAGTCCTTTGTCTGTGATCCTGTTGCACTGGCCTATGTGTAGGTACTCCAGTTCCGGAAGAGACTTGGCGATCCTGTCCAGCCCCACATCCGTGATGGGGCAGGCACTCAGCGACAGAGACTTGAGTTTAAAGAGACCCTGCGAGGCGTGTGTGAGGGCCTGGTCGCCCACCTTGTCGCAGAAGGACATGTCCAGGGTGTTGATGCTAGAGCCCCCCTCGGCCAGGTAGCCCACTCCGATGTCCGAGATGTTGTCGCAGGACCTCAGGTTCAACACCTGCAGATTGGTCATCTTGGCCAGGTGCTTGAGGCCTCCGTCTGTGATGGAAACGCAGAATGATAGGTTGAGGTATTTCAGTTCGGTCAACTTGGCGATGTGCTTGAGGGACTCGTCTGTGAGCCTCTGACAGTCCTGCAGGGCCAGGTACTCCAGGCAGGGTGTCCCCCGTCCCCCCTCGCTGATGAGGTGCGAGATGCCCCTATCCCCCACATGCCAGCAGGAGCGTAGTCCCAGTCTCCGAAGGCGCCGCAGTCCCCAGCCAATCAGCAGCAGGCCGGTGTCGGTGATACTGCTGCAGCCACCCAGTTCCAGAGTTTCCAAGTTCTTCAGATATTGCGCAATTCGCCCCAAGGAGGTGTCGGTCACTTGCTTGCAAAGCGACAGATCCAAGCGCTTGAGCTTCAGCAGATCTGAGGTAAGGGCGTGCGCTAATCCAGTGTCGGTCAGGTTGTAACAGCCGGAGAGGTTGAGGGACTCCAGGTCCGGCAGCCCCACCACCACCTCCTTGAGGGAACGCCTCAGGGACAGGATCTGCACCCTCTTGATGCCTCGCCGGACCAGCGACGGGAAGAGCGAAGGGTTGTTCCGGCGCAGGTGCAGTCTGGCCTCCACGCCTCGCCACACGGACTTGGAGTAGGCGGCTTCTCTCCAGGCGGCGCAGGTCTGGGCGGCTCTGCCCTTGTCGGGCACGTCCAGCCAGGAGAATATCAGAGCCAAGAGCTCAGGGTAGAGCCTGGAGACGTGTGTGGTGGGGATGGAGAGCGTCTGTCTGGTGGCTGTGGCTATGCCGTGGTGGTGTATGACGGAGGGTGGACGATGGCTGGCCAGCGAGGGCCCCAAGGGCGGTCTCCAGAGGCGCGGGGCGGGCTGCTGACCCAGGCCCGTCTCCATGACCCCGCTCCACACCTCCATGCCCTCCCGCCCCTCTATCTTCTTGCACTTCATGACTACTTGCGGCGGTGCGGCTGCATCGTCCACTGACTGCGCACTGTGCGCACGCTACATGCCGCGCGACGCACTTCTTATCACTTCACTGCACCTCTGGTGGACAGACTCCAGTAATGACTAGGTTACAGCGGCACAACACTATTTACATAAACAGCAGAACTGAACAACTATTATATATGGTATATAGTTAGAGACAGTATAAGGCGCACAGCACTGAGCACACACGGCACTAGGGCAGATAGGAGGGCCACTTGTTAGCAGAGCCGCAGACAGCGGAACGTAAATACATCACGAGGTGACCACATGACGCCGTTACACGCGCAGCACAACCTTCCCGCATAAAGTTTAGAATTCAACTGATTGTGAATTTGTTTTCCATTTCTATTCAAGTGTCGGTGTAAAGTTTGCCGCGCCGCTATTGGTCGTGTCCTGGTCACGTGACCCGAGTGCTAGTGTATTGATTCGGGAATGTTGCGGCGGCATTTTTAAAGTAAGAAAAACCGCTCGAGCGAGACAGCCATACCGGTTATGTCGGTGTGCGAGGGAGAGGGAACACATAACAAACGATGAACCCATAAGAGAGACAGAGATAGCCGAGTTGATCGGTGTCGGGTGGCATTCCGTACGGAAGTTCCCCAAGTCAAATGAATATTTTCATTTTGTAATAAAAGTGGGCAAGTTGTGATAAACCAACTGAAGGGTACTTTGTACCAACATGAAAGTAGAATGAATTTAATAGTCGAGCTGGCTTAGGATGTCTTTTGACTATTTTTTCTCTGAAAGGTCCTTCAAATTTTTTCTTCGATCCATAACTCTAAAAATTTAATATGTCATTGTATAGAACCATAAGATGCGGAAAATGTGTCTTAATAATTATTGGAATTTGTCTCATTTACCTAAAAAATCATCGTTAAATTGAATCTTAAGCAAAAGTTTAAGTAAAGAATTATGGGCAGTTGTAAGGCATATGAATACTTAGTGCTCCAATTGTTAATGTAGTTCTAGTTTAACTTGGTTCGAGTTTCAATCAAATCAATCAATTCAAATTGATTGATTGAGTTTAACTTGGTTCGAGTTTATTATAATTAATTAGTATGACACGCATTGGTTGATCATCGCAGAGGAGGAGTATGATGTTAGATCGACATTGTTTCTTTAAAAAATGCTTAGAAAATACAATGAGTTTTGAGACAAAAGACATTTATAAACTAGACCGTGATCTTTCAGAGAGTTTCTCTGAAACGAGGTATGTACCTACAATGTAATCAAAGTTTTAGAAATCAACAATTGCTGGATATATTCATATCCTGGCGCCAAATACATGACAGCAGTCGCAGTCTTTAAATTTGGTTGCTCTCTTGTTCTCAATAATTTCCAACTTTTCTCTCTATATTTCATTAATATTTACTTGTTGTATACATGGGATTTTTTGACATGTTGAACATGCTGAGAATTCTCATGATTATTCAGAGCCTTAAACATTACCACCTAATGACGAACGTTGTTAACGAAAGTGATCACACTAAGCCAGCCTTCGAAATAACAGTAGAAGACGGTCGTAAGGCCGTAGTGGTTTGTTCCATTTTAAAAATCGAACATCAGTAATGAATTATTAGAGCCATTAGTTGTTACATATTATTCGTTAATCAACAATTGTAGCGAATTACGTCTTTCTAGATAAAAGTATAAAAGGTCTTCATTGAAGTCAACAAGATAAGCGACATTTGAGTTTCGATTTGCAGCAAAAAGGGCATGGACAATATGCTTACCTATATTACAATATCTCTTTATAGTCCAGTCATGGAAGACCATAAAAATAAAGGACATTGAGCGTGAAGGGACTCCACTTCATCCTAAAATAATTCACAGAAGCTGGTGGACATGTAAGGTTCCCCGTGTGGCTCCGCGACATTAAAAAAGTTTGAACCTGAGTACATAGTGGTGTCTCGCTCGCACATATTTTGTCTACGCCAATAGGTACATGGTAACAGGTGTCAATCCAGTTTAGCAGAGGATACAACCAGAACAGACCTGACGCTATAGTCCTTTATATTACAATAATGTGAATATATCTTTGGCTATTCGACTACAGGTGGCTGCAGGTTTTTGGGGAGATATTTGAAAATGTTGTTGATTTTCTTCGCTAGATGGCATTTAATGTTGATAGTTGATAATAATTTTTATAGATTTTATTTTAATAAGATGTGTCAATTGAAAATAATAACATTCGCTATACAAAATATCATATTTATAAATACTGATGCAAAAACAAGTCTTAATTTTATTTAATTTTTTTTAACAATCATATCAGTTTATGATTTATTAATTTATTTAATGTGTTTTTAAAACGTTTGTGCAGGAATAATTCATGTCTATTAAAAATAGCTCGCTCACAAATTTTTGTTTGAAGAAACCTGCGCGCATTCAAAGTGAACACAAATACACGCTTTGACTCTTTCACAGTAAGTTACCTACTTAAAGATTGTGTCGTGAAAGAGGAAGATGGTCGGCACTTGGGATCGAGCCCACGACCTCCAGAATAATGAAGAGAGTAAACTCTATTATAATAGTCAAAGCCTCAGTTTTATGATTATTCGACTAGGTCATAATATTATTATTATGCATTATAATAGTCAAAGCCTCAGTTATATGATTATTCGACTCGGTCATAATATTATTATTATGTATTATAATAGTCAAAGCCTCAGTTATATGATTATTCGACTCGGTCATAATATTATTATTATGTATTATAATAGTCAGAGTGTAGGTTTGCACGGCAGCTAAATGCACGCCACGTCCTTGAAGTTTACAGTATGCTTTCATATTCCTCCGACAGATGCGACAGATTGTTGTGTGCTCTCGTTAGAGAGTATATATTGTGTTCTGTGGTTGTGTGCCCCAACCCCAACATGGCGTGTAGATTATATCCGTCTCATGCCAAATCACTTGAATTCGGGTGAAAGGCCTCAATAAAAATAATAATATATCCGTCTCATCTCATCAGGGAAGTTTTGAATAATTCTTATATTATCTAGTTATGATATCTATTTTTTTCATGTTCAAATATTGAAATACATTGTAATTGCTGTAATTATTTTGACCCCACTAAGTAACCTTAAGGGCCCATGGATTGAGAAATAAATTAAGTAGATAGTTAAAACATATTTTTTTTTTTATTAAAATAAATCGGTGCTCACTCAAAGTGAACACAAATACACTCTGACTCTTTCACAGCAAGCTGTTTTACTTAAAGATTGTGTCGTGAAAGAGGAAGATGGTCGGCACCTGGGATCGAACTCACGACCTCCGAACGAAACAGTACGAAAGCAGGCGTCGTAGTCGCTAGACTACCAACCACTTTATTCATTAAATCACTGAATATATCATAAAAAGAATACATCATTGTATAAAAAAATAAAAAATAAATACAATGTTATATATTATATATGTACTAAATATAAAAATACCTATCGGTTAACGATGTATCATGAGAGACCTTCATTCTACAGAGAAAGGAACTTTCTTAACATCCTACACCAGGACAACAGAACTGCCTTTTGAATGGCATATAGGACTGGATACTCTCTTTAAGAGACATAGAAATAACCCAATTCGTCGATTATAGGTAAACATTATTCCACACACCAAACCTACACTCGTCCGCTCTCCTCTTTGCGCCTCCCCTATTTGACACGACATGATGGGTGGCGAGCCTCACCGATGGTGGGATTGTCAAATCGGGGTTTCCATGCATCCCCTGATATTGATATAACATTGATACAGGTAAGTACTTACCATACTCATTCTTTATTTCTCTGTAACCAGGGGCCCAAACCAATCTTTTCAAGAGATTGTCTCCAGTTGGAGTTTCCAATCCGCCGTGCACACAGACAACGACGTGTCACCTTTCCGGCATACGTTCCGTTACTTCCATTCTTCTTCTTTGCGTCTCAATTTGTCGATTAATATTTCTATCTGGGGTTGTTCAAACATTTACAAAATATTTCTAAACGAAAAAAAAAACCGGAACGATTTGGTAATTAAAATTATAGTTAACGATTTGGAAATAGATTAACAAAACTACGCTTCCAATTCAACTTGGCATAAAATTATCCTCAGACAGTGGGGGATTTGCAGTCTTGGCCGCCCTAGGCCCCTGTAGCTGTACAGTGTACGTAGCTGCCAACTTTTCAGCACTCTTCATTACACTACATAATGAAATTACACTTTACTGCAATCTGTTATCGAAATCAATTCATAAATTTAGTTTAGTAAACTATAAAAGCGGTTTCAGGGCTGATAGCACATAAAGTATACATGCAAGTAAGAGTTTTTGATTACGATTGGCCGCCCCTAGGCCTGGGCCTACTGGGCCTTAGGGCAATTCCGCCACTGTCCTCAGACCACAAAAGGCTACTGTCGGGTACCTTTAGTTTTGTTTCAGCTGATTGTTGTTGTCATAAATTTTCCCAGCACAACAATCAGCTGACACAATTTATCTTTGGAAGGTGCGTTAGGCTGGAAACCTCATCAATGCAACACAGATGAAGTTTACCTACAAGGAGTTCTAACTTCAAGAATTAAAACTTAAGAAAATATGTGTAGGTATAATACGGAAATGAAAGTGCTGGTCCACCAAGGAACGGTTTTTTCAAGCCCTTAGGAAAGTAACATGGTTCAGTAATAAAATATATATGTCTACCTAGATTGTAAGTAGGTATGTATTATTATAGTACTCATTGTAAAAATATTTGGTTTGGGAAATAAAATAAATAAAAAAAAAGTCCCGGGTTTCAGTAGCCCTAGTATAAGTTTTCGATGATCGAATATCGAAACGATCATCGAAAGAGTTACGAAAAATTTCCATACAAAAATGATCGAATGATTCGATCGTTTGATTTAAGAACACTATTTGCACGCTAATAAGCGCTTATTAGCGTACAAATAGCTTTAGATAAAACTCGTACTAGCCCCACAGCTCATCATCAATAATAATTATTGCCTTACTGTTTGTTTCACTCCAATTGTATATTGGAGCGTCACGCTAAAACCGTAGGTTCTGCGTTGAATTGTTTTCTTCGCATTTTTTCGCAAATACGATTGTGATAATCTGAGATACAAATATTTCTATTTCATCAAATATATGTTAAGTTATCAATAAATTTCTAAAATTATAAAATCTTCATAGTAATATGTCAGACAACACAGATGGCCATCTTTTGAAAACAAAATTACTCATGTTAATATTACACAGAATCGGAGTAATGCGTTATTAAAAAGAGTGAAGATTGATTTGAAATACAAAAAATGTATATACAAGTCTATAATTCTTATTTACTAAAGATTTTCTTAGAACAATATAAAATATAAGATGTGCCATGACAGGAGGGTAAAACAGGAAGTAGTATTGTTGTCTATGGCTCGCTTGGAGAGAAACAGAGAATGTAGCATAGTATTGCGAGCTCCAGCTAAGTAGGTGAAACAAGATAGCCATAAGTAGGTAGGTAGGTACCTATATTTCACATTCATACAGTTTTAGGAATCACGGTAACGAAATCGCATTTGTCTTTGAGTTTTGATGCAATGTGACTGCCAGGCTATTTTTTCTTGTAAGAGCATCCTGTAAGAGGCAGGAAATCGAAAAATCAGATCGGGACCGTGAGGTTGACCACTTCACGTTCTTAAATCTTAACTGGTCAGAAAAGGCACAATGAGCCTCGGACGCCTTCAAGCGCAATGGAGAGTTCTTGATGCCTCCCTATGCTCCCGAGTGGGGCTTAGGCGCCCGCATTGCTGGTTGGTTTGGGGGTAGTTCGCGGCGGGCTTGATTTGTCCGGGGCCGGCTTTTTGGTTTGATTACTTCGATCGAGCTAGGAGGTCGGTTTCATGAGGGTCGGGTTTGCTGCGGATTGGTCTCCACCGGGCTGGCTTGCGGTGTGCGGGGTGCCTTAAAGGGAGAATGTATGTATGTGTACATACCTATTTAGCAATGACTCTTAATTTTTCCTTTTCTTCTCTTTTTTCATAAATATTTAGACCAACATTCTTCTTTTACTTTTTAGCAGTGACTTAATTTTCCCTTGTCTTCTCTTTTTTATTGAAAGCGATAGCATGATTCGATTATGTTTCTGTATGAACCAAGATAATATAATATAGACTCCTGAGCAGGGGAAATCAAGATAAAAACCTATTAAATAACCTACTGTTCAAGTCTGACTATCCGAATCAACAATTTGAAGCAAGACGGGTATCAGCTAGTGTTACAATATGTCCATCATTGCATTTATGCCGGATTGTAAGTCTCAGTCCTTGTGTTGGTATTGGTAAGAGGGGGGGGGGGAGTCGTGGAGGCCACCTCCCGCTGGAGATAAGCTGTTTCATTCTGAGCCATTTGCCACAACTGAACCCCCTCACCCAGCCAGGAGCCTCCCAGCCACACATTTGTCATTTAAATCGAACTTCCCAAGAGTGGCGGCTGATTGCCTATCGAGTTCCTGCATCATCATCTACATACGTAATATTTACAACTAACTTTTTTTATTTTATCTTTTGTATTAATGAAAGGTCATCGAACGTTCGCCATTTCGGTGGTCAAATTCTTCTAATTCTCAAAATAAATAAATTCAAATCATATGAATCTCTAACATGTTCAACATGATGAAGAATCTCTTTGTAGTATGTAGGATTGTCATTCGATAACTTGATTTTCGAATAATTTTCCTGTCACCATGCTAGCTTCCCCAATTTTCGAACAGTTGTAATTTCTGTCAAATGTGTGTTCGCACAACTGTTCGTCAGATAAATTATAAATGAAATTCGAAAAATTGAGCATTCTCACAATCGCTTTACGAACAAGATCCCCGTCACCATTTTTATTTGTTTTCGATTCTACTTTTCTTGTTTTCTTTTGGTTTTAACCCATATCTTCCCAGTGTTCCATTATTGGAACGGTATAGTTTTAATAATTTTTATTATTTTTTTGGAAAATCACAACTCGTTTATTTTTTTCTGCTTAAAATCTTCGATTAATAGGCTTTAGTTAGAGATATTCTTGCATGATATTTGCGTCTGCTTTTTTCTGTTATGAAACACTCTTTATAGCAGATTTTGTGGAAAAACATTGCTCGTTTTAAAATGTCCGTATATTTTTTGTTTGTTATAATTAACATTCAAATAATACGTTACCAGTTCTATTGCTGTCTCTTTTGTCATTATAAATAATAATAAAAATAAAGATGACTATAAGTAAGTATTTTCATGTCCTTTTTCCTAACCGTTCCATTTTTGGAACACTGGGATAATATGCCAATGTAAAATTTTTGTACTATTTTCATGCAATAAATGTATTTATTGTTGGCAATTTATTTTTTTGGTCTTAGTTTAATAAAGTACTAAGTATTTTAACATATAGAAACGAAAAAAGTATTTTATGTAAAGAAAATATGCGCACACAGCTGGTAGAACTGAACCTTACACAGTAAGAAAACGTTGTTTGTATGGTTACTTTGAAGGAGAATGTTGTTGAATTTCAAAAAGGATCTGCAAAATCATCTTAACCATCAGATTCCACCTAAGATCTGCTACGCTCAAAAACAGAAAAAAGTTAATTCATTGGACTTGATGAGTGACAATACCACCAGGATGTGGTGATAAATTTTTTCGTCAAAAACGCTATGAATAACGTTAAAGCAGATGTTATATCTCCAAAACAGGAGAAAATCCTGCATTAGAAAGCTATTGAAGTGCTTTGCTTTACAGTCAATAGCAATATAACCTGCTTGCCTGATAAGTAAGGTCACAGGTTGATTAAGCTGCCGCAGAAGCAGTCTGCTTGAAAGATGTCATAATATGGAAAAACAAGGATATGAGGACAGACAGAAAGGTTCGTGAAGAAAGACACATGACATTTATCCAGAGCAGAGACTGTCAAAACAAAAAGCATGCTAAGAACATCTAAAATGAAAACACTCCATGGTTAATATCTGCGTGATCGAACGAGAAACACAGTAATTTGAGGGATCTAATAAGTCGAACAATGTGGTCAGGTGGCTACGTCATAATTTGCTATAATATATTTTATTGGCAAATTGAGAAATTAAACAAAAGCAAGAATACTATAACTAGGCCTGCATGAGGGTACCAAATGGGCTGCGCTGATCAAAAATACTCGTCAAGCGATGGGTTAGAAACCTGGAATAACGCAAATCAAGATGATAATCCTGATAAAACACACTCCCGTAGCTTTAAAATAGAAGAAGAAGAATTTTTTTGTTTTATTATTTTATACAAGGTTTATAATTTATAAATTGTGGACAAAATTTTTGAAAAATCTTCATAAAGTACTTTACTACGCTCTATATCGTTTTAGATTTCCCATACAAAATCCCAAATGTTACATGTATGTATCTTCCCAGTGTTCCATTATTGGAACGGTTCTATAACTAAAAATCCAAAAATCCAAAATTTTTTTGACACTTATTTATCAATACATAGACCAAAAATAGTCCCAGATATGATTTTCATGAAAAACTAACGGCTATTTCTATGTATGGGAAGATATGGGTTAAGTTTCATTTTTTACTCTCTATGGCAGTGTTCCGCAAACTTTTTGTGTTCAAGGTGCACCTACCAAATCAATCAATTTCAGAGGTACACCAATGAGAAATAGAGGTTGTTGAAATATTACATATTTTTTTGGAGTTTTGACCCCCTCACTTATTAAACGCACCTTAACGTTTTTTGTCCCTCTCTCATGTTTATTGAGAAAAGTGTGAGTTTTTAACTGAGCACAGCAGGCGATCAAAATTTGGAGCAATCTTTGATAACGTTGCTCTCCCCTTCATTGACCTCCTAAAGGTGGAATTCTTTAACGGCTGTTATGACTTCCATTTTTCTCTTTGCTCATTTAAATGGGCGAATAGGTACTTATATCCGGCAGATAAATAAGTTTTACTACCCATTATTTTCTTTTTAACACAGAATCTGAACCATGAACCATGAGCCCTGGTGTGTTTCCGGGCCCGGCGGCGAGCCCGTCTAGCTTTAGTGTTTTTTTCTTATACTTGATGGTGTGTAGTGTATGTCGAGTGGGGAGAGGAAAGACCCTCCAGATATTATAAAATAAGTAAGTAATGTCTGCAAACTTTGCTGGTTTATGTATTGTACTTTTCATTATATTGTTATTATTTGTTAAAAAAACTGTAGGTATGTTTGCGAAAATCTGAAAAATAAAAAAATAAAATGAGCCTTTACAAACACTTGGGTCTCTTTTTTCGCGGCACATCAACTGATGATGACCACGGTACACCAGTGGGCCACGGAACACTGCTCTATGGTAAGCCATAGTCAAAATACCTAAATTTAATAATTATTTGTTGAGCTTGTCCCAAACTACTTAGGGTATAGAAACATTTTCGTTGAAACTTTTTGAAAAAAATTTCTTGAGTTTTTTTACAATGACGGGAAATAGGTAGTTTTGATATTTATAATTTTCCTCGGACAAGTCAATTAATAATTACAGATGTTCGCGGGAAAATTTTTATAGGACAAAATTGATACCAACTTGTTTAGAGGTTCCTTCAAAAAAATGTCACTACGGGAGGAAATATTATTATGTAACAACTAATGACTCTTAACAATTCATTACTGATGTTCCATTTTTAAATGGGACAAACCACTACGGGCTTACGACCGTCTTCTCCTGTTATTCCGAAGGCTGGCTTAGTGTAAGCACTTTACGTTAACAACGTTCAGTCTCCGAAACTCCTAATCATGAGAATTCTCGACATGTTCAAATATCTACTTGTTGTATACATGAGATTTTTCTTCAATCATTAGCTGTTAAAAATGTTTTTTATTTCCATCAAAATGAAATATATTTTTCACAAATTTCAGTTTTACTTAGGTCAAAAGACGAAAAACAGTTTTTTTTTAAATAACTCGAAATCTACCGGCATTAGATGCCTGGCAGTAGGTATAATAATTTAATATACAGGTGACTCTAACTAGCAATTGATTAAATTACTTTTCATCCCGTATATTTATAGAGATAACAATAATGTGCTATAAGTATTATGTATCTATGTTAATTAATTATTTGGTAAATTTTTATTGTAATTTTCTAAATAATCTCTTGATATTTTATTGAATTAGTAATTAAAAAAATATCGCCGGTGGTAATTTTACATATTTGGTTAGCAGTGAAGGATTGCGGCTTAGGGGGGGCAAACGGGGTTGATAACTGACCAACGGACCTGTCGTGCGTTTTGCAAAACAAACCATGGGCACCGGGGTACTTATTTTCCTCATTTCCGATTGTCACCTCCACGTGGTGCCCTCTGGTAACTGGCACTTGCCTCACAGCGACTCGTATTAGCTTTAAGGCCAACGAAAACGGAAGACTCGCCAACACGTTTGGCAGGCGTGGTGTATTATTGCCAAAACCCCCTCATCCCTAATGGACTATGAGAAGAGTAGTGGGCCTGCACTGGAAGAGAGTCACGTCCGATAGAGATGTATTGAAGTGCAAGTAGGCGGTCTTTGTCAAATACTGGACACAAGAAGAAGGCTGAAAGGTAAGGTATTCAGTTGTAAAAGTCGAGGCAGAGCTGAGAGATCTGGATGTACATGGTGTGGGAGGAGGTCATTCAAACTGCGCGAGATCGAGCGCAGTGGAGGGCTCTTGTGGCCTCCCCATGCCATAAGCGGAGTAAAGAAAAAAGGCAGAATTGAAATCGGATTGTACCTACGTATGTACTCTAGTTAGAATACTTACCTACCTCAAGTGTCAAGACCCGGGAAGCAGCCCTGTATGACGCTGGCATCCAGAGGCGAACTCTCTCGGAGGGCGAATCGGAATGTGGTGTCTGGTGTCAATACATTAAACAACGCGACGCATTTCAAAAATGAACGTTGCTGATTATAATAAACAAAGGGTTAGATCTTGCAAGTGGCCTAATTGCGGCTTCATACACCACCACCTCGCTCTCCGAACATTCCGAATTGGTTAACCGGTAATAACGAATCATTTGGATATATCCGATATGAACGAATATTGGTGGTATCAGTTTTATAGATGAGTCTGATGGTAGTCTGGTAGGTCCCCAAGATTATAGAAGATAGAAGATGGACGAAGACTTGCTCCCGTGACTAGTTCATGGTTCTAAACATGCAACAGCACAAAATGAAGACTCCTCTTTATTTTAACACTAGTGAAAATGGACTACTACCAAGCATTGTTGTCGTTAGGTTGTGCTGATAAGTGAGCTACATCCATTTGTTCGACCATCTATCAGTGTGCCACTATCTTCAATTTCTATTTCGACTAGTGTTGGTATTTATTTTGTCGAACCTCAATGCGGGTAGTCCACGTTTTGTTTAGCGCCTCAGCCCTTGGAATGTGTCGGGAATGCCGCGTAGAGTGAGGTCTGCCTGTGTCGAGTCCGCGGTTGCTCCTATTCGGTCGGGCGCATTTTTGATGGTCCCTGCGTATTACGTAATCCCTACTTACCTTATTAATTATACAAATGGTACGTGTTGGTAGGTAGGGTGCACAGGTAACAATCTGACACATAAACTTCCTTTCTTCGTGCGTCTGTCGGGCAGCTACTCCTCTGCACCCTTCTAACGAATATATTATAGGTATACAAGCATACTTTGAGTTCTAGTTTGTGAATAGCCATAGCTATTAGTAGCTTTTGGTGCGGGAACCCCGTCCAGGGTCGCAGCTAGTCGAGGCAATGTGTGCCACTGTCGCATGGTCGCACCCCACTCAGGTAGTCGATGCGTGTCCTGGGAAAATATGTATAATTACTCGAGTCCTTTTATAAGATAAGAAGGGATTGTGATGGATTATCCAGATTAGTTTTGTCCCCGTTCACGCTAGGATGGTAGAAATGGATATGCCGCCGCCCATAAGGCGCCGCTAGGAATGTATCTCTATCTGGATCTAATTCCATTCTACCAGTAGAGACGACGCGAACTTGTTCCTCCCGCGCCCGCGCCATGTTCACAGAAACTTTCCAATCCTTGTTTTTTGCTTCGTATCGCTCGTGTGTTTAATGTTTTATTAAAGCTTTTTTTTTTAAATAATTGCCCTCTTCCTGCAGGACACGAGTAGGTACACATTAAGGACAAAAGGACACCCTTTGTTGTAGTGTCTCCAGCAGGATGGCTGTAGGAAGGAGGCGGGTCTCCCCATTGTGGCGGTCTATTGTCAGTGGAGAGACCCCTGCCCGCACCTCCAGTTGAACCATTGATTAGGAACATGTCAATGAATGTTCAAGTGTAAGTAAACAATATAGGTTAGGTAGGTAAAATACTCATAAGCGCGACTTCCAAGTTTCTTGGTTTCCACCATAAGCAGTCGTTCATGTCGTTCCTACAGCACAAGCGGTCCTCTCACCCGGTAAGGGCAATGGGATAATTTTCAGAGTGTTAAAGACCTGCTGTTTATGTAACATTTTTACCTCCTATTACACAACAGTTCGCAATCTTCTGGTTTATAATAAATGTACCTATACTTTGAGATGTTCGTTGAAATAAAGTTCATATAAAATACACTTCCCCGTTTCTGTCCATTCATCTCTGTCTTGAACAATGAGAATCCTTCGTCCAAGTGCGGTCTGTAATCTCAGCGATGTCAGCAGTCCATCTGGTCAGAAGTTCGGGCAAAGTTTCTTTTTAATCGATCCCGTCCAATTATTATTATTCAATCCAATCCAAACTCCCTTACGCCTCTAACTTATGGCATAGGGAGGCAACAAGAGCTCTCCATTGCGCTCCATCTTGCCCAATGTTTATGATCTCCTCCCACACCATATCCTGATCCCTCTGCCCTGCTTCGAAGGAGCGGAACACAGTATTAGAGGGTCTTCCTCGTCTTCGGGACCCTGATGGGTGGAAGAACAGCGCTATCCTCGGCCAACTATCATTCGGCATCCTTAACACATGTACCAGCCAAATCCATCTCCTCCACATAATGGTAGAAGTATTGGGCTCATGCCGAGTGCGCCGGCGTATAGCGTCGTTCGTGATGCGGTGGTACCATCTTATACCCAAAATTCTCCTGAGGCACTTCATTTCGAAACCTGAGACTTTTTGTGCTTGGGCTTTGGTCAGGTGCCAGGACTAATGGGTAATGAATTGTTAGAGTCACGGTCGTAAACCCGTAGTGGTTTGTTCCATTTAAAAATCGAACGTTAGTAATGAATTGTTAGAGTCATTAGTTGTTATTTTTTCTTCAATTATACACACCTTCAATAAATGAAAAATTCTAAATCGCTGGAAGTTATGACTGGAACCTGTCGCTTTAGACAACAAGAGTCCAGAGATCGTGTGTTAGGCCTCAAAAACGTGAAATCTGAAGGTTGGAGAAAAATGAAGGAGTATTGCATTCGAGATGTGGGGCTGGAAACATGAGTATATTCGCAGGGAACTCAACGCCTTCTCTTCCTTCTTTATTCTTCTGCCACTTCATGGGCAACTGCGATGGCTGGGAGAGCGGCTGAATAAGAAAACAATTGGATTTGGTAGGAAACACTTAGGTATTATAAAACACTTGGACTATACTACTTATGTCTTTTCTTTTTTATGTTAGGTATTGTAAGATGTCCGGAAGAAAGACCATAAGTGTTCAGACCTCGAGCTGGGAACTTCCCCGTTGAAAGTTGTGCAGACTGTGTGTGGGGCACGCCACTGGGCGAGCATCCCTTCGCGGTTTCATTCATGCCTCACTCAAATTAATATTTCCCGATACCTGCGCCCTGTGTCTGTGAGTGTGCATGGGAATCTCTCACACAGCCGCCATAACAATACTCCTAGCTAGGTGCACGCCGCTGTACTCGCCTAGGTATGTCGGACTGGCCACTACTTACCCCATGCAGGGTGCACCGTCACACTGCCTCTGTATTGGGATCACACAGAGGTCTTGAAATAGATCGTGTGGCACGTCCAGCCAATGCATGGATAGGGCGAAGCTGAGAGTAAGTAAAACACCACACTTTGTAAACTTCACTTTCTCACTACCCAGTGCAAATGGTGTAAACCTGTTATGCTGGATGATGCTATATTTAACAATTTAGTAAATAAATAATCGAAAGAGCCGAACACCACCGAGATTGGGACACAAATTTAGCAATAACAACGTAAAAATCATCACCCAAGGTTGTTGCGGAGAAAATAACAAAATTTGAGAGGTTATGTGGTCCACATTCAACTAGAGATGCGTCCAATGAATATCATATTATTAACTAGCTGCCCCGCCCGTCAAGCTTCGACCTAACCCAGAATAATAAAATAATTTTGACTGTAACATGAATAAAATGTGACTTACGACATTAAAACTTAATTAAATTTAGCTAATATTTTTTTGCAATGGATGAAGTTCGATGGGTCATTATGTTTGAAATCAAAACAATTCCTCTATAATTGCTTTTTAAAAAATACAAGAGATGGCAGTGTAGTAGAAAATTAATCACATGTGAAACCTGGGGCTAGTACGAGTTTTATCGAAAGCTTATTGCACGCTAATAAGCGTTTATAAGCGTGCAAATAGTGTTCTAAAATCAAACGATCGAATCGTTCGATCATTTTTGTATGGAAAATTTTTCAAACTCTTTCGATGATCGTTTCGATATTCGATCATCGAAAACTTATACTAGGGCTACTTTAACTTATTGTATATATTGTTGAAAGAATAGACCGCATTTAAAGCAAATTTTACTGAATTATTATGGTAAGATTCTTCAGTTCTTATATCGAGTCTCCAAGTACCTGAGTTTGCGTGGATGTTGAAGATCATGGAACACTCTGCGTGGATGACGGTACAAACTAAAAACATCTTACACAGTTAAACACTATCGAACAATTTTAATAACAAATCATAAACGGCGGAAACCATTTCTGGTTACAAGGTTTTCTTTACTTTTGAACATTTTATACCTATAGACCCGGTTGCTAGACCATCTCATCGCAGTATTGACTTTCAGCTTACGATTCTAGAGTGCCATTTTGTATGTAGAAAAAACCAACTAAGCGTAAAAATTGTAAGTATGGAGAAAGTGAAATAGAAGAGGAGCGGGATGTTGCACCCTGTACCGCAGTGTGAGCCACTCGGCAGGAAGAGCCGCAAGAGCTCTCAGCGGCTCAGCCATCCATCCACACTCCACAGTTGTCCGCAGCGCTCCGTCTTGTGTGGCTGTCGGTTGCCCCGAGATTTGAGGAGACCACGAAGTAATTAAGAGATCGTCCGGCGTGGGACATCGCGAAATCTGGTTTGGACTCCGCGTCACTTCTCATGTATTAGCTAACACTGCAGCTCCGACTCGACTTTTCTTTCATTGCCGACACTAATATTAATTCGCGAACTATAATTACTCAAATTATTCTAACAATTTGGTGAAATAATTGGGTTAAAGTATTCAATATTTGTGATTGTGTTGCTGTGTTGTGGTTTGTTGTGGTGATTGTGTTGTCATTGTTTAGATTGTTGTGTTTTGGGTTGGTGATCTCCGACAGCTTATCACCGAGTCCAGAAGCTGACCCCTGGCTCCTGGTTGTCACAAGGCCTTGGAACGTCTCTGGTAAGATGGACACATTCTAAGAGTTTAGCTTAAGTGAGCCTATATTATGTAATTTCTATTTCACCTGGTTACTTGTCTAAACTTGACTTCTCTGCCAACAAATTAGATTAGTCGGTCAAACAGAACTTCATTGGTTGAATTGGAAGTCCTCGTAAATTCTTTAATACTAACAATATTACAATTTTATATCAACTTAACACTTCTCAAGAAGGTACTTGTTCATTTTCTTGGAGAAAAGATAACTTTAAATGTTGACAGATTTGAACGATCCCTGCTTGTGGTTAGTTACTTCTGTCACTAACCTAATGACTTCAAATTCTTTATAAATTGTCAGAGAATTAAAAAAAAATAAACATCATCAGCTGGGAAAAGATTATGTAAAGAAGCAAATGAAGCTTCTGTCTCTGAGGACCTCTTGAGATTTACTATCAACAGAATTAATTATTTGTTGATCCGGCGGATTAAGACATTCAGATTTCAAAACAACTTGTTATTTACCTTTTCAACTTTTCTTGTTTATCACGATCTTCTAGGCTTAGCGATATTTTATATATTTAACAGTTTTCTCACGTATATTTCATATTGGTAATAAAGAAATACTTGGTAATTATTATAAGAACGACCGAATCTTACTTGCCTTGTTCTGATTCTTCTAAATCAAGTGTAATATATTTTAAATAAGTACGAATTTATTGATAACATAAACAATGAGTACAATCTTCATCATTATTAAGCCATCTTGTCGACAATCAAACCCAACAATGAGCGATGCAATTTGAAATGAATATCACATAATAATTGTGGGTATTAGATAATAATATACAAGTTGCTGTCACGGACAGATAAGAGGACAGCGCCATTATGTGGCCCATCAGCAGTCACCACCCTCAGGTAAAAAAGGACTTGTGATGGTCCCGCGCCGCGCTGCAGCTAATGAGAGCAGACAAAGCCGCTGCGCTGGTAGAAGATGCGCCGAGCCTTTCATGTCCCTAATTATCACTTTTTTCAATAGTTCGGCTGCAGTTAAGCACGTAAACAGATCGCATTGTTGGGAAAGGAAGGTCGGCGGCGTACCGGGAACTCTGAGCGTAGTTCCCAAAATTGCCGACAAAACATTTCACGATACAACCACCCAAGACTCCCAAACTTTCCATCTTCGAGAAAAAAGGGATGTTTTTATTGTGAGGCAGGTGCCTACAGACACAAATAATAATAATGAAGGGTATTTTGGTGGCTCCAACATTCATTGACAAATACTATGACCGTTATACTAACTTGTTGCCGAATCTAAAACTACATTTTATACTGCTTGGTCCTTCATACGAGAAATAGTTCCAATGTCCCTTCTCCAAGTAGTTACAGTTACACTATCTTCGTATCTAGGGCAGCGCGCATATATTTGCAGTTCAAAATATATTTCGACAGTCCTGTTAGTCAAATGTCGTGAATTTGCATCAGGTAGGTACCTGCCACTGCCAAAAAGGAAGACGGCAACTAATCATTTAACACTACCGCAGACTAAGATGGAAAAGTGTCAGATCTGGTGGTTGCCAGATATTGCAATAAACATCCACCTCAAATTATTCTTCCATCGTCCAAGAACTTTTTGCCGACGAGGCTAATTGGCCGCCGCTACGTGACTGCGGCCCAGCAGGCCTGTAAAAAATATTTAATTACACACGGGGACGCCACGATGTAACTGTGATATTGTCTGCTCCGGGAGAATCGCTCAGCTCCCTGACTGTCGCTGGCTGACCACGCTTTCGCATTTATGACTTCTCACTTAATGAGATCTCTTTGTTCTAGGAATGCGCTCCTTGAGGTTACTGGCGAGCAGCTGCCCGGCTCCAGTGCTCGTCGTCCTGTTGCTGCAGCTGGTGCCCCAGTGTGAGGGGAAGAATGGAACCAGAGCTTCTCCTCTGCGCGGCTCTTGGTTGTGAGTATATCCCAACAATTATTGTCATTAGAACCTTTATGAGCCCAATGTGCTGCTTTTTTGTTCCTCACTCTATGCGTAGTGTTTTGATAATCCTTGAAGGTTGTTAATGATTGAATTTAGTAAAAAAAAGTTCGTTGAATATGTATGTATAGATAGAGTATATTATAACCAAGATCACTGACACAATATGTATAATAAAGTCCATAATATATAGAAGAAAAAAAGCTACTATTATAGGCTGCCGTAGAATAAAGCTACCTACTGTATAATATCGAATTTTACTTAAAGTAAAATGAACAGAAGAAAAAAGTAACATATGAATTTAAATATCAAGCTTGCATAATTGCCACGAAGTGTCTCATAGGCAATGCGTGCATGCCTTCCTGCTGGGCAACTCCTCGAGAAATATCTTGGCCAGGAGGAGTCCAATCAGTCGTGAGCATTTCAGAATATCTCCACTCATCACGTTTAGCCTGAATCACGGCCCAGGTATTCGCGGTATTCCACTCATTTCAATAATCCAGAGACTCACGCTAGAGTGCTCAAGCCAGGCTTAGCCGCGCCGTCCAGAGGGGTCTGATCCTGCTCGGTGCACTCGTAGTTGCCATACCCCACGGAGGGCAGGATGATGTTGTCAATGCCATAAATCCTCAGCTCTACGCTTATGGACTTGGCATCGCTAGCTTCGATCTTGAGGTGTATGTAATCGCAAAATATCCCACCCTTCATCTGGAACCCCCTGCTGAACTGGCTGTCCTGGGAAACCCATATCATGTAGTGTGTGATGATATGACTCTTCTGGGATGGTGCGTTCTGTAAGAGAGACGAACAACTTTTAAGAAATTGAGACTAAACAGGCCTCAGATTGAGGAAAATTCCAATGAATGGCCACTTACCCCAGTGACGGGGATGCGGAGGGACGCGCCTTGCCCCGTTCCCGGGTACCGTATGTCCACTGCAACATCCTGACTTGGAAATGTGTAGGACTTTTTGTCGGAGATCAGTAGCTCATCTCCTGTTAGATAATATACACACAATACATGATTTTTTATTTGAGTCGTTTAATGGAACTAACTTATAAAAGGTAACGAAACACTAGGTACCACCGGGTAAATTCAACAATGAATCACAGTCCAATAAATTAGATCCAAGATTTCACAATGAACTGCCAATATTTAAATCAACTCACCCACCAGTCTGAATCCTTTCTGATATTCAAAGGAATAAAATGTTAATTTCACTGGTATCACTCTCACGTGCGAGCTGGAGTTGTTATTAGAAGGAACGCTTCCGACCAATTGCTGCTGGTCCGAGCGACTCTTCGATGGGAAATACAAGACCACAAGCACCAGCGCGGAGGCCAGCTTCCTGGCCATCATCTTGAGGTCTGCTCGGAGCTAGCAAACGCTCTGACAACACTAAACATGAAGTGGATCAAGCGGTATCAACAGGAATGGTTATCAGATAAAAGTGATTAACCTTTGTTCATTTTGCGCACTCCTAACTCCGCATTTAAAATAATCGTGCGGAAAACTTTTTGTCCCAATATTCGCACACTTTCTCCATAATATGTTTTTCACATTTATTTATTTATTTAAGTTCACGGCACAAATGTGCCTTTAAACAAGATAAATCATATACAGCAACATAAATAACAGCATACAATAAGAACAATTCCAATGACAATAATAATTTATAAAAATATTAGAAACGGTAAAAACAGTCAAATATACATAATATACAACGTGATGAATAAAATAAAAATATAATAACAAAATCAAATCACAATAAAAAAGCAAAACAAAGCCATTGTAATGTAGCAAAAGAAAAGAAAAAAATAGGAACCTCCTTAAAATAACCATTTACAGATACAATGATGAAAACAACATTAAAAACAACAATGATTCGCAATCAACAAACTTAAAAGCAACGGAATAAATAAAATAGTAAAAACAATAAATGTCAACAGTCAGTATACTTATGAGTAACGGAATAAATAAAATAGCAACAAATAACAATGAGAAGCAGTCAGTAATTACACTTAAGAGCAACGGAATAAAGAAAATAGTTAAAACAACAAATGTCAGCAGTCAGTATACTTAAGAGCAACGGAATAAATAAAAATGTAAAACCACCAATTATTGCATACAATTAACACATCAACCATATCACACAGTTTTCACTATTGCAGGTCTATTAAGATACATAATATTTTTATTCCCCATCTCTATCGTTGCCTCGTAGACATTTGACATATCCATTTTATCAGGTACTCTCTATAAATTTTCGTCTGTTTTGATATTCCCGGAGATATTACACGCGGCCCTGTCCTTTGCTGATCGTCAGAATTCCTCTTTTCAATAATCCCAGATTCTAATATCTAAAGTGTTTGTAAGTTTGAATAAATGAATGAATTTTTTTATTTCCTTACTATTACAATTTACAATACATTAAACAGTTACAAGTTAGTTGGAAATTTTACTGCCTCACTAGACATGGTCTGTTCTGAGGCAGTACTAGATGTTAACAAAATATTGCTAGTATAAAATATTACCACGCATAACATGGCCTAACCTGTTAAATGGAAAAACAAACAAGAAATAAACATTTTACAATATTTATTTATTTATTTATTAAATCATATACGGCCATAGGCCATTAACATTATTACATAATATACAATATAAATATAAGAAGCAAAAAGAAAACACATACAAAAAGGCTAAATCAACACATACACAACAAAAAACCAAAGAAAAGAAAAGTCAGCCAGTGAGAATCATACAATCAGTCGGTACAAAAACAGTTGATGCAGACAGAAATTATACAACAGTAAAAGTCAGTAAAAATAAAAGCAAAAATAAAAAATATAAGTCATACCTATATAATATTGTCAACCCTCAACCCATAACCACAAACGCACACACACCAGCAAGCACAAGACCCCAACAATACAAAATGCGAACCATCATATCAAAGAATTTACAATGCAGAATAATCTCAATACATGTTCGGATTAAAGTGGTAGGAGATTGAGCGCTTAAATGATATAAAGGAATCACCAAATACATCCGCACAAAACGCATAGTCATTACCCAATTTATGGAGTCTTCGTATCGTGGCATTATACAAATAATTAGTGCTCACACTTTCGACCTGACATGATATGCTCTGGCGCGTGGATCTTGTTGGAACATGAAACTTTATCAAATGTAAAAGATCAGGGGAATGAAAAATACTGTTCACTATCTTGTACAGCATCACAAGATCCGTAACCGTTCTTCTACCAGAAAGTTTCTGCAATCTCAACAAAAACAAAAGATAATCGTAGTTTATATCGTGAATGGGAATGTTTAATTTAAAATTGATCAATCTCAGAAACTTGTGCTGGACGCGCTCTATGGAGTAAGAATGAACTGCATAATATGGAGACCAAATTGGAGAGCAGTACTCCAACTGGACCCTTACCAGAGATGTGTACAACAATCTCAATGCATCCAAGCCCCTGAACTCCTTGGTCAATCTTGTCAAAAAGCCCAACATCTTAAGGGCCTTTTCAACTATAGCTTCGATAACAATATAAGATATTCGCGATCCCATGGATGAAAGGTCCGTGCCAGGCGACGAAGGTCATGAGTTGTTCATAGATTGGAGCACTTCGTATCTTATTCAAGGATGTCCCAGAAATGAAATTAACTGAATTGAATTATTGTCAAGAAATCCTCTGATCCGGACATCCAAAGATATTTTCCAAAAATTTGTCAAAGCTAGGCTATGGATCCTCATCTAAAATCTTGAAATCTGTAATTGCTTTTTGCGTTATGCTGAATCCGCAAATGATTATGTATTATGCTGATGTGCGAGGTTTATATTGCGATTGTGAAGCGAAGGACTTAATGCGATTAGTGAAGTGAATCATATTATCAGGTAACGAACGTTTCATATCTCTGAGCCATATCATAGTGATCTCGCCGAGTGCCGTGCAACTCACCCGGCCTTTGTCTCTTTCTTGGTAACTCTTATTCCTCTCCTGATCTCAAAAGAACGTTCATCAGAATAGATCACTCTGGTCACTTAGTTCAAGAACTTTGGCAAAGTGGCTGACGCGCGTACAGTGTAGCGGGAGACGTTTCCTGGCCGCGTCACAGTGTTGTAGATTTGATAAACATGTTATTTGCTGATAGCAGGTGATAAACAGGTACCTACTCCGACAGTTACATACATATTGGTATCTATGTATGTATGTGCCCTTTCTGTCCCTGAATACCTAATAACACGTTCGTGCGTGTGAAATGAGAATATTGAAGCGGACCGACTCCTGTAATTCCACGACAAATAAATCAAGTATTGTAGACCTCCTAGACATACATGAGCTCATTTTAGGGACTCCTGGTTCTGGAAGATACGGTCATATCACTTTCATCTAACCTTATTTCTATAAATTTACATAGTGTGCAGCAAAGGGGTGCAGAACTTTGATTTTCGCAATCAGTGTAACCGTGATAATTCCCCCACTCCCTCGTCCACTCTCTCCCTCTCAATATTACACAAAGTAACACTGGATTCCCCCTCTTTATTTTGAAATATATCGCATTAGCTCCTTATGAAATACACTTTTTATTAACTTATGGTTATTATAACTAATGTGATGTGTAAGTAGGTATATAAGATAAGTGTATTTCACAACTATTATTAAACTGAGGATAGAACATACATTGTACATACCCATTCCATTTTACAGAATCACCTATTGCTTTTTCGTAACTTACAATATAAGTACGTAGGTACTGTTACGTGTCTTCTACGGAGTCGGAATCTGCTTCAGCTTCTCTTCTTCTTTTAACCATGAATACTTGCCTCGGCTAGTGTTGGTAGAGCGGACTCCAGAATCTCTGGTCTTTGGAAGTTCGATCCAGGAGGAGATGATGATTTGTTTAATCAAAGATGTTGTTTGATAAATTAAGAAACACTTGTTTATTGCGTGTAACAGGAAATTGGAAAATATACAAAAGTTCAGAATTTTCACGTAATTCACAACAGTAATTGTATCAAATTTACAATCAATTAAAATGTTTGCTTATTCTTTTAAAACAACAATATTAATCACTTTTCGTATCTATGAATATAATTGGTTGGATTCTAAGGAAATCGCGGTAAGAAATGGTTTGAGTTTCTCCAACTATCAGGGAGTACTCTAAAATTTTATACGTCTGATTCCCACAAGGTGAGTTTTAAGAATGATGTTTGAAACAAAGGAAAAAAATACTTAACGGTCGTTTTACTTGGGTCAGCAGGCCCGTGATCATGTGACTATGGGTGAGAGAGATGGAAGATATCTGCCTCTCATATTCCCATACTCAGTAGCGAAAGTTTGACAACATAGGAATAGAATCTGCGTCGTAACTAATTATAAAAAAGGGGTGGAGAGAAAGTGAGTGAGTGAAATGCATAGGCATCCATCCCACTTACACCAGTGCAATTATATCCATATTTGGCAACATGACCTGTGGCCTACGTGCAAAATCGCACGATCAACAGAAACCAAATTATAAATAGATGCATACCTGTTAGTATAGGGGTAGGTATGTATAGCAATATTTGAAATTTATAAAGAATATTCCGTACTGAGACGGGTGAAGCTTCACAACAAAAAAAATACATGCTACAAATCGATTTTTAGTTACCAAAAGAAAAAAAAGAAAAAAAAAGAAGATTTTGAGTACATAAAAATCTCTTAAGGAGTAACTGATCCAATAAGGTAGGATCAAGGAATTTAGAATAATCCTTGAACATTTAACTTCAAGAGTTCCAAAGTTGTAAGGGGTATACCAAAGATAGATACCCTAGTTTAGTAATTAGGTATAACAAAAAAAAAAAATTTATATTTTCATACATATAGATAAGGAATTTAAACATGGCATGAGAAGAAAATTTGATTGTGGAAGTATGGGACAACCCTCATGAAGAGTAGAACCTAGATTGGTAAATTGTTTGTCACACTTTCTTACCTATTCATCCATCCCTAACGGCCTTCATTCATAACCTCTCACTCCTAGATTTATTCATCAATAATTACTATCACACGGTTAGACAAACAACACAAAAAAAAAAAATTTATTAAATAATGGTTCCAAGCAGAGACTGCAATCCAATAATTCCACAAAAAAAATTATTAATTTTAATCAATACAATTAACAATCCAACTGTCAAGAAGTAGAAGGTGACAGAATATTAAACATAAACATAAAAAAGATATAAATAAAAAAATATTTCGTACAATATTTCCTCTTCATCAAGGACATCTCTTAAGAATATCTGATAGTGCTCACTTAGATTATTATTAATATTGATTTTAAAATGCCCATAACATTTCTCAAAGTGAGAAATGTCCACTGATTTAGTTCACTGTTCACTGAGTAGTTTAAGAGCACTCCTAAGGTTAGCTTGTAGCTCAAAGGTTTGGAGAGAACTAATTTAAATGTTCTGGTGTTTGTACATAAAAAAAAATTATTATATCATTTACAATTGCATAAGAGTATCCTGCAAAGAAAGAAATTCACTTAAAAAAAAAAATATATAAGAGAAAGGTATCCGTTGCCCAAAGATTACGGATCGACAAGTAAGAAGAGATGTCAAACTTCATGCTAGCTATTGTCCTGTAATTAGGACACAATACTAAGTTTTGAGCGCCACCTAGTTTGGGAAAATACGGGGAATGAACTAGGAAAATTCCAATAATAAACCAAAACAGCAAAAAAAAATATTATCTTACTTCCTGACAAGAGAGAAAGATTTGAGTATGCCAAAGTTGTATAAGATTGATCCGAGCGTCCTCATTTCAATCGAATAGAAAAGTTAAGAATATACTTAAATAGAGAAAACGAGTTGCAACTCAAAAAAAATTGTCTAAGATTATTAGAGAAGTATTAACTACAAATTGTCAGTAGACTAACGTTATGAGTCGACTAAAATATTAACTAATAATTAAGAAGATTTGTGGCCTTAATTAGGAACACAAAAAAAAAGTTTCATTGAAATTGATGTCTGCTCTACGCCAACAACGCGGTGACGAAAGATGCCATTTTTACATCAGATAGCGTGCTTATCATTGCACAGATTTACAAGCCTGGCATAACCAGAAATGTACCAAAAAAAAAATTTTTTTCAATACACATTATCATAAGGGTGCATTGCTCATTTACAGCTCTCAAAAGAAAATTAATTAGGAAGGTTGAGAGTGTACCAAGTTTATGATTCGCACAAATTTTCTTAACGGGTGCGATTAGATCAAGGAGAAGTGAATTGAGCATTCCAAAAAAAAAAAAAAAAGGAAGTGAATAACTAATATTGACCCTGTGTGTAACAAAACAGTATAGAAGGTATTACTACGATTAGGGTAATATCATGAAGAAAAAAAAATAGTTCCATGTGGATAAATCGTGACTACAATTAACGTTCAAAAAAAAAAAATTAACAATCGCAGAAGCGAAAGACAACAACACGGAATAGTATCCGCGCTCAATACCAAACTAGAAATTATATAGGACACCTAGAATTACACTGACCCAGTAAACAAAACGTATTCGACAAAAAAATTATTAGTGGGGAATTTATGAAAAGAGTCGATATTCTGACGCGCTTCTATGAAACTCGTTAGCCGCGATGCGGGGCGCAGGGAAGTTTTGTGGGCCGGGAGGTGGGTCTAGCGGTGCGCATGGAAGTTTTTACGGGGCGAGCGATGCAATTCGTAAACAACTGTGGAAGTTCACGTAATGTGTAATATGTCTGAACCACTCTCTCACAGGCTCAAAACATGCCATCTCGCTCACTCGCCGACTCTGGGCGGTGCTGTGTGTCGGGGACGCAACACGATTAGTGAGTGAAAAACCAGTTTAATGAAGGAGAGAACACACATTTTGTTAGTGATGTGAAGTTATAATATGAAAAGCGGAGCGGGATAACGTCACAACATTTATTTATTAAGATATTCTGGGAAGTATTTTTTTTTTACTACAGTCACACAAAAAAAAGGAACTTAGGACGTAATTCTTCTACAAGTTATTTGAGATAATTATAATTATAAAAATTACTCGACAACCTAGAGGGATGTGGGTGGTATAGAAGATATGTTAATGGAATTCACATAATGGAAAGAAGTCTTTCATGACTTAGCCTACATCCTCGGACAAGGAACACGGTAATCTAATGAGAAGGCGTACCGAGTTCAAGTCGTTAGACGAAAAAAAAATTAATTAATAAAAAAAATGAAGTTACACTTAGTGCAACAAAAAAAAAAAATAATAAAAATGGAGATCATGCTTCTTACCGGGTAAAACAGTATTTAAACGTGGGTTGTCCCAATATGATAGCCTGAAGCAAGAAGTAAGCTATCATACTGGACCACAAGGAAGAGAGATGCCAAGTAGGATCGTATACTTGGAATTCTCGCCCTGCTCCTCCCAAATGAATAGCCAACAGAAGGTTGGGTTCCAGGAGGCACACTTAGGATCTCTGAATATACTTCGATTAGAATTCTTTTTGTTAAACAAAATTCACATGTATTGGGGTGAGCCCAATTTGACTTATGATTCTGACTGTACGAGACTAGTCAGGGTGTTAAAAGATAATAAACGTATGGGAACGGGTCCTCAGGAGCCCTTTAACCATAAATCAAGATATGATAAAACCTAAACTACAACTTTATTATATCCTTCGTATGGAACCTACCGATGGATCCACTATCACAATCCTTTAGTTCAAAAATTGTTCTTGATATTTTACGTACAACCTGAGACTTAATGAAGCGAGGAGCTAATTTTTTTGAAAAATATTGCGAAGCATTTGAGAGATAATGAGATCTTCTCCATACCAGCTGACCAATTGACAAGGATATGTCTTTACGACGCAAATTATAACGGTCCTTATTTTTATTAAAAGCTTGTACTAACGTTTGTGAGACTTTATTATATAGATTTTCTAAGGTGGAAATGTCATTCAATCTTTGTTTTAAGGGATCAAATGTTTCAGACGGGGAATCATGATTTATCTGTAGTGGCTTATAAAAAGAGGCGTGGGGAATGTACTCTCTACCGAACATCAAAAAATGTGGAGAATATCCGGTAGCAATGTTAGTCATAGAATTTAAACAAGAACAGATTTTTGGAAGATGTTTACACCAATTGCGTTGGTCCTCCTCTACTAATATTGCCAACAAGGTTACTAGAGACTGATTATATCTTTCGGAGACATTATGTTGGGGATGAAAATATGCGTTATATCTAAGATCATTTATTCCGTGGGAATGTAAGAATTCTTTAAACTGTCGAGAAACAAACTGTTTTCCGTTGTCTAAAACAATCTGTCGAGGGATTCCAAAGACTTTAAAGATTCTTTCTTCTAAGATTTGAATTATACTACTGGTATTTGCGGCTCGGAGAGGAAATGCCCAAGTTATTTTACTAAAATTACAAACTACAGTGAAAATGTAACGGTTTCGCTTATGACTCAGCGGTAAGGGACCTATGAAATCCATAGATATACTTTCCATGGGACGTTCAATTTTTTTAGGGTATTTCATAAGACCATGGGGCATTTGGTTATTATACTTGTAGGCCTTGCATATTTCACACTCATTCACAACCTGTCTAACAAGAGGTAATAATCGTTTACAGAAGTATGTACGGGAAATAAATTCGTAGGTTTTTTCCATTCCAGAATGACAGTTTCCCTTATGGTAGTCCAATATGAGACTTTCTATCTTACACGCAGGGACAACCAATTTCCAAAGGTGAGTGGGAGAGTTAGACAAGGAATCTTTTTTATACCTAGAATAACGATACAAGTGTCCATCATTTATCATAAAATTAGTGAACGATTGGGGTTTTTGAAGATAAGAATTGTACACCTTTTTATACCAGGGGTCTATAATATTTTCAAACGGTTCTGGAACAGATAGACTAGAAACAGGAATACGGCTCAATCCGTCGGCCAGGTTATTTTCGCAGCCACGCTTAAATACAAAAGTGAAATCAAACTGTGAAAGTCGGCAAGCCCATCTGGCTAACCTACCAGAAGGTGAAGAAATTGAGTTTAGGTATTTTAAACATCCGTGATCACTGACTACTGTAAAGTGTACTCCGTCTAGATAGCTTTTAAAGTGTTGTATAGAATCTACTATGGCGAGAAGTTCTCTCTCCGTGGTACTATAATTTCGTTCTGGACCGGACAATTTACGTGAATGATAAGCAATTATATATTCTACTCCATTAGAGTCTTTCTGGGACAAGAAGCTGCCCAAGGAAACTCCACTTGCATCACACGTCAATGTATACGGAAGGGAATAGTCTGGTGGTTTAAGGATTGGAGCGGAAATCATTGCTTGTTTCAAGGCTTGGAAGGCAAGTTCAGCTTCATTTGACCATTCGAATTTTTTACCGTTAAATTTATTACTCGTGAGGCGAGTCAAGGGAGAAGCAATCTTAGAAAAGTCCTTAATGAAACGCCTGTAATAAGACATTAATCCCAAAAATGAGCGGATTTCCTTACTGGTGGATGGTCTAGGATAATCTTTCATAGCACTAATCTTATCTGGGTCCGTATGAATTCCCTCCCTGTCAATAATATGACCGAGGTACTTAAGCGATGATTTACAAAACACGGATTTACTGAGCCTAATTGTCAAGTTGGCTTCTTTCAAGCGCTGGAGAACAATTCGTAAGGTGGAAATATGGGAATCAAAATCTGAACTACAAATCAAAACATCATCAAGGAAACTGAATACTCTTTGTCCCAAATCGGAGAAAAGCTTATCCATAATTCTCTGCATTTCGGCGGGCACGTTTTTCAGGCCGAACGGGCAGGTAACAAACTGATACATCCCTTTGGATTCTACATAGAAGGCTGTCTTAGGTCTGCTTTCTGGACTCAAAGGAATTTGCCAGAAGCCGTAGCTCAAGTCTAAGGTGGTTAAGAACTTGGTGTCTCTCAGATTATCCAACATATGGTTGATATTAGGGAGTCTATAAGAGTCTGAGACTGTGACCTCATTCAATCTTCTAGGATCGAGAACGAATCTAGCTGTGCCATCGGATTTTGGTACACAGAAGCAGGAATTTAACCAAGGGGAACGTGAAGGTTCTATTATTTTTAAAGCTATCATTTTATCTACCTCTTGACACATCTGAACTCGTCGTACATGGGAAGCTGGATATAATTTCTGTTTAACGGGCAAACTATCACCTGTATTAATGACATGAGAAACTACATTTGTCCTACCCAAACCCATCTTCTCAAAAGAAATATTCTCGAATTCATTTTTCAGGTCATCCAAAATTTTCCTCTGCGACACTGTCAAATCGTTTATGGAGTTAAGACATTTTGGAGCTGATTCTACATTAGACGACTGTTGATCAGATATGGATGCTACCGTAACATGAGTTTTGGTGGGGAACAACCGAGGAATTATTCCTGACTTTTCCAGAAAGGGTGACCCTAAAATGAATTGGTCAGGAATGGAAGGAACAATAACAAATTTAACCTGCTGAATTTTATTGTTGTAACATAATGGCAAAACTATGGTACCTATAGATCTTATGGAATTATTGTCAACCCCACGAATATTTTGCTGACAATATTCAGGACGGAACCCTATTTCGATAAAAGACCGATATAACTGACCCCCTAGGACATTACAAGCTGATCCGGTATCAAGCAAGGCTCGGAGTTGTATTTGAGAGATAGAAAATAGCAAATAAGGGCGTCGATCTCTCTCGTTTATTACGGAAACTTTATTGACCTGCAATGTTGAAAAGAACAATTTAACACTCTGAATCCACGACAATCTTTCGCGAGCTGAGGTCTCTGGGCTCGGGAAAATTGCAGGATTCATTGTTCGTTTTTTTGAATTTCTAAGTGGGGGAGGCGGTTTACTCACGTCAGGTAAGCGTTGGCGTGGCACAGGATTGAAGGGTTTCCTAAACTGAAATGAATGAACATTATTGGCACTGGGTCCTGACTTAGAGTAACAGTTTCGAGCAATGTGACCTATACGTCCGCAGTGAAAACATTTAATCATAGGAGCAGAAGGCTGTTGAGAAGAAATTGATTGAACAGGGTTTTTCCTTACTATCTTAACTTTAGAGGGAGAGCGGGTTGGAACTGTAACCGAAACACACTCCAACTCCGTGCAAACTTCATCTAGCTCAGCAATTGAGTTCGGTCGCCTGGACACTAATACACTGGCGTATCTGCTATCTAATCCTTTTCTGATGGCCTTTAGGATATCTGACATACGCAATGGAGACTGTAAGGACTGATTCAAAAGGGTTATACGTGAAATGTAATCACTAGCACTCTCCAAAGGTTGCTGTGATGCAGTTAAGATTTCCAATCGTCTGTTGCCTTCAGCATCAGGCAAATCGAAGCGCTTGATAAACGATTGTTTAAGCTGTGTCCAAGTTTTAACACTGTTATAAAATGTCCGGTAGAAGGTGAGTGCTTTTCCCTCCAAAAATTCGGGCAAGGCGGGGCCTAGGTTTTCCAGTGGAAAATTTCGAGCTCGGGAGATTTCCTCCAATCTCAAAAAGAAATCCCTAACATCCTCGACACCGGAATAATGTTGAACTGGCCATGAACTAAAATTTACTGAATGTATGATGTGTGATTGGCTAACTGTAGGATTGGGTCTATCTAAATTTCTGCGAACCGGTGTAATAATTAAATCGTTGGAAACATTAGTATTTATCATTGTCACGGCTTGAGTGGGCGGAGAAGAAGGTACAAAACTATCACGAGGTGGATTAATCTCCGAGAGGCTATCAGGGCGTTGGATACCTAACAATCCCGAAGGGTGATTGTCACGCTGACCTACATCAGACAATAAGTTAGAATTGAAAAGTCTGCATTGCCTTCGCAGAGATTCAATACCTACATCAGGCTGGATTCCTCTATTCAACAGTGCTTTAGAGAGAGTCTTGCATGTCGCCCTCTCCACACGCGGAATAACTTGATCGACCAGGGATGACATTATTAAGAAATAAAACTAGCGGAGTGTGACTATCTCAAACTTTGACCACCGTCGGGAGTATTCGATCACAAGAAAGTCAAAAAAAAAATTATTAAAATTATCGAAGTTTTATCTCAACCTCACTCACTTATCCAACATTCAAGGGAGGAAGACCCTTTCTCAAGGAAAGTTATTGAATTATTGTGGCAGAACAGAGTACCCAAATGCAAAAATAAAAATTTTTAAGAAAAATTGCAACAAAACACAAAAAAAACTTTTCTAGTTGCCGTCGGCTGAATTTATCTGTAGGTATTGCAAAACTTTACGGCTCTTGGCCCACAACAAAATTTTAGCAATTTCAGAATTTAAATTGAGATAATAGAACTTGCTAATACTCAAGAGAGAAGAAAAGGAAAAAAAAAAAAAAAAAGGCAACTTAATACACCATTATCAAAAAAAAACTTTAAACACCAGAACACTGTGTTATTGCATTATTTAGTGATTTTCAAAAGAATTGGATTATTAATTACGTTTCGCTCACCAATTTCCTGTCCGGCATCTATGTGAGTCAAGGGAGGCGCAGACAAGGTTCCTCTGGATGTCTTCGAATCTTGACGCTGCTCGCATTGCCATCAGCTCGTTCTGGATTTGATGCTCACACGTTGGATAGCGCCATAATTGTTACGTGTCTTCTACGGAGTCGGAATCTGCTTCAGCTTCTCTTCTTCTTTTAACCATGAATACTTGCCTCGGCTAGTGTTGGTAGAGCGGACTCCAGAATCTCTGGTCTTTGGAAGTTCGATCCAGGAGGAGATGATGATTTGTTTAATCAAAGATGTTGTTTGATAAATTAAGAAACACTTGTTTATTGCGTGTAACAGGAAATTGGAAAATATACAAAAGTTCAGAATTTTCACGTAATTCACAACAGTAATTGTATCAAATTTACAATCAATTAAAATGTTTGCTTATTCTTTTAAAACAACAATATTAATCACTTTTCGTATCTATGAATATAATTGGTTGGATTCTAAGGAAATCGCGGTAAGAAATGGTTTGAGTTTCTCCAACTATCAGGGAGTACTCTAAAATTTTATACGTCTGATTCCCACAAGGTGAGTTTTAAGAATGATGTTTGAAACAAAGGAAAAAAATACTTAACGGTCGTTTTACTTGGGTCAGCAGGCCCGTGATCATGTGACTATGGGTGAGAGAGATGGAAGATATCTGCCTCTCATATTCCCATACTCAGTAGCGAAAGTTTGACAACATAGGAATAGAATCTGCGTCGTAACTAATTATAAAAAAGGGGTGGAGAGAAAGTGAGTGAGTGAAATGCATAGGCATCCATCCCACTTACACCAGTGCAATTATATCCATATTTGGCAACATGACCTGTGGCCTACGTGCAAAATCGCACGATCAACAGAAACCAAATTATAAATAGATGCATACCTGTTAGTATAGGGGTAGGTATGTATAGCAATATTTGAAATTTATAAAGAATATTCCGTACTGAGACGGGTGAAGCTTCACAACAAAAAAAATACATGCTACAGTACATAAGTAAATGTATGACTATATTGACTAGGTGTGTATTCCAGTGGTCCACTGCATGGTGGCGCTACTCCGCCAATCTCCCCAATGCCCTGGTCCGTGCACTGTGCAGTGTGCAGGGTATCTTCCGAATACCTTCGTCGTATTTGCAATTATAATCCCAATCAGTGGGCACGAGTTGTTGCCAGATAGGTTTTTTGTTCCTTGTTTTGCCCCGACTGCGGTCCAAAACAGACCCGCTACTTTACAGATGGGAGCACTCAATTATTGAATAGTTGATGGCAATTTATTGCATCGTTGCTCTTTGTGTTGGCGGTCAATTTTTTGCAACCTGTGTTTTTACCATCAACAAGAGCTGGTCTTAGCATTACAAAGAACAATAACAAATTTTACACGAATTCATCTTGTTGAAGGAAAATGTTACCTCAACCTTTATAAAAAAAATAGTTTCAAATCTTCAAACAACTGACTGCAAAGGAATAATACTAGTCTCAGTCTTTGTATCAATGACTTCATATTGACAAAGGAGATTATAGTATTAACCCAAAGAATCTTAAACAAATTAGTTGTAACACACCGAGCCACGCCACGGAGAGAAGGATGCTGGTTATTTATTAAGACTTTGATGGATTCGCTAGAGAACAGGAATCACCGATGTGCTATACCACATAAGGGTGGCAAACTAAAGTGAAGTTGGGACATGTGCTCAGAGTTGGCACTTTCTCTTCTCACCAGGTCGCCCTAACGTTGACTATCACTCTGGAGATTGAATCCCTGACAGTAATTACCTGCTTCTGATACCACATGAATATTTTTTTTTAAATGATTCTGTGCTCGCTCGAAGTGAACACAAATACACTTTTGACATCTTTCATACTAAGTAAATGCTTGTGTCGTGAAAGCGGAAAATGGTCTCACGGCCGGGATTCGAACCTACGACCTCCAATACGCTGTGCGCATGAAAGCCGCCGATTGATACCACTGGACTACCCACCACCTCTCAAAATGAATCTTGAATGACGACGGGGAAGTTTTGGAATGCCTCCGGTGAGGTGGTTGCTGGCGGTCGGCGTAGGATAAGGAGCATTGGAGGTCTAAGGTTAACTGAAAAGTGATCGCGCGACCATGCGATGAGCGATCAATATTTCTAACAGGTTGCTATAGGTACCTACGTATAAGGAGTGTTACTGAAGTAATTAAATTAATTAATTAAGTATTACTTACTTACTAAGTTAGTACCTGATAGCAGAGTGAACGCTGTTTGGCTTCTTCTATTGAATTCTGTTTTGGTTCCTTGTCTGATCTCTTCCGTGGTTGTGACGGGGACTTGGTTCATTACCGCTCTCTAATTACGTTTTGCGCCTTACTGGGCAGCCGCTCCGACCGGATAACCGCGCCAATTGACCGCAGGGAGGCTGGCGGAGCACACGGTCTATATGCTTGACTGCTCGATATTCATTCAAAATTTTATCCTTCTATTTTCCAATTCCTCACATTACAAAAAAAAAAATCTTGATTTTTTCATAAAACGTTACCTATTATGATGGACGCCTTGTGGTTTTCCATGAAGAATATCATCATCTGCATCGTGAGCTCGTTGTGCAGCACGGCTTGGAGAAATATTGTTCAGGAGGCCAAAGCTCCGCAGCAGTTTTACGGCCATCGGAAACGGAAATGAAATAACAGCATCACACGAACAAGCGAAGAGATCGAATTAGTACGAATTTTGGGGTTCTGATGTCTGAAGTCACCCAAACTTGGCATCTGTCACTTTATTTTGAGTTTTGGAATTGGATGTATTCATAATTCTTAAGGAGAATGTAAAAATGTAGGTGTTCATCTAATCAGCGTTTTATTAATCACGATTATAAAATCTTATAAAACTTGCCCAATATTGATAACAACAACAACAACACTCCCTTTTACACCCTTTTTCTTCATTGTCAGCCGTCCCTCCACTACTGGATGTAGGCCTCTTCCAAAGTTTTCCACCTGTTTCTGTCCTGCGCAGCTTTCAACCAGTTTTTCCCCGCGACAGGAACCACATCATCCACCCATCTCTTTTGCGGTCTCCCAATTGGTCATTTATTTTCGTAGGGGCGCCATTTAGTAATTATGGGTGTCCATCTTTCATTCCCCTGTCTCGCCACATGTCCTACCCATTGCCATTTCTGTCTTGCCACACGGTCAACTATGTCTGCGACTTTTGTTCGTCGTCTTATCTCTTCATTTCTTATTTTGTCTCTAAGACTTACTCCTAACATTTGTCGCTCCATAGCTCTTTGTGCGCATCTTAATTTACTTATTGTGTTGGCTGTAAGTGACATTGTTTCCGTTCCATATGTCATCACCGGGAGGATGCATGTTTCGAAGACTTTCCTTTTCAGGTTCATTGGGATGTCCTTGTCTTTAAAGATATGGTCCAGTTTGCCGAAGGCTGCCCAGCCCAATCTGATTCTTCTTGGTATTTCTCCTGTTTAGTTTTCTTTCCGCAATTTAATTTTATGTCCCAAATATATATATTCTTCAAGAGCTTCAACTGTCTTGTTGCTTATTTTCAAGGTACCGTTGTTTGGACTCAGTATTTTAGTTTTGGAGATATTCATTTCTAGACCCACTTTTAGGGAAGCGTCATGCACTCAGGGGCATAGGGAGGCAACAAGAGCTCTCCATTGCGCTCGACCTCCTCCCACATCATGTCCATGTCCCTCAGCTGTTGATAGTTGGCAGTAATTTCTTGATATTTTTCTATGTTTAAGAGGTCCATAATTGGATTCCTGATATATAGGTTCTGGGTCTCATTGGGCATAGGCGAGGGCCCTCCGATCCATTGTCGTCTTCCCTTTTCCTCTTTCCTTAACTCCCCCATACTGGTGTCCATGTTGTAATGTAAACATTATGATGAGGGTACTGCTGCCGGGCGTCGGGAGTCCGTCATGAACATGGCAAGCGTCGAGGTGTGCGTCTTGGTGGGTTTTCGGGCGGCGTGTTTATAAGGCACTCAGTTATTGATGGATTGGCAATTTGTATAGCAGCACCTGGACAGTGGACAGCCCAACAGGCAGAGAGTGCTGACCTGGCCCGGTTCCGCCTCTTTGCGTTAACTGTCACTCTGTATTGGAGTATCCTATATTAGTGTTATTAGAGTATTATCTAGCTAGCTATTAGTATTTGCAAAAACAGAAGGAGGTGTCATTGTAAGGATTCTGCGTGTGTGTGATAGGAAACCAATGGTTGATGACCACTAGGAACAGGAGTTGGAGGATCTTCCAGCTTCATGAAGAGGACACTACTTCTGGAATGGCCTGATGTCTGCACCGGGGAGCCCCCCCCCTCCCACATCTTCCCTGCACTAATTTCCTCTCATTACCCACATTACCGTATTAATCTCACACCTCGCCACGCCCCTCTCTCCGTCTCACTCACACACGCACCTCTCCCTCTGCACGCGAAGGTGATGGACGTACAGCGCATCTTTTGTTTTATGACAGGGTCGAACTTATGAGATTCAGAATAAAACATTGTATGACTATTTAGTCCAAATGATGCTGTCTTATAATCTGACCTAGACTTCTTCTCTAATCGAGTTTCATTGCACCGAATACCTTGTTTTATTTTGAAGAGAACAAGGCACGAGACATAAAATGGTCTGGAACGCTGCGAATTCCAGTGGTTGGTAGCCTAGCGGAACAGCCGCTGTCTGTCGTTCTAAAGGCCTTGGATTCGATCCCCGGTGCCGACCATCTGTTTCCTTCACAACACAATCTTTTCTTTCCGTGAAAGTTGTCAAAACTGTGCTTGTATGAAAGTTCGTCGAAGCATAATTCACCGAAAAATCAGTTCGACGAATCACAATTAATCGAAAAATCTATTTTACGAAAACCATATTCTGCGAATATAAACATTATTAAAAGGTTAATATTTTTAATTGGTTTTATAAAAAGGAGTCGATTTCATTTGCCCAATTATTCTCATAACAGACTCATTATTGTTCACATCAATATTTTGTTGTGTCATTTCGCCTACTTATCTGGATATGGACAAAAGTACCTACTAATGTAATTTTTAGGTCTACCGAGAATGAGACAGTAATTTCTCCCACTCTCATATATGTGTTCATATTACAATGGTACCAACATAAAGCAGCTATTTTTCGGCGAATTGTTCATTTAATGGATAATTCGAATTATTAGACAAATTGTGATTTCGTAAAGTTGCCATTAGGTGAATTATTGTCCCTTCGATTACAATTGCCATTCGTAAAATTGTTAGTTCGAAGAATTTTCGTGTCACTCAAAACTGTAGGGTTCACTGTTTTTCGCTTTGGGTGAACCCAGGTTCATATAAAAATAATAAAGCAGGTACGAGGTCACGCTTCCAGGGTAGGTCCCGACCCCTGGTCCAACATAGAAGGCGGGAACCTGAAGAAGTGCAGTCTGTGTGGTGGTGGTGGTGGCACAATGCACAACTCACTGCAGCCCTGATTCGGCCACATTTGTGGAATTTTAATTGAGGCAGAGAGGGGCCCTGACGCGCAGGAATGAGGATATTTAGGCTGTGGGCGGGGCTCCGAGGTGCCGGTCCTGACTGATCTGATCACGATACGAGGTGTATTACTGCACTAGCTGCCACACCCACTGCCGCTCTTAAACACCCGCACCATTCTCCAAATATCAGTCTTGTATCATCCTGATGCTTCCTCTAGTAATGCGGGCATTCCTTTTTAACCTATATTTCCAGCCTTCTTCTTGTGTCCAGTATTGAACAAAGGCCTCCCTCGTGGACTTCCATACATCACTGCCGGAGGCGACTCTCTTCCAGTGCTTCCAGTAATGCGGGGTATTCAATCATATCATATTACTACAACAATATACCTACATTGGGACATTGGGTTGATCAGATTGTCCCTGACTGTCGACTGGTCAGCCAAGTGTCTCCTCTATGGAGCCTCCACTCACTGAGGTGTACTGGACTGACGGACAGGCGAACTTTTATTTTCTCGAGAATATTATAGGCGCGCGGGGTCCTGTTGGGAATACGCATGAATAATTGCCTCGGGTGCTGCTGGTAGTAACGCCGAAATGTGTTATCTGGTTGTGACGTCAGCTGGGGTAGCTGGTCTCAGGGACTTAGATAAGAAAATTCTGTGGCATAGGGCTCCTGTTTGCCTGGAAGCTGAGTTGAACAACCAACAAACGACATTCTTTACGTATCAACTAAGTATTAGGGATTTCCTCCACAAGATCCCCACATCGTTTTAAATAAAAGGTTACTACCTGATTATTTAGACATCAAACTCCTCGGTGCACGTAAGGTAAAGTGCGGAAACAGAAGGTCGTGCTAGCGAAGTATAGCCAGGCAAGCAGCCGTGCGGGTCCCAGACTGCTATGATACTCCTTTAATGACGACAGCCGCGGGCGCGAGATATCACACCTCTATACCTGCGCCTCTTTGCCTACCACTCATTAGAGTGATGTCAATAATAAAAAATGGTAATTGGTCTGTCGGGCGGGACGCTATCATCCTCCTATAATTAGATTTGGGCTCCGATACCTGTTGGTGCGGCACCTCTGCTTGAAGGCTTCATCTCCGCAGGTTTACCGCTTCATTTCTTTACACTAGTGGCTGCATCGTCATCATGCAGGCCTGTGGTCCTTTATTTATACCTACTACGCCCGATTCTGTTTGAATTTAAGTGCGCACTAACTAAAATAAGAACGTTCCAATTTTATTAAGTGCACATCGGTATTCTATAAAAATTAAGAGCGTTCTTAATGTGACTAATATTGAAATTAGTTCATTTTGGTATTCTACAACACTATTTAAGTCAATTTTAGTGCGTTCTTATGTCAAAACGTTCTTAATTTTAGTTCACACCTAATTGTATGCGACTTAAAATATATCTGATGATATTTTTATAATAAAAGTATTATTTTAACCTAATAAGTTTAAAAAAAGTGTTAAATATCTTTATTAAGGTAAATAAAATCATAAAATTGATTATTTGCGCGTGTTTCATTATGCCGAAATCGAAAATTGGAGGTTAGATCAAAATCACTACTTTCATAAAATACTCTTGCGTATATTACAACACGAGATTTGCACTAAAAATAATTATACTTATTTATTTCAAAAGGAAATCTAAGAGTTGGTCTGATAAAAAGGCTAATTTGAGATGTCTCTAACCCATTTGGTCACTACTTTGACACTCTTGACACTCGTATTATTTTTAATAAACAAACATGACTAATTGCGCATGCGCGATATAGACCATAGACAATTATAATTCATATTTTTGTTTATGGTGAACTAATTTAAGCCATTTTAGTTTTTAGAACACATCGCTTTATAGAATACGAATTTTAATTCATATGACCTTAATTCTTAAATTTTGGAACGTTCTTATTTTAGTTCGAACAAATCCAGAATAGGGGGTATTGTCTGTCTAAAAAATAAGGCAAGACTGTTGTGAGTGCGGAATGAAGAGCCAAGGGACAAGTCAAGTCTTGGATATTGGGCGAGGGACTTGCAATTTCAAGCCGCTCCGCCTTAAATGTTTCAAAACTTTTGACCATGCAGTTATTCAGTGTTCAGTGAGTAATATGTATGTGATTATCTTACCTCGCACATCACAAAGGATACAAGCCGTCATAATTATCGGAGTTTCTCCCTGCTTGATGTAATTCAAACGAGAAAGTCATACTCAGGAGATGGAGTTGGTTTGGAAGTGTATCTGGGAGCAGAAATAAAAGATAGTGTCGCCCTCGAGTGCAGAACAGCAAGTTACCTGTACCTAGTGCCAGAGCTGTTCCGAGTACAGGAAAAAAATACTCGAGTACTGAGTACAAGTACTGCACACAAATATACTCGGAGTACAAGTACAAGTACTCAGATCGAAGTACTCGAGTACAAAATACCGAGTACAAGTACCGAGTACATCAGTGATTAATTAAACGCAAATCTTTTATAAACCTCTAACAACTTTGCGCATGTTTCAAAACATAATGTAATCGCGAGCAATTGAATCGATCATTACAACAAACTGCATGAAATAAATGTTTTACAAAAAAGTGTATAACTATAATATTATTACATGAAAAAAATGGGTAAAATAACGCCTCCATGTGGTGCACCCCCGGGCAACGTTATAACGGCAAAATTCTATGAATAAGGAAGAGAGAAAGCAGATAAGCCAAAGAGGATTGAATTAAGAACAAGAAAATAGAACATGGTATGGTAAATGATACAAATCGCAAAAACAGCTCTCCTCTGGGCAATAAGACAAGAGACCTTGGAAAAATAGAAGAATAAGTATGTAGTTCTAAGACCTAATATCTGACAAAACTGACAAAAGAGCTATGTATTGATGTTATACTGTTACAGGAAACCCACACAGCAAACTTAAACCAACTCACCACCAGAGGTACCTACGCACAGTGGTCCCATAAAAAAATTTAGGGCGCCAAAATTCTGATTTTTGGTGTATATGGGGTTTTCGAGGGGGTGAGTCCATTTTTGGACTTATTTTTGCGAAAAAACCAAATGGTGTGCCAAGGGGAGGGGGGCAAATCATAAATATCTTGAAATTTTTCGTGTGGGGTATCAAAATACATGTTTTTGTGTCGCTGAGTTCATTTTAGGACTTATTTTTGCGAAAAAACCAAATGAGGTGCCAGGGGGAGGGGGGGGAGGCAAATTCAAAATTTTGGAATTTTCGTGTGGGGTATCAAAATATATGCTTTTTGTGTCGCCGAGCTCATTTTGGACTTATGAAACAAAAACCTATCGAGTACATTCTAAAGTACTCGAGTACATTCGAAGTACTCGAGTACATTTTAGGCTCAAAAACGTACCGAATACAAGTACAAGTACAGGTTTTAGAAATGTACTCGTGGACTGAGTACTGAGTACACCAAAAGTACTCAGAGTACAATCTACGAGTACTTGTACTCGAGTACCGCCCAGCTCTGCCTAGTGCCAACAGGAAATTAGCGTACGTTAGCTGATTTGATTCTTATTCTTGTGAAATCACTATATTATCTGTAAGGCATGAATTCTTTCATGTTTCTATCAAATGCCACCTGTGCATGGATACGCCTCCTTTCGATAGCGGTGTTGTCCTTCCGGGCTCCACTTGTAATATATTTTGGGCCTAGAAACGAAATTAGTTCAATTAATTATATACCTAAAGCAAAATTAAAGGTGTAACGTGTAACTGATGTAGACAGACAATATAATATACAGCCATGTTATTTTAGATATGCAATGTCGGTGTCCGTTCCTGCGAAGAGTGTAACAAAGAGTGTGTCCCGCATTAGGACGCGGAGTTGCACCTTGCGTTATCTCGAAGCGAATGCACATAATCAATGCAATGATCCAGTGGTACACAGTACACAGGCAGCAAGGCAGCTAACTCAAACACACCGTCCTCTGAGTCATGGTCTGGAAAACACCAGCTTCGGGTCCCTGCTCTGTGCCGCAACACTCCTTGCTCATTTTCAGTCGCATAGCTGATGTTCCCAATAAAATTAACGCACACCCTGTGATTTGTACTAAACGCTTATCATGCATTAATCATCATTTTTATGTACGAGTACCTACCTACCTACCCATAAGCAGTTGGGTAAGTACCTACCTACATAATATTATATTTCACGAGGGATTTCGAGGAACAAACATTTTTTTAATGAATCTGTGGTCACTCAAAGTGAACACAAATACACTCCTTGACTCTTTCACAGTAAGCTACATCAAGCTCGTGTCGTGAAAGAGGAAGATGGTCGGCACCTGGGATCGAACCACGACGTCTACACGAAACAGTGCGAAAGCCGGTGTCGTAATCACTAGTCTACCAACCACTTCAATTAATCCAACGTTTCCAATTTCCATTATGAAAGAATAAGATCCCGATGATTAAAACGGGAATTGATTGAACATTTTGAGTAACCAAATAGTGAGTTTATTATGATTTTCCAGATTTTTATGTTACCTATTTGAAACATAACGGCAACCAAAACATCTCTTCTCTTCTTATTTCTCTTTCACTGCGCCCGTTATGTTTGTCTTCTGTGACTGTGACGAATTACTTGTACCACTTGCGCGATGGTTGGCTGATAAAAATGCTTCCCGAAGACCCGCAGAAGCAAACGGCTGAACGTTTTTCGAAAATATTTGCTTTGAATTCTACTCCAATATTTATCCAATAATATTTGCGAGTAAAAATCCCAGAGTTGCGTTGGAGAAGTTATCTTAAACAAATATGCACACAATAAGTCACCTTAGCACATCGGCACGGTCTTATCTGCTATAAAAGAGCACAGAGAGGCGCAGCTAATTAGTAGCAAGTGAGAGTCCGCGACGACGGAACTGAGCACTGGCCAGCCTTATACAAGTAGACATAAGTATAGGAAGATGCAGAAAGTAAAAGTGGCATTGTTCGTCGCCCTGTGCGTGGTGGTTCTGGGTAGTTTACCCGGAGCGCGCTCCTACCCTCCCTACGTGATCAGCCCCAACTACAACTACTCTTCGAACAGCTCGCACAACCTGGTGGTGGGCTCCATCTATCCCGGGAACAGGCTGCTCTTCCGACAAGTGGTGAGGAAGCCTTCCTCGTTGTTCCGGGTGGTGGTGCAGGACGTGTACTTCCCTCCCAACGGCTCCTACATCTTCTATCCCATCACGTGCGTGAGGGCGCTGGACCAGGTGCCCAACGGCAAAGGAGGGTATGCATCCCTGCTGAGTGGCGGGGTTGGGCAGACTCGTGTCGCGCTACATTTCAAATCCCAAAGAGGAAGAGGTTTTGATTTTCTGCTGGAAATTTGGGGCATCTGAGAAAACAAGACGACCTCGTATAGTGGACCTACGTGTGTGATCATCGAAACACGCGTTTAATGTTTATGGGGTTCCATCAAAATAATAGATACCTACCTACCTAAGTTTTACATTCGCTAAATACCTATCATTGTTTATATTTATGTTATTTTATTTATTACACCCCAGGATCATAACATGTTTAGATACATATAAATATATTACCATTAATTTTGTCACCGAGAATTTATTTATTTATTTATTTATTTATTTATTTATTTATTACCACTTCATATTGTATTTATATTTATTTTTATGCCTACCTGCTCCTACTAGGTATACAAAGGTATAAAACTATTTACATTCCATACAACAGAATAGTGCAAACTTATGTACAAATAAATATTATAATTGTCTTAACTTCGTATCATTTCGATGTATTCGAGATATGCCTACAATCTAAGCCCACATCCAAATATGATGGTCTTGAACTGCCAGTGGGTGCTGCACACCTTCCCCTCAGACCCAGTTGCCCGGTGGTCTTCTAACATAACTGATACATAACGTTGTTTAAGGTGGAAGATCGCCACACGCCACACGCACACGTCACAAGCCACACTCCACTCTACTCCATTGTTAGAGGTTTCCTATTGTGGCTGACACTGAACAACTCGCACTAGCTGCTGTCCTCAGCTTGACCTTACTGCGGACAACAAGAAAACAATCTAACCTTAAATGTTATGTGTTATGACAATGAATTGGGGATTATTACCTACTCGATGTGTGAAATATGGAGATAGCCAATAGGCTATTATTTATTTAAAAACGTATTTTTTATTTACTAAGGGTTGTACACATTATGTTATCTTAAAAATAAAAAGTGTCTTTAACGGAAAAGTGTGGGGGAGTTGAGGCTGACACACGCACATTGAAATGGCGTTCCAGATTCAGGTATTAGTACATGGTTATTAAATGTACAGGTAAGCTAATTAACCATGCACCGATGGTCTCCCGGATGGATATTCCAATACTTGTTTGCGACCATAAGCATCTATCATTTGGAAGGGCTGAGAGTGGAGTGTATAGGCAAAGATCGAGCGCAGTAGAGAGCTCTTGTTGCCTCCCTGTGCCCCAGAATAAGTCCAGTCAGAAAGTGTTATAACCTACATCGGTACCCATGTAGGTACATATTATGTATATATTTTTGGTATAATTGTTTTTGAAATAAAGGTAGGTAATTTATTTTTGGAATTAGGAGTGATCCTCATAACAATCGAGGTTCTGGCCCCGGACTTTAGTAATGAAAACACATAATTTCAGTTACATGGGACATCATGGCTTCGAGACGTGGACAGCAGCCAACCTAACGGATAATATCAAATGCAAATCCAACCACTTGTCTCCGGGTCAGACGAAGTTGTGCCAGGCTTATGCTGACCATATGCCGGTGTTGGCGCAGGGCGCTAAAGAGGCCCTCAAGGAATGCCAGCACCAGTTCAAGGACCGGAGATGGAACTGCACCACGCACAATTACACCAACGTCTTCGGACCTTTGGCTAAGATTGGTAAGAGCTAATATAATAACTATCCCTATGCCAGGTAGAGTAAGAGGGGTAGGCATGTATGTATAAGTATGTTGGTGCCCCCGATGCCATTAGACGGAACAATGAGAAGCCGTATGTCAGGGAATGGACCATTTTCCAGATTATTCCATTTCAACGAATCCTCACTGACGTGTTCCTCGCTAATAAGTTGGCTAAGTGGAGGTGCTGGGAGTCGGGGGGCTAGTGCTGCTCGTGACGGCAGACTAATGAGCCTCATTCTGGTGCAGCGGGAGCTAATGGGGCTTATGGGGACTCCACCGTATTTGTGGAGCAAATGATCTGCTATTAATATCAGGGAACTGTTTGTTCCGCATCCAACTCGTACATTAGGTTTTGTTTTGATGACGGATGATGTATGTTTTAACAGGAAGTCGGGAGACGGCATTCACCCACGCCATCATGTCCGCCGGGGCGTCTTTGGGCATAGCCAGGGCCTGCAGAGACGGCAGGCTGTCTTCGTGCGGCTGCTCCAGAGCATTGCGCCCCAGAGATCTGCGTCGAGACTGGTTGTGGGGAGGATGCGGGGATAACCTGGAGTACGGATACAAGTAAGTTGACATCGGACAATATATTCTATTTATGCCGCTTTTGTTAATTGATTGATTGATTGATTCCAACTTCGAGAAGATATTTCAGGTGAAAATACACATATTGAAAATTTCTGACCCAACCGGGATTCGAACCAGGGACCTCTTGATCTGAAGTTGATGCATTTGCAACTAGGCTACCATTCTCCTTTTTTGACCCCATTCGGGGGCAACGGGGGGCAGCTAGAACTCTACTTCGCTCGATCTCGCGCAGCTTTTTTTCTTTATAAAAATGAATCTGTGTTCACTATTCACTCAAAGTGAACACAAATACACTATATATTATATGATTCTTTCACAGTAAGCTACTTAAAGCTTGTGTCGCGAAAAAGGAAGATTGTCGGCACCTGGGATCGAACCCACGACCTCCGCATGAAACATTGCGAAAGCCGGCGTCATATCCGCTAGTCTACCAAACACTTCCCATACTCGGAGTTTCGATAACCAACTCCAACATCATATTCAGACCCCGCTCTGCTTCATAATAGCGGAGCACAGTATGAGAGTCTTCGGGGCCCTGATGATGAGAGGAAGAACAGCGCTCTCCTCGACCAACTGCCATTCGGCATCTTTAACACATTTCCCAGCCAAGTCCATCTACTCTCCAAAATGGTAGAAGTGATGGGCCTACGCTGGGTGCGCCGGCGTATAGAGTCGTTCGTTATGCGGTGGAACCATCTTATATTAAAAATTCTCCTGAGGCACCTCGTTTCGAAAGAAGAGACTTTTTGTGCATGGACTTCGGTCAGGTGCCAGGACTCACAACCATACAGGAGAATGGGCAACACACACACGCATCAAACAATTAACATTTTCGTCTTGACACCAAACGCTGACGCTTTCCATATACCTATTGGTCATGTTGTTAAAGGCGCCCCTTGCCATACAGATGCGAATCGGGAGCTCAGTCCCCAGGTCAATAGAGATGGTAATGGCTGCTCCCAGTTGTTTGAACTTATCCACTCGGGATACCTAATGAACAGTCGATGATGTTCAGTAAATGTGAATTAGTGCAGGTGTTATTCGCCATGAGCTTCAAATCTGGCAATTTTCTAAAGATTTCCACATTTTTAAAATTAATCTGATCTTAGTCAAAGTGAATACAAATACGCTTTTGACATCTTTCACACTAAGCAAAAGGCTTGTGTCGTGAAAGTGGAAATGGTTTGCACCGGGATTCGAGCCCACAAGTAGTTGCAGCTCGCTTCACTCATCGTTCATTTATTTATTTATTTAATTTAATCATTGTCACATCAAATTCATACATATTATACAGTTCAAAACAATAATACACATCAGATACAAATAAAAAAGAAAAAAATTGCCGCCTCACTAGGTGTGAACCTGTGTTGAGGCTAGCATGCATATACGACTAGGCACTAATGTGCCTTAATAGACACAACAAATCTTTGGAAAATAAAATTAAAGAATAAATAAATAAATAAATAAATAAATAAAAGCTTTATTGCTGTCTGTATAACAATATAAGGATAAATATTTGTACGTTTCAAAGGGCGGACTTATCTTAGAAGATCTCTGCCAGCCAACCCAGTTGACAATATAATTATTCTATAAGATACATAAATACATAAAAAATTAATTAAATACATAAAAAATAAATTAAATAAATAAAAAAAAATAATTAAATACATCAAAAATACACGAAAAATCACACATAATGGAGTGAGTAAAATGACTTATTGGAAAAGTAATTATTGATACCAAAATATAATAAACAGGTACATAGATAAGATATAAATAATAATAATAAATAAATATCTAAATAAATAACAGAGCAGACCGAAGAGAAGGAGGGAGAAGAGGTAGAGGGAGGGAGGGAGGGGATCCTCTGAAATTGGAATAATATTTTATCGTGTCATCAGCGACTTTTTGAACAAGTAAATTGTCTGAGAGCCTCTTATGGAAATCGGAAGTTGGTTCCACAGCCTAGCAGCATGAACGGTAAATGAGTCAGTGTAGAATCCGGATCGGTGGGGCGGAATGAGCAACAAATTATTTTGATCAGATCGCAACGATCGCTCGTGCGAACTGAGGAAGGTGAATCTCTGTTTGAGGTAATTTGGGGATAAAGGGTCATTAAGTATTTTGTACAACAAACAGAGGGTATGGAGGTCTCTTCTCTCTCGCATGGTTACCCATTGAAGCTGATGTCTGTATTCTGAAATGTGATCATACTTTCGCAGCGAGAAGATATACCTTATGCACATGTTTTGAAGACGTTCGATTCTGGACTGAGCCTCCACCGACATATCCAGGTAGGATATGTCGGCGTAGTCAAAAAGTGGGTGGATCAAGGATTGTATGAGACGTTTTTTGATGTCAAAAGTGAGGAAGTTTTGAAGTCTTCTAAGTGCATGAAGTGAGGAAAATATTTTCTTACTCAGCTCATCCACCTGCTTGTCCCAAGAGAGTTTACTGTCAATATACAACCCCAAATTCTTTACATAGTCAGAAAACGGGATTAAGTTACCGTTTAAAAATAGAGGGGGCAGGGAGCCAGAGTTCAATGAGGACAGAAGCCTGGAGCTTCCAAGAACAATGGACTGTGATTTTTTGGGATTTATGAGGACTCCATGCCGCTCACACCACGAGGCTATGTACTGAAGATCTTTGTTCATAAGAGCAAAAGATTCGACGACATTATGTGGCTTGAAATGAGTGTAGATCTGCAAATCGTCGGCATACAGATGGTATGATCCTCGGATATATTGAGTGATGGGGCCGATGAAGATGGAAAACAAAAGAGGGGATAATATGCACCCCTGAGGCACCCCTGCATGTAGTTGAACCCAATCCGAGCCGACGTCATTGCAGATCACCCTCTGCTTTCTCATGCTCAGATATGAACCAAACCATCTGACAACACCGTCTGACATATTCAGGGCACGCAAACGCGACAAAAGAAGATCGAAATCAACGCCATTAAAGGCACTGCTGAAATCTAGCAACACCATTATGGTCAACTGAGTGTTGTCCATAGCACAACGTATATCGTCCGTAATCTTCAGGAGTGCAGTCGTGGTGCTGTGCCCCTTTCTGAAACCAGACTGCAGGGGATTGTACAAATTATGGCTTCCAATGAAGGAGTTCAATTGATGAAAAACCAGTTTTTCGGTTACTTTAGAAAGCAACGGAAGCACCGATATAGGACGGAAATCATTCGGTGTTGCAGGTGCCGCCCTCTTTGCCAAGGGAATTATGTTAGCTTCTTTCCATACCAAAGGAAACTCCGAAGAAGACAAAGAAGCGTTTATGATAAAGGTTATAGCCGGAAGCAAAGATGACAAAATGAGCCCCAACATTCTGGAGCTAAGACCGTCGCAACCCACCGCAGCAGACTTGATGTCCCGGAAAGCCCTCGAGACCTCGTCAACAGTCACAGCAGAAAACGAAAACGAATCCACCCCGGCCGGTCGTGAGGCCTCTATAGCAGAACAAGAGGACGATCTCATGCCATCGGACAATGCAACGGGGACAGTAGCAAAATGTCTATTTAGGACGTCAAGGTCAAATGGAATCATACCATCCGACCCAGAAGACCTGCCCACTCCCTGTTGCCTCAGGAACCTCCACGTTTGCTTGGAATTGTTGAGATTTATATTCTGCGAGAAATATGCTTGCTTTGAGCGTCTGCATGACGCAGAACATAGATTTCGCAAACAAACATATCTTTCCCGATCGCGAGGGAGGCCGGTGCGCCTAGCCTTGGCCCTTGCCCGGTTTCTCCGCTTCATAAGGCGACGTATTTCATCCGTTAACCAAGGGGCCGGTGGCCGTCTCACAGGACGAGTTTGAATAGGTGCATGCTTGTCATATAAGTCAGAGACACAAGAATTGAAGTAAGAGACCATCTGATTAACGTCGCTTGAAAGATAAACCCCACCCCAATCTATACTTTCAGCATCCAGTCGCAGCTGATCCAGGTCAATCCGATCAAATCTACGAAAAGATTTTGTTTTAGGCTTGAGCTTAGGCATTGCAAGTTTATAAGTAAGGTATACAAGGTCATGAGCGGAGAATTGGTCAGCGTTGAATTGCCCGTGAGCTACAGCAAGTTGAGGCTGCGAGGTTATAATTAAATCTAACAGTGTGTTGGTATTAAGATAAGGAGTATAATGTGTTGGGCCCAAGGGCAGAGTGTAAAGGTTACAAGCCTCCAGAATATTTACTAGCCTGTCTCTCCTAGAGTCATTTTTATTTAAGCAAGTATTGAAGTCTCCCAATATAATGTGGTGTTGATAGTGAGGCAGTAAAAGCTCAAGCGTGCTGTGGAATTCCTCAAAATAGTTGGAACCTGGGGGACTGTAGATGACTCCAATCAAGACCTTGGTGTGTCGGACGCTAACCTCAACAAACAAACACTCCAGCTGACTGCCACTCTGAGTTTTGTGAATGACCCTGCAAGCCAAGTCATCCCTAAGATACATTGCAACACCACCGCCCGAACGGCCAACTCTATCACATCGTATCAACCAGGTAACGAATAAAGATCTGACGAGAGCGATGGTCTAAGCCATGTCTCGCTAATCAGCAATGCGTGTAAAGGAACAGAAGCAAAGGAGTCCACAAGATCGTTGTAGTGGGCCGGAATGCTCTGAGCATTTATATGACAAACACTGAGCGAAAACTTTGACGAACCCATGGCGGCACCAAGAAGCTCACAGAACGAAGGCTGAGAATGCGTAGAAATATCGCTGATTGACAGAAAAGAGTCTGAGTTAAAAGAGGCATTGAAAGGCAGAGGAGAGGTAGAATTAGGGATGGAGTGAAATGAGTTATCTTGGTCCGGAGAGTCGCTCATCATTGCGATGTCATGTGAAAAATGAAAGATCAAAAATAAAAAAAAAATAAATTACGTAGAATAATTCAAAATTAAAATAAATAAAAGAAATATCCAAAAAATTTTAAGTTAAGTAGAATTAAAAACATGTACACGCCTCAATATGATAAAATAAATAAAATAAAGTGAGGCAAAAGTAATAAAACACACACACAAGTTATAAGGTAAAATATCAATAAAAATTAATAAAAAAGAGGTTAAAATAGTAATAATAAAAGTATATAATAATGAGATAAGCAGTCAATAGATTAAAATTGGCTAAAAAAAATAATAATTAAAAATAATAAAATTAATATAGATATATTAATATGATAAAAAAAATAAAAAATATAGGTAATAAAATGAATTATAATTAGTAATAAAAAGTAATAAAAGCTGTTAGAAAGTAAGTAATATAAAAATAAAAGTTATTATAAGCATGCAAAAAGCACAATAATTATTAAAATAGTAAAATAATACTAGTTGTAAAATCTATGGAACGATAATTCACGCAAGTGCTGTATAAGAATGAAAAAAGTAATTTAGTATAAGAATGAAAAAAGTAATAAGAACAAGATGATATTAACAATGATAACAAATTACAATAATAGTATCAAAATGCAATAACAGTTATAATTTACAATAACAATAATATGTTTCAACAATATAAATTAAATACAATAGCAATAACAAATTACAACAATATAAATAAATTGCAATAACCTTAATAAATTACAAAAAAACAATAATAATAAATTAAAACGGGACAGTTGAACAATTAAGCATACAAAGAAATCCAAAAGAATATTTAAAGTATACAAGAACAAAATTAATAATAGAGCCGCGGGCTGTCAAAAATTAATAATAAATAAAATAATATTAATAATAATGTCAAAATATAAAATGTCAGAACACAAGAAAAAAAAAACGAAAACAACAATAACAGCAGCAGTTGAAGTAAAACAAAATGCACAGCAACAATAAAAAGGCAATTCAAAGTATATATATATATGTCAAAAAAAATAATAATTAAAAATTAAAAAATAAAGACATAAAATAAATGGTCAAAGGCATAACACAAACAAGCTTAGAACCAACACAGAACAGAAACATACAATATACTCTCATATTAACAGCACCCACAGAGCACAGCCACAGCCTCCACAGTCAAAGAAAACCCTCAGCCCACACCAACGCCATCATGAAACCACCCAAACAAACCCCATCGACAACCTATACAATCCTTCTGAAAATCATATCAAGTACAACGTCCCTGCTCACAGTAAGCAACCATACTCTTATACACTTTTTAAACTCGTTTACACTCTGTATACTTCTCAAAGTAGGGACCAACCCATTGAACAATCTGGGAGCTAAAAAGTGGCCGGATCTTAATCCCAGAGCACTGTGTACTGATGGTATCGATAAGTTTTAAAAAACGATCGAAGAATATGTAGGAATACAGGAGGTTTGGTTGATCGTTTGATAAACTGGTATGTGGTATGGTATAAAATTAGATAATTTATTTTGTAATATATTGTACTTCCAATGTATACTCAAAATGTATATAGAGAGCTCCCTTTTTAGGCGTTTTTACAAAAAAAAAAATAGAAATCCCATAATTTTATCTAGAAGTCATTCTGTAACCTTTTTTATTTATCCAACTATTTTTTCAAATTTCAAATCTTTAGAAAAAATAGGTAATATAATCAAGAAAATGGCTTAATAAAAAGTTATATCCCTTCATATTCCAAAGAAACGTCCGCGAAATAAGTTTACTTCAGATTTCAAAATTCTCAGAAAAAAATTTGATGGTCACTTTCACCAATGGTTCCTAACTTTTACGTAGCTCTTAGTGTCCTCCACTCCACACTATATAAAAGGCTACGAGCAACTTAAATGTTATGAATCGTTGGTGAAAGTCACCATGAGTTCTTCAAATTTCGTAAAAATTTTCCTTAAATATCAGTAAAACGGGAGAAAAACAGGGTTGCGTATTGGCACGCCTTGCTGTGCCCCCCGAACATGGCTTTAACGCACTGATCTGAGAGGAACCAGACAAGACAGAAGTTTTTTTTTTTTTTTTTTTTTTTTATTTATAAAACAAATAAATATTTACAAATATAACAAATTAGAGTCACGCCAAATCTTATAAGATTTGTCGGCGTGTTCTCTTTCTATGTTCATGTTAAAATATAAACTCAATCATATACTACATTAAAATAACCTAAAATTAAATATTCAGTTTTTAGTTTAAAAACTAATTATACAAAAACCCACACTTTATTAACCATTCCTTGACTAACTTTTTTGCAATATTTTTACTTTTGCACTCCTTAATAGATGCCGGCATCATATTAAGTATCTTTGGCACGTTATACTCTAATGTTCTTTTACCGTATTTATTATTAAATTTGGGGACCACATACCCGTCATTAAACTTAAATCTAGTGTGGTGCATATGTCGCGGTTTATCTTTATATTCGGTTTTTGAAAACTGGTCAAGGACCATTCTCTGCCAGAACAAGCCTTTAGCTGATAACACATTCAATTTTTTAAAATATAACGAAATATTATTACGCGCCGCGTTGCAAACCTGCATATAGGAACCTAATGGTGACCAGATGCTCTAACTTGGGAGTGAACGTGAGTTGGTAAGGGTAAGGTTTATATTCTCTTTCAAACAGAATACCTACAACATGTGTGTATATAACAAGCAAAACGTATTTTTATTTCCAAATTCTTCTTCTTCTTGTCGTGTCATACTGTGCGCGTATACAATATGCAATTCTACTTTAAAAACATTATAAAATAAAATGTCAAGGTGTAAAAAGTTAAAATAATAAAAACAAAGGGTCAAAACAATAAAAACGAAGAGACAAGGTAAGTAGGGCAGCCATTTGCGAGCCTACAGGTGGAGATTTTCCTTTGCCCATTGTACGGCCACATCATTTGCCATAACCAGATCTTGCTGTGTCACAAATTTCCAAATGATCTCCTCTATGTACCATACCAGTTTGTCTAACGTTTAACCAAACACTCTGTATTCGCACATATCCATTTTCAACAACAAACTATGTGTGGACGCGCAACATCGCTATCAACTGTATCCAGATACAGTTGACGCAACTTTTTGTATCTCCAACATTTTGTTGTTGCAATGTGTTGCGATGTGTGGACATAGCTTAATATTGAACCAGTAGGTAGTTTTGTATATTTTGGCATTGCATCCATATTTGGATGATTTTATGCCAGTAAAAAATCAAAATTAATCAAATAGAACGACACCTATGCCTAGCATCACAATGGAGGAGTGACAGGTATGTATAAAAGGATCTACCAATATTATTTTATCACAGAACATAGATACAATTTAATTACCATTAAATTTGACAAGTAGGTACATACAAAAGTAAAAAAACGAGAAAAAAACAGGTCAGAGGTGAAACGTCTATTAGGGAAACATAAACACGAATACAAGACGTATCCATGGCATTAAAAATAAGGCAGGTCGTGGCGCGCCCCTCTAGCTGTACTCAGTACTCACGTTCCCTCCCGTAATGGTATTAGAGAGTTGTCGATACAGAATGCTTATCCACTTTTCTTCTATGCACTCCTGGTAGATTTTCACGCTATGGAAGGGCTTCAAATTCAGGTTTTTCAGGAAATGTGAAATAATTCGAATCGATGTAGAGTAATTACCATTTTGCCATTGGAGCACAGCGGGTTTCCTCCTTGAAAGCCTTCAATGTTGGAGGAAGTTCATGGCTAAAGGCCTCGCACCAAAAAGAACATTGGCATATTATATTGTATTCATTGTGTCCTGAAGGCTTCGCGTAGGTACGCTGTAGCCTTGGCTTTCAGAGGTTTGAACGATCGGAGGCTAAAATGATCAGGAAAACATATTTTTGGGAGGGTAGACAGAGAAGCTCAAGTTCCACCTGTGTCGGGCCGGAGTTATCAGAGAGCGGGACGGACAATGTAATTGACGAGTCATTTTATTCCTTAAGGCTGCCGTATATAGTGATAAATTTTCAGTGTGGTTTCAAATCAAACGAAATGAAAATTTGGTAGGAATCCCGAAGATACGCTTAAAGCTTGCGATGAATTTTCACGCTTTCCAATAGAACTGCAAAGCCCAAATTCGTTTTCCTCTGCGTAGAATTATAGCAGGAGACCATAGATTTGGGAGGGAGGGCTGGCTGGTGCGGTGATGCGCAGGTCCCGTTCTAGAGCGGGTGGAGCCCAGCACAGGCGCACTCCGGCACGCGGTTATGCAGTGATGGAGCGGTTCACATTAAAATAAGCCTGGAACGTTTCCTGTTTACAATATCGCCCCAGTGTTGTGGTGAAATTGAATTTCTCGGTTATTAAAATTTGTTTTTCAGCTTTCCATCATAGTAGTTTTCACAAAAACATGGATTTTTCTGCATATTTCGGCTTGCTTTTACCAGGAGACCATATGGACTCGCAGATAGCGAATAAGTTATTTGTATTTTTAAGCCAGCTCGAGCGTGCCACTCACTCCATTCATATTTTTAAGGAGGTGGCGGTGTTATTTTTTACCGAATGTATTTTTTACTTTAAAAAATGTACGCGTCTTTTTAGTTAAATGTCGCATATTTGAGAAATTCTACGCGGGCAGCATAAGGCGAGGAGGAGTTTCTTTACACGGAGGCCCAATTAGACGTTAGAAGGAGAAAGCTCCGCTCGTGAAACTCCAAAAGTTCTGAAGCCGAATGTTTATTTCATCAGGAGAGCATGAAGCCGAGGCGCTCGTATCGTGAACAACCATCCTTCAGTCAAGAGTTTGGTTTGTCAAACTAATCTTTCAGCTAAAAACGGTTTTCATAAAAGTTTCTTATTCGTGTTTAAACGGTAAGGTTAAAATGCGTCAGCTTTATAAAAGTAAGCAAACGGATACCATTTGATGGTAGAATAAAAATATTGTATAAAAATTTCTCGCAGCGGTTGCTGGCGGCTGGATGGTGTAATTTTTCTTCTCTGAACATGGAATTGATGAATTCAGTCTAACAGGAGCTCATAAAGTGGCGTGAGTTGGAGAATGCCAAGTATTCCAGATATTTCCAACTGTGCGCTTGGCGGCAAATCACCTTTTGAATGTACTGGAACGAATTCCCGCATTCCAGCTATTTTTATACCAGGAGTGCATGTGTAAGCAGGGGTGTCTACAAAGCGGAAATACGGGAAAGCTGGGAAAGCCCGCCTACATTTTCTCCCCTTCGTACGCTGGATCCGCCCCATGTTCCCGCTCTCCGGGACACAAACACACACAGGTACCAACTCCTTCTCATTCATAACACACCCGCCAGACACAATAATTAGTTTTCAGGAAAGACTTACCTCGGATTTTTGGGTAATTCATCAGTTATTATAGGAGTAGATTGCGTCTTGTATCATGTCTCATCCTCTTCGGTAGGGACTTGTCCATCCATTTCTTTCGTATGTTCTGCTTTCTGAAATGGCATCTGCCCCAAATCATCACTATTAACAAATAAGATTGAAATGTAATTCGATTCTTACTATTCGTATTGAGATGAGAAAACCTTCACTGCATTTCTGGAATCTCGGCTACATTATGACGTACCTACCTATAGTAAAAATATATTTTTAACCCCAACATACTTCCTAAGTGAAACAAACCTTTGAAAAAAATAAAAAAAAAATATTCAGTACCTATAGGTAATTTTATTACCTACTTCCACAAACATTTTTTATAAATTTGGCATGAGCAATTTTTTGAACATTTTAATTTATTTTAAGAAAACTTTCGTTAGACAAGCAAAAGTGAAGAAGTTTTTGTTTATTCTAATCATATTTTTTTTCAAATAGGTTAAGTATTAAAAACGCAAAATGGTTTGCTTCTAAAGTTTTGCTTATTTGGCCCACGCGACTTCTGCCTGATGTAACACGTTCTCTAAAACTATCTGATGAGTTTGACAAGAAATATTAACTTTGTCGAAAGCCCGAACTACTTCCAAGTGATTAGAAAAATGTAGTACCTATTGAAAAGTAAATGGACACATCAACAATGAGAAAATGACCCCGCAGGACTTCTTCTGGTAGTAACCAGCCTACCCCTCTCCCCGTCCCTTCCGGCATAATAGCATAAGCTACCCGAAATAGTAAATTCCCATCCCTTATATTGCGGAGCCTGACTTCTGTTTTCTAAGCACACCAATCAGCTGTTACAGAAGCGAATGTTTGTCAGCGATTTTTATTTGCCCTATATACGTAGGCCATCTGAGTGTATGTGTCCAACGTGTGGGTAAATATCTTCAATGGACGCACATCACCGACCTTGGTAGCCTAGTGGTATAGGCTTGGATTTCAGATCAAGAGGTCCCGAGTTCGATTCCCGGTCGGTTCAGAGATTTTCTGTAAGTCTAAGCTTTTTTCACCTGAAAAATTTCTACCCAGGGTCAGCCTGTTTTAGGCAATAGGTTCCGGCTATACGGACATTTATCTATGTAGGTGTTGATTTTTTTAAATTATTATATCCAAAATGTATTGATGTATACAAATATAAATTCAGATTTATTTTCATAATCGAATTTATCACCCACTAGACAAGAGTTTATTACTACTTAATTTATCTTAAAAATCAACTTCCACGTTTTTATTATAAGCGTACGTACTCTATTCGTATATTTCTCATGACGACTGAAAAGTTAATTCGTTGTTATTTCACGGGAATCTTCCCAAAGTGTCGGTGCACCCGACTCGTCCTGAAAGTGATATCCAAAAAACTCGGAATTAGCACGTGAGTGGGCGGGAGGCGGGGGCGGACTAGGGTAGGTGGATAAGCTCGAGCGGATTAAGCTTAGCAGCTTAAGATTGTCCAAATCCGTCTAAATGTATCAGGCGATCATACCGGCTTAGGGGTGCGCGGAGTAAGGATTATCACCCTAGGCCGTTACACCGAAGGGCGTACTCGGCAATTTCCACCCAACAGATCACTGCCAATACATAATGTTCAAGCACTTTCGTTACCAAATGATTCACAATGATGGTTATTTCTAGTTAATCCAACATGAAATGCTCATTCAAGGTCTCTTAAGTTGATGTCACTAAGTATAAGAAAACTACAGTGGAGAAGAAATGAGTACAGGGCGCACTGCCCTTTCGTGGTGTCTTCATTGCAATGTGAACCGATCTCTCAAGTGCTCATCTAAGGCTGTGTAGGTATGTACTAAGCAAATCCCACTTAACGTGTAACTTTATATGAAAATTAAATAAATTCTCAATACGTCCTTACGGCTAAGCTCAGTGTTGAGGCTTCGCACGAATTTACTCTTCCTAGAGGAGGGATAGAGAATTTCCCGCCAAATATAAAACCTGTTTTCTATTCCATTCCAAGCCGAATTTAACGATACAAATTTGACCTCTATTCTAATAACAGTAAACAATGTTTTCCTTAAACACTCGCCATGTGACGTACGGCGTTTTAGCTGTGAAATCGGCGAGGGTAATCCGGGAAATCAATAGTTGAGGGCGGCGTTAAAGCTTCAGTGAGTGGCAGCGCGCCTGCGCTCCTACGCTCCCTCCATACAGCTGAGATGTAAGCGCGTAACTAAAGTTGCGATGTTTTATTAGGCCACTATTGTGTCTGACATGCTCTGAGCCCTCACAACTCTGCGCCTTATCAGAACAAAACAAAACATTCAAGAAAAATGACAGTAGAGGATGAACAAATATGTGATGATAAACTTCCAAATTATTGTTGGTACAAGGGATGCTGTGTAGGAAATCTTAGACATCATGAATACTTTTCTAGGAGTACCTAATAACAAATAAATACCTATTAATCAATAATTTAATAAAAATCTTAATGAATTTCTTTCTTTTTCGCGTGGCCGTGATGTTATGAAGCTTTTTAGTACAACAATGATAGCTCCAGCTAGACTATGATAGCTCTTTTTATGCAAGATCATGTTATTACTCATAGTATATGGAATATACATGAGTCTTGTGGTCGGATTTCAAAAAAAAAAAAAATAGATTTCGATGAATTTAATTTTCTCGACGTTTTCGAGGGTGTAGATTCCAAAAATGCAAAAAAAATTTTTTTTTAGAAGAGGAAGAAAATTTCCGCGTACACCAAAAATGTGTGCGCACCCATAACTCATAGTAATTCTTATCCGATTTGATTGAATTTTGGTAGAACGGTTAGCCCCTCGATGTAGATGAGTCAGTAAAATGTTGAGATCTGTTGTTGTTGTTGTAGCTGGGCCTCGGAGTCGAGGATCCCCTTCGTGCTTCCAAGAATAATAAAATAAATAGTATTTTGTTATGTTGAAAATGTCAATATATATAAAAAATTTAAAAATGTCAAAGTATATAAAAAGATTAAAAAAAAACAGACATGCATATACCTACATGTATACAATTGAGATCTGTACCTTCAGGGGAACCCTCTTAAAGTATCCAAAGAAAATTTCACTTGTTCTAGAAAAAGGGCTAAAAAAGAAAAAAAAAAGTCTTCGATTTTCATAAAATTTGGTATACGGGTTGGTCTTATGCTCCTACACAAGCACAAAAAAAAAGTCTTCGATTTTCATAAAATTTGGTATACGGGTTGGTCTTATGCTCCTACACAAGCACAAAAAAAAAGTCTTCGATTTTCATAAAATTTGGTATACGGGTTGGTCTTGTGCTCCTACACAAGCACGTAAAATTTGAGGTCCGTAACTTTAGTGGGTCCCCTGTAAAGTACCGATTAATATTGAATATGTTGTTCTAGAGAAGATAATAATTGTCTTCTGGCTGTTATAATATACTATGAGTTCTGGGCTACCCTAGGTGAGCAGCTTTTTTTTTATTGACATGAGAACAAATCAGAGGAATGCAAATAAATAGAGCAGTTCAGTTTGTTTGCTTATGATTAAAAATGACCTCTTTATTTTGTGTGAGGTTCTTTATTGCCTCTAAGGAGCCGGTAGTTTGGTCATGAAAAATATCATTTACGCCCTTAGTCGGTAGCACAAGGGAAGGAAGTGAATGAAAAAGAGGTAAGGTTCCTAGGATCAGGAGTAACAGTGAGAGCCCCATGTGGGGAAACGAGACATGTCGGCTACCAGGGTCGCATAACGCGGGGGGACTGGTTGTCTGTCTTGTGTAAATGACCGGGTCCATGTTTGCAGGTTCACCGAGAAGTTCGTTGACATCAAGGAAGGGGCCATCAGGTCCAAGAAGGGCAGGCGCCTGGCGCGGGCGCTGATGAACAGACACAACAACGAGGCCGGCAGAAGGGTACTCACCTCTCATTCTACTCTCCACACGTCACCTTGAGTTCCCCCTAATTCAAGTCTTGCTAATGTCGTTGCTTGTTCTAGGCCGTCATCAACAAATCCCTCGTCACGTGCAAGTGCCACGGGGTCTCCGGCTCCTGCAGCCTGGTCACGTGTTGGCAGCAGTTGGGCTCCTTCAGGGAAATCGGTGAGTTCTAGTTCATAGCTGATTGGTATTTTACAGAAAACATTGTGCTCGGGTCTGCTAGGGTGGCGTCGCGCGTCGTCTGGAGTAAATATGACAGGTCGGGCCCGGGGCCTGTTATGGCAACTGAAGCCTGAAGATTGTTATCGGGAAGTAACGCTCGAGTCACGCCCTGCCGCCACCTGGTGGTACCTAATTAAGTAATGTGTGGGATATTTGGCAGGTACCTACTTGCTTAATTTATTCGGTCTGCGGGAACCAGCAATACTTCAAATTCCTGGTGGGCAAAGCTGCGTCGTAGAAAATACGCGTGAGTGGAGGGTGTTAGGTGTGCAGTCAGGGAGAGGAGTGCAGCTCCCATGCATCAGCCCCAGCACCCCTTCACAGACTGTCGTGATGACATTTAGGAGAGCGTTTTCCATAACTAGATCATGAATCAATAAATTATACAAAGTGATGGTAAAGAAAAAATAACAACTAACGACTCTAAAAATTCGTTACTAATGTTCGATTTTTAAATGGAACAAACCACTACGGGCTTACGACCGTCTTCTACTGTTATTTCGAAGGCTGGCTTAGTGTGATCACTTTACGTTAACAACGTTCGCCATTAGGTGGTGATGTGATGGTAGTTGGTCCGCAATTTGTGACGTTGGTTGTTTGGCTCTGTTGGTTCACACAAGACACAGAAGTATGAGAATGAATCAATAAATTATACAAAGTGATGGTAGTTGGTCCGCAATTTGTGACGTTGGTTGTTTGGCTCTGTTGGTTCACACAAGACACAGAAGTATGAGAATGAATCAATAAATTATACAAAGTGATGGTAGTTGGTCCGCAATTTGTGACGTTGGTTGTTTGGCTCTGTTGGTTCACACAAGACACAGAAGTATGGAGAATGAATCAATAAATTATACAAAGTGATGGTAGTTGGTCCGCAATTTGTGACGTTGGTTGTTTGGCTCTGTTGTTTCACACAAGACACAGAAGTATGAGAATGAATAGGTATGATTCTGAAATAAAATTAGTTTCTAGTAAAACTGTATCGTTTTATATAGAGATGCCACATAGATATAGGATATAGGCACCTACCTACTTTAATAAAATAATATCACAACAATGAATGAGAGATTCCAGGGCAGATGCGCGTTTCCGGTTCTTCACACCCCTATAATCAGAGCACAGCTAGAATATTATTAAGCAACATTTTGCGGAGGTGTCGCTAATAAATTCTGTTTCTTTTGTTTTTGCCGAACTGGTAGATGCATCATGTAGGGTAGCGGCTATCAAACTGTGGAGACGCGGAACGTAAACGTTGTAGTCCAAATGAATGAGAAGAGAATGCGGCCCGAGTTTGTGAGGGAGACCACGTGTTGGGTCGCGAGGGGGAGTCGCATATTGAACAGTCTGGTTTGGATTCGTCTTGTGGAATGACTGAGTAGCAATAATTGATTAGGTATACGAATGAATTATTATAAAAGAAAGGACTAAGTGATGCGTTTGATTATTAGTGACTTGGCCATGGGTATGGGAAGAGGTCGTTGCACAAGATTGAGGGTAACGAGAGCAAGGTGGATTTACGTGGATTTAAGTGGATTCACATTTGGAGAATACCTACAGATAAATAGCCACCACACCATCCATTTGAAATTCATATCACAGTCGGCCAGGAACATGTCGGCGTTGATGCGTCGCAGAAACAGTTAGAGAATCGTGGAAATGCAGATGAGATCTGAGCGGTGAGACGAGGCGCGTGCCCACAATTTGCTCTCCTACTACTCGAGTGGCGCCGTGTCCACGTGTAGGCACTGATGCTGGCTCTATTTGTGCCAAAAGTTTTTTTTTTGTTTATCGCTTGAATAATTTTGAACCTGCAGTTTAAAGAATTTATTTTAAAATATGGGAGATGGGAAGTACTTAACAAAGAAGATGCTGAGACTTCCTAGTCATGTCTTTCTGATGAAGCTCTTCCAAATTGTAACCACGTTATATAGCATTCATTCAGATATTCTGAAGTTTACATTCCCGCGCTAACGCCAGCATGGAGATGTCACCTGAAATAACCTTACCTACTCCACTCACACGCTTACCATCCTCCCTGTTGAACTTGGTTTGCTGATGGAAATGCCTGGCTCCAAATGTCTCAGAGTACCGCGCTCCTCTCTCATGGACTCTCTTCCTTCATGAGACAACCAACACCTCCTCAGGTACTCCGCAAGTACCTGGCGCCCCCTTGTGTGATGCAGACATGCCTCCCACTCTACTCTTGTATTTTTATAATTCAATTGTTTGCGTGGAACAAAGAGAGGCGCGCCCTAATGACTCTAATTAGAGGCCTGCAGTGATTTATGCCGACAATTTAATTCGACACTTCCAAATAACACGCCGTGGCTGAGCGCCTCCTTCCATCTCGTGTGTCGTAACTTTGGTATTTGGATAGGGACATTCAAGAGTCTTTACAATAACGATACGTTTAAAGAAAATAATGACGATTAGATTTTAAGATAGAAGACTGTCAGACTCCGCACATGATGTTAGGGTTTGACTTGACTTCTTTTATAATTTTGTATACTTACCTATAGGTAGATAGGTATACTGTGGGTACGCGAAAAACAAATCTGCGTGTGAGAATGCGCTGACCTGCCAAAATTCGATTAAGTGTGGCAAGAACAAATCAATATGTAGGTATAGGTAGGTGCCTGCCGATGATGAACAATGGAATATGATGAAACCGGTTTAGGTGGAAATGTCACGAGACGAAAAAGAAATGAACACAAACCAGAGTACTTAGCGGTGATTAATGTCACATGTCGCTGTATCCAATCCAAGAAAACCCACCAATTTCTATAAAGGAGTACGCCAAGGATGCATTTTATTTCCTTTATCATTTGTATTATAACGATTTTGTGTGGAGTAAAAGAATTTGCCGGCTGGGGAGTGGAATTGCGGTTGGGTAATCTACGATACACAATCGTTGCAAGATTTCAATGTGACTCCAAAACTTGCTTATGTGAAGCTGGAGAACAGTTCATCAGACCTTACTTGATAGTAAGGTCTGATGATCTGTCACAAAAGATCTTTGGGTATCGGTGTTACCTGCTATAATCCATCCAAGGTGAATGACTGCGGCTGACTACGACATCCAATATGCCCCTATGTATACATACTCTATAGAGTTACAAAGGGAGGAAGATATATACAGCAGCATCAACTACCATCAAAAGATGAAAACAATGTGCTCCGTAGATATTAAGGGAATTGTGCCCACCAAAATAAATTGTCGTACATTACTCTCGGAATAAGAATGCGACCCTGCGAGCCGATATCTCATCCGCCACAATGTATCGCCGACATGACACGCCAGAGATTACCACACAAGTGTCGACCTAGTACCTCCTATTGTCTTGGCTACAATCCTAACATCACACCATTGTCTGTTCTGGGCCCGGGAATGTGGCCCGGGGGAAGTTTGCAACCCTCCCTCGATTCACAGTCGACCCTCCCCTCTCTCTCTCTCTGATCTATTGCGGCCCATTGAAAATAATATTGTCAGTTGTTCTCCTGATGAATTGTAATGTACAATATGAGATCTCATATTACAAGCTTTTTGTGTTAGTGTTCCGCAGACGGGCAACTTTCAGAAAGTTTAAACTATGCAACATTAAACAATAATAATTGTTTTCCTTGTTAATTTGAATACGTGAAAAGTACTGCAACAAAAGTGTCCAAAGATAATATTATTTTTTGTACTTTGTAGCCGAGTGTCACAGTTGGTAGGTCTAGTGCACAGTGCACACGTCAGGGCTAAGAGCTCTCAGCGCAGGTACCAGCGGCAGCGGCCTCTTGGAAAGGTGCGAAGAGTATTATCCGCGGGACTACAATGCAGGCGCCGGGTGACCGAATTGTTTAAAAACGGACCACAATCAAATTATGGCCGAACCATTTCGACCGTATTTATCGTGTCCTATATTTTATTTCCTGACCTACAAGTCATGTTCTATAATATATCTTTTTGTTTACGCCCTATTTTATTAAATAATCAAACGTTTTGATATTTTGGTGGGATTCTTTGAATCTTTTTTTTAGTCATCACACCGACCTCGGTAGCCTAGTTGTACTAGCGTGGACTTCAGATTCGAGGTCCCGGGTTCGATTCCCGGTCGGGTCAGAGTTTTTCTAAGTGTTTTTTCATTTGAAATTTCTACCCGGGGTTGGCCTGTCTCAGATTGGACGGGTCTGGTTGACTGGAAAAAATTGCCTCAGGCAATAAGTTCCGCCGGCTATACCGACACCTTTGTATAGAAAAGTGTTATATTAATATTATATTATTCCTTTAAGGGTGAGCAATGAAAATACCTCCACTATTTTCTATTCAAGCACACTTCTTTCGCTTCTTCGATGTACAACTTCTCGTATTTCTTTTATTTCCTACAAAATAACAATCTTGGCCAAATGGGCTCAGCCTTTAAAATCAAGTTTTGTTTTTTGTGAAAGATCTAGTCTAGATGAAAGTCTTTAAGTGTTCACTTTGGGTGAGCCCAGATTCGTTGACAAAAAAAGAACAAATTTATGTTCATATTCAAAACAAGTAAATATCTAGAATCTAAATTTAGCTTAATTTGTAAATATGTACTTAGCTGTTTATTTGGCCCATTCAGCAAGACCACCACCATTCCCATTAAGAAAAGTTAAATGTTCTAAAATTCGTCGAAACTGATTTTCATCCAAATTACACAACTGTATTTTTGTGAACGATTTTAGTTCATTGTGTTGTTGATAATTGTTATTTCAATAAATTTATAGAACAAAAATAATACTTTCGGTCACTTTTCTCGGCGAACCATGGTGAATGATACCTACATATAATTCGGTCATGCTATCTGTAACAAGTCCAGTAACAATGTGGCTGGATGCAGCGGGTGATCTGCAGCTACACAATGGCTGTCTTGTATTTTGGTGTAAACTCGCGCGTTGATAGATCTCTCCGGGCCCGGGCCGTTCTTATTGTCCTTTTTGAAACCACAACAACAAATAAGCCGACCCTAATCGTCCTTGCCAGTGGCGCAACGCTACTTCTGTTTATTATCCGTCCTTATAATAGACGAGTGGTCGTGTGTCGAGTCACTAACACTGTCTCTCGTTTTAAATTATACTCACAGAACCTAATAACACGTGTCCTCATAACAAATGCCTCCCAGTCTACTGGCAAAACAACCCATAATAATATTACGAGTACTATTTAGCTAAAAATGATTAGTGTTGTGTCCACCCATCCATGGCGCTACAACCCATTGTGGGTCTTGGCCACCTCAAGCAGTCGTCGCCATTCCGTCAGTTTTTTATTCCCAGAGATTCCAGATCTCGGCTCACGCAATCGAACCATCTCAACCTCGGTCTGTCAATATTTCTTCTTCCAGTCGGGCTGTCAGTGCGGAGTTTGTGTTGTGCATGACGTGTCTAGCTTAAAATCGGAAACGACTGGTCGATTAGGCCGATATTGTTCTTATACGTTCAGGGCTATTTTCAAGGGTGGGAAAATACGGATCAGTTGAGAATGAAAAATATAGAAAAACTAACCATTTTGTTTGCGCTTAAAAATAAAGTACATAGGCCTAGAATTATTTATTTATTATCAGTAAAATAAACACCACTTACCATAACAGCTTTCGCCTTTGCGATGAGTGATGACAACACAAACAAAACAATAAAACAAATTCAACTTATAAAATAGATAAAAACTAGAAAACAATAAATTATTAATATTACCTACCTCCCTAATAAAATTATATAATTCATGAAATAAATATACATGTATAAAAGAATAAATAAATTAACAAATGCATTAGAATACGAAGTTTGACAGTTCATTCATAATTTGATTAATTTTTGTCTATTTTGTATAATATTATTTAATATGGTCACGTCTAAAATAATGTCTGAAAAATAGCTCGGCAAATAATAATTATTGTCTCCATTCTAATAGTCTCTCCTCTACGTACGACCAGGACTACGAGTAGCTGTACTGAGATAACGTATAATACTCTAGTCCTAAATGCCAAATAAACTATGGTATGATCTCTACAAGCTCAGGGCCTTATCTGACGCATTCTGCCGCTCTGATCCACTATTGATAATATTTGTTCTACTTGTCATCCTCCTATATACCTATAGGTGCAGGCTCAAAATGCCTGCCCGCACCCAAGACACAAAGGATCCCCTAATTAGGCACGCCTGAGCGGGTCACAATGCGAGCGGACCAGCGAGGCGACTGCTTTATGGGTTTGGAACATTTTGTTAAAGGATGTTTCACGACTTTGTCACAATCCCTATATACTTGAAGACGCCTCAGTGTCTGATGTGGACGCATCAGCTGAGCTGCGACTCAAATTTTAAATCTTACAAAGCACCAACAAAACAATTATTCTACCCTCGTCATTTGCATAAATGTTGGAATAAATGAGATCACTGCGTAAGATATGCGGAAAGAGACTGATTGATAAGGTGAGGAATGATAATATTAGAAAGGAATGTGGAGTGGATGTTAGTCGTAGTGACTAGAATTGTTTGGGCATGTAGAGAGAATGAACGCAGAGAGAATGACTAAAAGGATTCATAAAACTGAAAGAATGGGTGCACGCAGACGAGGCCGACCTCGAATGACATGTCCGACCATATCGCTGCCGTTTTAGAGGAGGGTCAAGTCAGGAGCCAAAGGAACAGAAGAGCATGCCTGCGGAATGTTATGCGTTTGGAGGAAGCGAAAGAGGTTTGTTAGGATAGGAAAGAATGGAAGTCCGTTCTCTCTCCCTACCCCCTTCGGGGAATGGATAAAAAAAAATGCATCAATAAGGCCTCCCGCGCACCTCTCAGATATTCGTGTTTGTTTCGTAGAAGTTTATGGGCAGACCAAGCAATTAAGCATTTTACAAACTAGGATAATTCCAAGAAAGCATCTCGTCAAAACAGCCTCACACATCTTTTGTGGTGCAGATACTCTGCGCTGCATCATTGGTTGTTCCGTGTTCATACGACTCTGTGTATCGAGAGGAGGTAATTTCTTCTCTATCAATTTTATCATCCAAATTAACTCTAGAATAGTATTTGAAACCTGCATCAATATTCTCCGCGAATTAATGACCTAATATCCCCAATCTTTTAATTTGTGGAGCTACCAGTCAGGTATTAAGGTGTGCACTGTGCAATATTCTCCGCGAATTAATGACCTAATATCCCCAATCTTTTAATTTGTGGAGCTACCAGTCAGGTATTACGGTGTGCACTGTGCAATATTACCGATTACCTTTTTACAAATAAAAAAATTACAATTTATTTATTTACCTTTGGACTCAGCCATGTCCTCAAAAATATACCTCATTGGTTAAGTTCGTTCTCAATGTGAATTTTCGTTCGAAATATTTTTCATGACTGCTTATACTTTTCATCAGCACTAAGTGGATAGTTCCTAAAGTCTCTGCGGGAATTATTGTTTCTACGTAAAACTCTTGCTTCGAGAAGAAATGTCAAACTGTCCGCAGTTGCCAATATGGGAAAGTTGAGACCCTAATGGACAATCAAAAAATCAATGACCCTTTTCCACGTCTGTTGTCTAACGGGTTTGATGCTAGTTGATTCAAGAAATGTTTTAACACACAAATAGGTAGATAGGATTTATTTGTGTGTTTATTGGACCGTCCGATTGTAAGAAGTGGACAGATGTAAGAACAATCACCACTGTGGTCAATGCCTCATTGTCTACCCGTCAAGTAGCGAGAATAAACATGCATCCATAACTGCGCACACTATAGGTAGGTACCTAAGGTAAATACCGCACACACACGCGCATCAATAACGGGGATTATTGTTTTGTCTGGAAGATTTTTAATTAGTTATACCCTCCACAGTCAATACCATTGTTAAAATCTCACATGGCATCTCAGTTTGGACGGCCAGCTCCCACCACCGTGGGGCAGAGCAGGGCAGTATATAGAGCATTACTTGAGGAAGGACTTCACCACCGGATCAAAAGATTATTAAAATGATATACCTATACCTACAGACATATTATTATACAATAACCAATTAGTAAAACGACGATAATTATTCGGTCTAAAAGAACTACAAGATGACTCCTGCAGTGCTGTTGAGGCTTCTCAATTATTATATTGTTTATTTATTTTTAATGAATAATTGTAATTGTATAATAACTATAATTGCTATTGTTGAGAGAAAAGGTGTTTGAGTCATTTAGGGTTAATAAATGACCCTTGACCAAGATTCAATTTCATTGAATTCCACCTCCGCCATCCCATTCACCCGACACTACGATGAATATTTCCGAAACCCTATTAAACTATATTATTATTTAGCACTCTCCACCAACCTTACACGTTGTTTCTACTAGTTGAGGGGTGACACATGCACATCTCCCCTCAGGCAATGACTTAAGTGTGACCGATAACCTTTAACCCTAACAGTGCTATCTATCTATTGGCATTTCTTCACTAAACACGTTTAGCCACTAACGAAGGATCACGGACCCTTTCACGCACAAGAAGTCCATTTATTTTCATACTTAGTTTCAGTTTTATGTAAGTACGTAGATGAAAATTGATAGATAGGAACTTGTGCGGAAATATCCGCGTGTGCAATTAATGGCCACGAGACAAATTCGAATGGAATAATTTATAGATAATGAGTGTGTCTTTTAAAAGGTTTTACCTGCAATTAGCGGACTTATCTCCGCTGTCTCTCGGCCACAGGTGCACCGCCATAAAGTAGAAGACCCTGCCCAGTGCCCAGCCAGCATTGTGGCTGCATTCGTTCCATTACCTGTTTGTACCGACAAAGCGGCAATTAATACAAAATAGATCATTCTTACATTCCGATAAAACGATCTATGGATCTGTTCACTTCGCCGCATACACGGATTGTAATTTCTAATGAAACGTACAAATCATGTTAAACCACTCCAGATAATTAAGTAAAATAAATAAAATCAAGATAATTGGTGGATACAAGTGTTGGGTACCTTTGTGTTCATTCTTCTGTGCGCGCATTCGAGGAAAGCACGTGAATAGTTATAGTAAATTCCGGAGGATAATGGGACAAAACTGTAGCTGGGTATAGGTACCATGAATAAACCTCTTCCAGCACATCGATATGTGAGGGATTGTTTACATTTAGAATAACTAATGTCCCAGATAGTGAGTCCATTAGAGAGGACACGGAAAGTCACTAGGCACTGGGGTCTGGGGTACACTCCCTGTTGAGCCCAATCTCTCCCGTTAGCCGTGATAAGCTTGTCCATCATCACATCCGTCAATTAACTTTAAATTTCAGTCATCAATTCCACCTTTTGTAGTAGGTAGGAAGTTTATTCGAAAACACTTGAAAAGGCTAGAAGATAAATTTGATATTTGACACCTAGGTACCTACCTACTACCTAGTTTGTTTAAACGAATACCAAAGGCTCTATATTTTCAATGCAGTTTTATTCCCCTCTATAAATAAGTACTTACTATAGAATCGTGTGAATACAGTTTAAGAAAGTTTTCTCATACCTTGGTAAATAATGTTTGAGAAGCCTTCCATACAGTTAGTACGGAGCGTTTTTAGGTCTCATTTAAACGTACAACTCATCAAGGAACCTGTACCCTTCCTCAGATAGTCCAAAGATATAGGTATAGGTAAGTAAGTACCAATCAATAATTAGGTACTTTTGTTTCGTGTCAAAATAAAAACGCATTCGGGGAGAATATTACTCAAGTTATTCTGGTTCTAGAGACAGATAAAGGTTTAATATCTTTTTTTAAGTGACTTTCGTGTTCATCGACGGTGTAGGTGGGTCATTCGGTTCTTCGGTCACCCAACTTGGCATCACTCATAACGGAGTGTCAACAGTGAGTGACTCTCCCGGCTCCCCGCGAGTATTAGGTGGACACGGCTGTTATCTTCCCACAGACGAAATAAAACGATTTCCATGTTAAAATATTAAATCAATCTCTTAAAACCAACATAAAACTTCCCAGCGTCCGCCCCACCGGGCCTATTGATCGGCTCGGAAGACAATATTTATTTTAGATGCACTTTGCCTAACTATTTCCGACAAAGATCTCTTATCAAAGTTTTGGAATGTGTCAGTACCTACTCAAGTCAGGTGGCAGCCTTTTCCTGTCCATCCGTTGTTTGTTGCAACGCAATCACCCTAAAAAAAATTCATAGTGAAAATGAACAATTATGGCTTAAACATAGACCCCTGTGGTAGTCTGCTTTAGGGGTTGTCTTGCAGTATACCAAAAGTCTTTAATTTTATAGTAAATATTGACGTAATTCTTACGTAAAAGAAGTGATGAGTTGTTAAACTATCTTCTTCTTCGTCTGCCTGTCTCCGTCCATTGCTGAACATAGGCCTCCCCCCTCTCCTTCCAATCATTCCTGTCCTGAGCCTCTCTCATCCATGTGAGGCCTGCAATCTTTGCGATGTCGTCCGCCCATCTGGCCTGGGGTCTGCCGACATTCCTTCTGCCTAGGCTGCCACTCCACTACTCTTTTAGTACATCTGTCGTCCGGGCATCTGGCCACATGGTCCGCCCATCCCCACTTCAGCGTGGCAACCCTCCCCACCACATTAACAACCCTGGTCTTCTCTCGTATCCATGTGTTTGTTCTCCTGTCTCTTAAAGAAATACCCAACATCTTCCTCTCCATGGCTCTTTGTGTTACTGTCATTTTGTGTATTATCCTTTTGGTCAGTACAATTGTATTAGACTATAACTACTTATTATTTCTAGGAGATCATCTCAAGGATAAATACGATGGAGCGACAGAAGTAAAAATAAGTAAACGAGGGAGACTACAATTGAAAGACTCGAGATTTAGCATTCCCACAGCACAAGATTTGGTCTACTTGGAGGATTCTCCCAACTACTGTGTGAAGAATCCTGCAGTGGTATGTAAAAGAAAATCATTATTTTCATTCAGAGTTCTCCCAACTTGATTTTTGGTTTTTAGCATCTTTGGTTTTTATTTTAGGGTTCTCTCGGCACCATAGGCAGACAGTGCAACCGCACGTCTCCCGGGATTGACGGATGTGATTTGATGTGTTGCGGCAGAGGATACAACACCATAAAAACCACCGTGAAGGAGAGATGCCAGTGTGTCTTCCACTGGTGCTGCAAAGTGGAGTGCAAGACCTGCGTCAGCACCGTGGATGTGCATACCTGCAAGTAGTGCAACACAAGGGACTATTACCTATCAGTATTATAGGGAGCATGCCTCCATGTCTATACCATGACAATAACTATCATGTACTAAACCCACCTGGACCATTAACAGTAGCCAGCGCATTCCATATCCTCTCTGTGGAGTGTGTGTATATATGTTGTCCTAGAGAAGAGTGGAGGGAATACCAGCTACTGTCAGGACTATAGAGACTCCGTCTGATTGCTTCAGGCCGCAGGAGGCCGTATGTTCTTGTTCAGGAAGTGTCCTAATAGTGGGTGTAGAAGTTACTTTTAGGGTAGACAATTAGAAACAGTTCATGTATATAATATCAGACATTGTGATTGTTGATTATGAAGAAACCAAAACATATTTGGTGAGAAATGACTAGACAAATAACAATAATATACTCTCTTGTAAATAGTAAATGTATTTAAATTATTTATTAAAATAGTCTTGCATGTAGAGGCTAATGTTGGAGTTGATTTAAGTAGTCTGTAGATATTATAGAGTGAAAGCGGGACCTTGGGGCAGGTCTCACCTGTCTAAGTATTAATTGGAGAAGAGAATTTTAAAGACGCAATTATGTAACCTTTTTACACAGCTATCATGTATGCGTGTGAAGGAACAGTGGGTGTAACTGTCTGAAGGAGTGTTAAGACAGTTCAGAATAAATATAAACGAGAGTGTAAATAGCTTTATGTAGTAATGTTCCCATAGTGGATGATGTCTCATAGTTTAATAAGAGGTGAAATAAAGACGGGAGTAACAACTGAACCCGTGTTTCATTTAGAAAATTTTCCAGTCTTTTAGCACCAGCAACCTAATATTGATTGGGGAATGGTCATGTGTAACAAATAGAAGCTAGATTGCATTTTAGCTTGGAGTCGCAGCAGATATGGTTTTTCTTTTCCAGTAAAGATCTTCTGTTTCAAAATATAAGTCATTTATTTAACTCTTCAGTGCTGACATTGTTTTTGTTGCATAAATGAGATATGTAACATCTTAGGAAAAGTTGCAAAAATGTGTTTTTATTAGATTTTTTGCACTTGCAGCATCTCCAGAGTTTGTCTATTTATTTATACCTATGCCGTGGGGTTGCCGGCTAAGAATAGCACCTCTGCTCTTTTTGCTGGTTTTTCGAGCATCCTGTAAGAGGCAGGAAATCGAAAAATCAGATAGGGACCGTGAGGTTGACCACCCCACGTCCTTAAACCTCAACTGGTCAGAAAAGGCACAAGAGCCTCGAACGCCTTCGAGCACAATGGTGAGCTCTTGATGCCTACCTATGCTCCTGAGTGGGGCTTAGGCCTCCCGCATTGTGGGTTGGTTTGTGGGGAATCCGCGGCGGGCTTGATTTGTGTGGGGCCGGCTTTTCGGTTTGGTTGCTTTGATCGAGCTGGGGGGTCGGTTCGTGCGGGTCGGGTTTGCTGCGGATTGGTTTCCTCCGGGCTGACTTGCGTAGAGTGGGGGACCTTAACGGGAGTATGTATGTATGAAATAAAATGCCATGCTTATAAGTTTTAATTTAATACTAGCTTTTTCTACAGACTTTTCTGTCCTATCTATGGATATTGAATTAGGTACCTACCTGTTTAACCAATATAATTTAGGCCGATGCATCTATTTTAAAACAATATTCACAGGTCATATTCTAAAAATCACAACAACTGACAGATGTCCAACACCACTTTAAATGAAAAGAATAGAAAAGTTCATATTGTCTAAACTACACGAATATCACCTTTGTAAATCTTTAATACTTCACGCAACTTTCTTAATTTTTTATTCATAAGAATCTTCTTCTGATGATACAAAACACAACAACAACAAAATATCTGAAAATTGGTTGAGCCGTTCATACGTGATGCGGTGACCAAGGATAATAGTGGTGCTTTGTTTTTATAAAGAGAGATAAAAAGCAGCTAAATTAGAAAAAAACATCAATTACTCATTACTATAATTGGCAAGAGATAGGCACAAATGGAGGGAATTTCAAGAGGCCTATATCCAGGTCATGACCCCCCTGCACTGGGTCCAGATCTAGGTAAACCACTAATTGGAATTTTTAAACATATTGTTTTTATACATGTTTGCCTATTTTTAAGGACAGTATACTTATATTAATTAATAAAATACCTACTTTTTACTTGTATCTATAATTATCAAAATTAAATTATAACCCCTTCCCCCTGGTGCCAAAGTTGTATCCGCCCTTGAATCCAACAGTGGAACAAATCGGGCTGAGAAAGATGGTGTGAGATTATTACAGGTACAGATCAAAATATAAAACATCATTTGGATAAACATTTTAATACAAAGATAATGAAAAATACAAATTTCAGTGTGAAGAAAAATTCCATTTGAAACTTTTATAACCTATCTAGCACCAGTGGCTACAAAACAGTTTTTTAACATCAGAAAACCTACAACATTATTGACAATGATTCATTTGCACTCTCATTAAGAACTTCCTTGCTTTTGTAATCAGTTTATCTTTCATAATATCTAACTAGGATCATGAATTTCATGAAAAAATTAATTAACTTAGATTTGAGGTTTAAATGAAGATATCATCAAGCACTGGGTCAGATCTGGCACTATGGAAACACACTGAATGGAGTCCTGCTGAATGGAATGGTTCAGAAGTAAGATCATTCATTGGGAAGATGTGCCTCCTGTCCCCAGCCCACGGAGGAGCCCATCTCCGTCAGGTGCTGTCTGATTGCCCTGTCCAGAATAGCCTGCCAAACAAACATGACAGTTAACTTTTAACACCAATTATATAATATGTGACAACAGCTTTATATATCGTTATACTAATCAGATAGAAAGTTTGTTTCACAACCTCAGATTTAACACTCATGCCTATGGGGATGATTGCATTGTCTACCAGAACATAAGAATGACTTTGAGACTTAAGTTTCTTCATGCATAGCGAGAATATCACTATGGATGAGTAGAAATATGCTGAAAATGAACCCCGCTAAAAACAAATTATTCTGGTGAGCAACACCCCACAGGCAAAATCTCAAAAAAGAAAGAACCCATCCTTATCCAAGATGTTCAAATAACTCCCTCCGAAAATGTGAAATTTCTTGGAATCTACCTGGATAATGCCCTGTCCATGGATAGATATATCTCTTCAATAGTAAGTCAGTGCTTCTATTTTCTGAGACGACTTAGACCATGTCCCTCAGTGTTAGTTAATGCACTGATAATCACGAGTTGACTACTGCAATGCTCTTCTTAGTAATCTCCCAAAGTATCAAATAGAGTGCAATCAATAATGAATGCAGCAGCGCGACTCATCTTCCATATCAACCGTTTCTCACACATTACACCAGTACTACACAATCTTTACTGGCTAAAATGCCCAGAGCGCATACAATTCAAGTTTTGTCTAACTACTTTTAAAGCCATTCTCGATATGTCTCCCTCCTATATATCAGATCTTTGTATATCTCAATCACCCAATGACAGACAGAGCTCACTATGATCCCACACAGACTCACATACAAAACTTCAAGAAATCGACATTAGATTTTGTCCCAAGTATGTGGAAAGGGCGTATAGAGACTCTGGACCTAAGGCATGGAATGAGCTACCCTCTCATAACATTAATGAGTTCAGAAAATTTTTACATTCTTTGCCCGGCTATCCTTGCTTTCTTATGTATCTTCTAATTTATCAATAGTTTTTTAGTTTTTACTTAGCCTAACCATTTCTTGTAAACTGTAACTTGATTTTTTTCTTTTTATTTTTTAGTTAGTGCCCTTGAGGTGGCTCATCCTAGTTATTATAATTAATAGCCATTGGTACCCGTAGTTCCGATATCATCTTCCTCTTTTACGACACAAGCTTGAAGTAGCTTACTGTGAAAGAGCAAAGAGTGTATTTGTGTCAGGGATGATATTATGATATAAATCAGTGATTTAAATCGCGATTAAAATCAAGTGATTTTTTTTAAAAAATCGATGATTTAAATCAGTATTTTTTTATTGCAACCAACACAGCCAAAAGTGTCAAGGGACTTCCCTCGGCATAAAGTACGGCGCACACACACGTGTGCATCCAATATTTACAATTAATATTCAAGTGGTAGAAAAACAAACTAAACTAAATTCAAACAAATAAGTGACTGCGACTGCGTGAAACCCAAATGGTTCTATGAATATGTTAATGTTGTCTTTTTTTTATTTAAATTGTTATTTTTTTGTTAAATATTACAAAATGGAAGTTTTTTTTTAATTACCTTGAAGAAGAATATATTATTTTCGGTAATGTCATTTTTTATAAATTTTTAATTTAATTTAATATTTTTTGTTAAATTTAGTTTTTTTAATAAAAGAATAACTTCATAAAGAACTAGTTTTTTAAAGAATTAGTTTTTTTAATAAAAGAATAACTTCATAAAGAACTAATATGTTAATTTCACAAAAAAATGATATTTTTTTAAATAAATAACTGACTTTAATACTGAAAACGATCGGATAATTAAAAAAATCAAATAAATCCGATTTAAATCAAATTAATCTGATTTTTTTTATTTTTTTATAAAAATCATGATTTATATCAATCCTGATTTTTAAAAAAGATATTTAAAAAAGAAGTATTATATTATTACCTGAGTATCTCGACATCCTTGCAGAGCGGTCTCCAGAACTTTCTCCAAGTGATCCATATGAAACCTCTGTGACATACTCAGTAATGCGATATTTCCTACAAAAGAATGTGCAAAAATTATCAATTAAAACAGAGATACAAAAAGAAGAAATGTAAGTACTTATATGGATAAATATTTCTATAAAAAATGAGTCAGACATCTATTGATATCATTTAAAAGCTGTTCATCTTTCGCTTTTGTCTTCAGGAAAAGTAATGTTATGTTTATTGATGTAAATGAAATAAAACCTTAGACTTTCATGGAAAATAAGGTTTAAAAAATAATTTACAACAAATTTCATGTATTGGATATGATTTTCCACTCTAGCGATGTGAGCTGGTGAACTTTTCATACATTATGAAAGAAATTAGGTAATTATTGAATTTTTCTTAATGTACTTTTAAATAAACAGGATTTACAAATAATTAGTAATAGTTGCGTGTGTAAGAATGATAATAAATGGAGTATTACCACTGGAAGGTAGCATGGCTACATTTAAATTAGCTCCTCCCAAGGATTCTTCTAAGTGGGACACATCTATGAGGGGGACGTCTCCGGGAGCCAGCCCCGCCGTGCTGGCGCAGAGCAGCTCCCTCAGGGGCACGCCTGCGTCCACCAGGGCCAGCGTGGAGGCGTTTACACATGCCGCAAAGTTACCTCCATCAGCCTGAAAGTACATCAGCCATACATTATACCTATATAGCAGTGTCTGCAGCTGTGTCACTGGAATAAAATATATTATGGTACCTACTTGTAAAATTTCTACATAGACATCTATTTGGGAATAGGGATAAAGTTCAGTCTTGATGGCAGCAGACAGGGCTTGCTTCAGGTGAAGAGACATCTCTTGAGATTTCTTGTCACCTCTAGGACGATTTTTTCGTTCACCTGCAATAGAATTTTTAAAGTTTTATATAAATTCAGAGGAAAATTTTTACCAGCCCCCGTAGACAAATTCAAATTGGCGTTCGACTACAAACGAAGATTTCGCCAATGCATAGTACGAAAAAATTAAATTTCCACCGGAGCATATAAACAATTATTTAAACCAAACAAGGACACTTATTAAAAATATGAAAATTGGACAGTTAATTTTCTTCCTACTCTACATTGTCGAAGAATTCGTCTGTAGTCGATCGCCAAATACATTTTGTCTAGGCCTACAGGTGAGAAAACATTACATGAAATACATGTTACAGTGGAATCAAACAAGCATAATTTGTTCCACAGTCTTACTCATGAAACTCTCATTAAACAAAACAAATTTTCCAATACAAAGAAATGTTAAATACATAAATGCATTCCATGTGGAAAAAATGCTATATTTTTAATAGTTTTTGACAAAGTTTGTTCATTAAATAAAATTATTAAGGAGTTTACACATTGGATTTGAATATTGAGATATGAATTTCTCTTCATATCTCAATCGTCAAGTATTACGTGGATGCTAGCTTGGCATTTCAGTCGCCAAATAACATTCTGAAGATCTCGGGTGCAATCCACGGCGCCGAGTATCTTCCTCTCTACACCACCCACCTTATGTGAGAAACACAAATTTTACTTTCTTTAAAATATGTCAAAAGTATATTTGTGTTCAATTTAGTTGAAATCTATTTTAACTTGAAAACTGTCAAGACATTTTACGCAATTTCGCTACTTATGGAAGCTTTTTTGCACATTTTTTAGCATATTTTGTGAATGGGATTTTTGTGGGGTTCCATTGCATCTGTGGATAAAAATAAAAGCTGATGACCAAACCTACCCGTGGAGAATGTGGCCATACTGTATTGACAATTGACTATGACACTATCTGGTGAGCCCTTTATTTTGCCAGTACACTGAAACAATCACGAATTTAATTAAATTTCCCTACATTTTACAGGAATACAATTAGAATAAGACTAGAGATAATTTTTAATGAATATTTACTTGATGAGGTCCATACACGGCAGCTAGCACTTTGGTATTCCCTTGCTCGAAATAAGCACTGCCATCAGGCTGACTGAAAACACCGAGTTTGCACCGTATACCTCTCAGTTCTTTTGGTCTCCGGCCGTCTATCCGTAATCCCTGTTCAGATAATAAATCCCTATTCGACATGGCTGTAAGAAAAAATAACGTTTTACAGATTTACAATTCAAAATAATATCATAGCACGCGGCGGCAAAGGTAAATTTGTTTAAAAACAATAATGACAAATAAATGACATTGACAGGAGTAGCAATTATTGGTGTTGTTATCGTGCAGAATGTTACCTTATTAAAAAATAGTTATATCGACATCTTTAGAAGAAAATAATAAGCACTCTTGTCTACGTACGTCGTACACTATGCTCTACGACACGTTGTTGTTTCGCCGATTTTGTTTTCCATAGATACGTAAAGATGGCGGTACTGTGTTCGAAAAACAGCAGCTGATTATCATTGTATTTTCATGTACCTATGTAGGTAGGTACTATTAATAATGTATTATTGTAAAAAAATTAGGTAGGTATATTTCTTATCATTTAAAAAAAATATAGGGCATTATTTTTTAAAATGAATCTATGCTCACTAAAAGTGAACACTTTATACCTACACTCTTTCATTTTGTAAGTAGGTACCTAACCTACGTACCTACTTGTCTCATAATATAGTATACCTAAATCTTAAAATCATAGTTAGATGAAATTGTGGATTTTTTATGGCCTTCTTAATTATTATTAACATCATGTTTTTCCCTACTTTCTATTCTATTTTATCTCTTATCGCTTCTCAATGTCTATTTACCTTCCTAAATGACAAACGAATCAATATAATGCATGTCCCGTTCGTCAACCGATTGCTCAGATTGCTGTAATAAGTAAGTATGCAGGATACTCTTCTTAATTTGAGAAAGTCTCTGACAGCGCAGCGTAGCGAACCCATGAGTCGATGAGGTAAAACACTATTGGAGTAGGACCTATCTAGGTTAGCTGAGACACACTCATGTGATACATCATGGACACTATCTCCATCGAGCTTTGTGAAATTTCAAAATGTTTGCCAATAATATTTTTGTGTTGCCAGAATTATTGAAGTTTGATGCAATGACGTAGCTTGCTTTAGACGGCCTCTGTTTCAAAATATAATATTTTGGATGCCCTTTTTTGATGAAGAAAATATGTTTGCAAGGTACGTTTTCAGGGCTCCTGTTGCCTGTATGATTGCCTGTATGGGGGTTATCCACAGCCACAAGTATGGATATGTGCCTACCTACGATTTTTCAAGGTTGCTGAAGTCCCGCCAAGCGATGTGCCCGATGAATCGGAGAAACCGACCGAAACACAGAGCCGGGATTCTTTCAACGACCCAAATCTCTCTCAGAATAGATGTGTTGGCTAGAGTGGAACAAAAATTTTTTTTTGTCGAATTTCGATTTGGAATAGTTGTATTATGTTGCCTATTGGCATCAATAATCTACATAAAAAATATAAAAATTCTAATTTATTTAAAATATTTTTTTTCAACTTTGTGGTACTTTTCCATAATGATAATAAAAAACACAACTTTGCAAGTATCACTTTATTTTTTATAAAAACCAAAATATTTTCAAAATATTGAAAATATTTTAATAATAATAAATCAGATTTATTTTCGATATATAAAAATTCAGTATAAAAAAACAAGCATACAATTTTGGTTTTTATAAAAAATAAAGTGATAGGTACTTGCAAAGTTGTGTTTTTATTATCATTATAAAAATTCTCATACAACGGTAAGAGCTCTCGCCGAGACTTCGAATATTTACAAAAACGGCAATTTTGGAGTTGTTTTCGCGGTCTACGAAATATTATAGAATTTACTTAAATAGGTTTATATTATTCAAAAACTAATTCAAACATAGTTGACTAGCTGTTGCTTTCACTATTTCATCAATTTAATAGTCTTTGGCGCTGTGAGAGAGGAGCAAAATGCAAGACAAAACGGGGGCGGCAAGGGCCGATTTATAAATTTGAAATTTTAGTTTCATCAAGTGCAGTGGATGATTATTGTCTGAAAGTGAAAGGTCGCATGTCAATTATTTCCACGAGTGTGTAGGAATAGGTGGTGTATGTTTTTAAGTGTATTAACATGACTTCTACGAGACAAAAGTTAAAATGTCCGATACTTGGTTTCATAGCACTTTTGTGCAGAGTTAATAGAATAAATTCTACCTACGTATGAAAATGTAATGGAATGCGTTTAACAAATGTCATAATTAAAATAAAAATCTGTGTAGAAACTTAAGGAAGTAGAGTTAGAAGCATTCAGAATCCAAGTAAATTTTTTTTTTAACATATCTGCATGTAAATGTAATGATTTTGTAAGATGTACTTATTTTAGAGATGAAAAATTGCCAAAAGAGAAACAGATGTCGATAGCACATTGATTTCTCGATATTGTTGCGAACATTCGCCACAGATTTTTTAAATTGTAATGTACTACGTATAGTACGCAGGCGGGCAGGAGGTTAATACACTTAAAAACATACACCACCTATTCCTACACACTCGTGGAAATAATTGACATGCGACCTTTCACTTTCAGACAATAATCATCCACTGCACTTGATGAAACTAAAATTTCAAATTTATAAATCGGCCCTTGCCGCCCCCGTTTTGTCTTGCACTTTGCTCCTCTCTCACAGCGCCAAAGACTATTAAATTGATGAAATGGTGAAAGAAACAGCTAGTCAACTAATTTGAATTAGTTTTTGAATAAAATAAACCTATTTAAGTAAATTCTATAATATTTCGTAGACCGCGAAAACAGCTCCAAAATTGCCGTTTTTGTAAATATTCGAAGTGTCGGCGGAGGCTCTTACCGTTGTATGAGAATTTTTATATTTTTTATGTAGATTATTGATGCCAATAGGCAACATAATGCAACTATTCCAAATCGAAATTCTAAAAAAAAAAATTTTCATACAAAAGTGTTCCACCCTAGTGTTGGCCCCTCTTGGAGTCCAAGATATTCGGAACATACGCCTCCTGGACCACGTACCTACCTAACTAATAGAAAAAGGAATTACCATGAAATCATGTTAGCTTATAAGCGGTAGATATGGACTTACAATCTCAGTGAAGACTGTTTTAAAGATAGTTTTGTGGAGAATGTGAAGCGTCCAAATCCTCACAGCTCATTGGGTTACACCACTCCACAGTCCACATGACAATATTATTACTTATCGTGAAGAATGGCTCATCTGAATACAAAGCACTCACCTTAGCACTTCATTTACATTCCCACCACCAGCAGCACTGCCTCCACCCAGCGTCAGGACACGGCTGGGGCCTCGAGAGAGCAGTCACATTGTGACGCTGCAGCATTGGAACAAATCGAGAAATTAGAAACACTGCTAGATGCACCTTTACCTATGTACATAGGTTGTGAGCACAATGAGACCTAAGCCGTCAAATGGAGCTTCTAAGGAAATCATCCTTCTCCTTGTCACGCGTGTACTGTTGTCTTTGCCATTGGTACACGCGATGAAGTTGATTTCTGATGGTCTATGAAAATCTTGTCCATGTTTAGATTCTCTCGCATTCATTTTTTGTTTTTAGAATAGACTCGAAAATCATTCAGTGCTGTATTCGTTCACATTACAGCGGCCTTCAACACATCGGTAGAAGTCTGGCTTTAGCCCATAAAAGCATATTATTACTAGATTTGGGCGAAACACATACAAGTTGAGAAGCTATGTTGGATCAGTTGAAAATCTCATTCCATTGACCTTTTACCTTAAAGGTATGGACTCTTGGGAATGTTTTGTTGGAGAGGACCGAGAGTCAGAAAGATAGCAGTGATTTGAAGAAGCATCGTGCGCTCCAACGCCACACGAACACAAAATCACGTCCAACAAAATGGCTTGCCTTCTGCTCCAAACACAAACAATGCGTATGTCTCGGATGTTTAGCGCCGCCACGGGGCCGCGCCCAGGCGACATACAAGCATCCATTATATTTTCAGTTTATTGAAATGGAAAAATATTTTGAATTTATATCATTCCACAGCTTTGCTTCGAAAGTACGCTGTGGGTATGTTGTTAATTTGTTAAATATTTTGTCCCTGATTTTCCCAGCGTAATTACGCCAACATAATATTTTGTAGATGCTACGATTTTTAATAATATGAAAGAAATAAATAAAAGAAAAAAATATATACCTATTATGATTTTACATTATTTATTTTTCAATTCCATGTAATAATATAGTCTTACAATAAAACCTACAAAAATGGACAAAGAGTAGATAGTTACAACACATACTTACGAGTAAGTCAGCAAAGTTTGCCAAAATTTTCACGCATTTTATCGGCGGGAACCTTATGAAATCTCATCTTATTGACAGTACCTATATTACCTATATCGTTGCATTTTAAAATAAAACACTCTTTATTTTACACATTATTTTTAATTATTGGCAAAACCACTTTGGCCTTCAGGGCCACAAACACTAAAACAGTAAATTTTACTTATGGCACTACAGTACATGAAGCATCCCATGTTCGTCGGGCATGGGCATGACGCCGAGACCGAAAATCCTCCAGAATATTTTTTTTCAATGCTTGGTTTGACGAACTCCAAATATGTTAAGTATGACTTTATTTTATTTTTTACATTTTCATTTGATAAAAAAATATTCAATTTTCTAATATTATTATTAATATTATTATTATCCTCGCTGTAAATAAATTATCACTAATGTGTAAAATTAGGTGCCTTTCAATCTTATCTCGCATGTCATTGTTCTGCAATGTACCTACACTTTTGTGTGCATCGATGATATTATCGTGGTTTACTCAAAGAAATACAACATCTCTCTAAAATTATAATAGATAACAAACATAACAAACTCGATATTATGATTTTTACATACAGCCGTTTAGTGACTTTGGTGATTACCTCAAAAGCTAAAAAACAATCTAGCGATTTCCCTTCCTCGGATATTTCCCGACTCTCGAGCCTGGAGACAGCCCTGTGTCTCGTTAAAATGCGACTGTTGGCACGTGAGTGTTATTCCGAGATATTTGCGGCGTAACTGGAAATCAATTGTGATTATATTGTCTCACTTGGGGCGTGCCAGGGCTCACCCGGCCTCAGGCACCTGGCACCCGGGACTGTCACTCCACTCTGTTGGCAAACAGCGCATATTTACATAAAAATCTTCCTCCCTCCTCTCCCTTCCTTCTCAGCCCGCATCAAGCCACTCCTAGATGCAAGTTGCATAACCTGTATCCACTACGACCCAACCGTTCTTACGATGTCGCCCTCCATCATAGCTGGGGTCATCCAGGATTTCTAACTGTAGTCCTAGGGCGCCAGTACTGGAGGCGCTTTGTCCGTTTTTATCGTTTAATCGAGTAAAAACAACGGCCATTTCCATTTTTACCCTGCTTCGATAATGTCCAAAACTCTCGTTCTTATTGTGATTTTTCTAATTCTTTCCTAAGTCTACAGCCAGCATCGCTCGATCCATTACTCTTTGAACCATCCTTAATTTTACATTACATTTTAGGTTATTGTGGTAGTTTCGAAACTATAATTAAGTACTAAGAAGACACAAGCATCATAGACCTTCCACTTTAGCTTGATGGGGATTTTAGGATCCTTTAATATGTGACCCATATTATTTAGGAATCTGTTCATCTCAAGATAGTTTCTCAGTCTATTTCTGAGGTTTGATTACTCTAACTATCATTATTTTGTGTCCCAGAGAGACGTAAGAAGCAACGGTTTCAATACATGTTTGTCCATCATTACGTGACATGTATAGGTGTTTGCGCCATAATAGGTTCATACCAGCTACAGAAAAATATTCATAAGAAAATTTACTGTGGAAGAGTCAAAGAGTGTATTTGTGTTCACTTTGAGTGAGCAGAGATTCATTTATAAAAAATATATATAAGGAGTGTCCAGGAGCCCTCCAGGTCCAGACATCACTAAAATGTCAGTCATTTACGGAGATGTTCACACGAGGTACCTGTCTTTAATATAGAAAAGGGCCAGTTGTAATCAGAAGAAATATAAATGTGTCTATTTCAATGTCGTCCTGTCAGCAGGGACTAATCAGCCAATAAAGAACATCCAGTTGTGAAGGCATCCAGGTGGGGCCCGGGGGAGGGGGGTCATTTGAGATTTCATTTCCAATTATCAACGGCCGAGCGCATTCCAGGAATGACATGGGGGGAGTGCCTCCCTCTCATTTGGGACGAAATATTTCATTTAAAATCATTTTGCTCTCACAATATGAACAGTTGTATCTTGAATAGGTATTCTCAATATTCTTTCATTATTACACAATTTTCTATTACTTAATAGTTAGGTACGTACCTATAGTATTCACAATGGCTGTTGCCGAAATATACTTACTGCCTATTAATTATTATAGTTTTGTTCAAATTTAATATTTAGGTAACTTAAAATGATGAAACAAATCAAATCACAATTGATTATGGGAGGGATGTGAAGATAAACGTGAATGAGACACCATCAGCGGGAATGAACAACACAAGTAAAGTAAAGGTGTCGGTAACCCTAACGTATGAGGCCATTGCAGTCACTAACATGACTGCTAATTACTATCCACTAGTCTGGTAGGCGGAGGAAGGATGTTATTAGAGGACATTTTAGTGCGGACTCGCGAGGAGTTGGAGTGAGTCAAGTGACGTGTAGGTAGGTACTGGAGGAGGAGGTACGGCTCAGTGGCTGGTCGTTTGTCACGGGGCCTCCTCGCGGCATTGTGTGTCACAGCCACTGGGCCACAACACTCCCCCACCTTGACTGATTGATTGATTGATTGGCCCTTTTGTTTAACTTCACAATTTTGTTTTTCACTCTTTTGTTTTCATTGGACCAACTTCACTTGTTTATTCATGAACTTTTTGTCCCCTACCTGAACTCTCCTTTGATCAATTTCAGTTATTTTTTGCCGTTGACAATTTGGTTGCTACGTCATTAGCTCCTCGCGCCGCCTTTGAGCGGATAACAAGGCTTTATTGCTTTTTTGCAAAAACCAATTTTTCATTTCGCTTTAACCTTTATTATGTTGTGATGAGAGTGAGAGGCGCTGACTGGGCGCGTCGCTTAATTGTTTGTTGGATAAACAAATCCCTGTCATTCAGAGCGACAACATTTTTCATTCGTGAAAAAATCTCCACAACAATACGGCAGCTGACTAACTCTTTGGGCGCGACAGTGTTTAGTAATAATCCCCGTAACACCCCCGCTAAGCTGGTAATTAACAGACTGGATGGACCAGCGCTGAAAGGAAACACTAGAGAAGGCGCCACCCGCTGTGCTTTGTCGAGTTTTCCACAAAGTAGTGAACTTGCGGAACTTGGTCCATTATGAATACGGTGCGGTGTGTATAGTTGGGAAGTGGAGACTTTTCTCCATGTAACGAAGCGAGATTAAGGAGGGCCGCGTCATGGCAACAATACACTGAGAGAAAAGTAAGGGGGAAAAGCTCGTATTATATCATTGAATTTTCATACGAGGTATTTTCCCGTACGGTTTACTGGAAATTAGCACGTATTGGAGAGGAATTGATCTATGCAATGTCATTGAATTTTTAAATGATAGTTCATTGGAAAAAGCAATGCCGTCATTGATATATCTAAGTAAGAGTCTTTATATTTTCTATTAACGTACGGGAAACAATCGATGCCGTACGTGGTATAAACCGTTACATCATTGATAAATCTAAGTAAGGGCCTGTATATTTTCTAGTAGCGTACGAGAAAAAACCAATGACGTACTTGGTACAACCCATTACTTCATTGATATATCTAAGTAAAGTCCTTTATATTTTCTAGTATAGTACGAGGAATTACCAATGCCGTGCTTGGTACAACCCATTACTTCATTGATATACCTAAGGAAGAGACTTTTTATTTTCTAGTACATTACGAGGAAAAACCAATGCTGTAATTGATTCAACCAGGTAGCAACCCCTTTCTTACCTATTACATCATTGCTATCTAAGCTCTCAATACCTACCTAGATCTAAAAATTCCACACATCCAGGTGATTGAGTTTGTCTTCTTCGTACTTGATACGTTTTCTCCCAGTTGATCAAATCAAGACACTTTGGAGGTATTGATGACTTGATGAAATTTTGGCGTCTCCCTAGATTACATTCGGCTCGTTTTGTGAAGTTTCATCTAAATTATAAACTGATGAGTTGGTGACGCATAGTCTCCTTGAGGAAACTCGCCAAACAGCTGGGAGAATACACCGTCTTCTCAGGCTATCCCTCAGTTGTCTTCCGTAGGTAAGGATCACACATGTTTACCTAACATCTACAATGTGTTAATTTCGAAACTTGATCAAACGCATTGTACGAATAAAAAATTATCGATGAAATTGCGGAAGTTTTTTTGGAATATTCTTCTTTATTGATGACTTCACTTATAAAAGAAAAAGAAGAAGAATTTTCCAAAAAAAATCGCAATTTCATAGATAGTTTATTTTGTCTTTTATATTTATTTATTATCCTTATACGGCACTTAATTTTTTTATGTCCACACTTGATCAAACGAGTTTTATGAACAAAAAAAATATAGCAATAAATTGAAATTATTATAAAAAAATATATTTTTTTTAAGTAAAATCACTTGATCTCAATTGAAGGTCTTTATATAAAATAGAAAAAAAATATCTATTTCCCAAAAAATAATTACCAAATTCATTGAAAAAAAAAATCTGTTAAGTATACCTACTTATTTATAAGAAAATAGGTTGTTAACCTGAAGAGAAAATAAATATGAACACGAAGTTTGAATTAAAGTATCTATTTCAATTTAAAGTGCCAATTGCAATTTCAACGTAAAATGTTTGTCTTTTGTTCGTACAATTCGTTTGATCAATAATTATTCAGATAACACATTGTATAGAGAAATATAACTAGGTACATAATTTGTTAAATGATTTTAGTATAAACTTTTATGTGATGAGTAAACAAGTCTTGCATCTACGAGCTCAAGCAAACTAATGGTAGATCTAAGAGGTAGGTCGATTGCGTCTGGTAAAAAAATATCCCTACTCCGTCTGGAAATCACGGACCTACTTGTGAAAACCCCGTACGAACTTGGTTTTAACAGGTGCCGCACGGGAGAAAGTCAAGGGCCTGGATTTTTTCACGTTGTCCTTGCGAAATTCTCGTATTTACTTGTTTCTGTTGAAATTAATTATTGTCATTGGATTTTTCAAGTTTACTAGCTATTTTCCATTACCTACCAGCTCTTACCTATTATCCTATTATTTGTACTGGCTTTACTCAAAACCAAAGAAATAATGGAATTTACAACAGAAATATATTTGACTTGCATAGGTTTTTGAAATTGTACGGATGTCCAGGAAAAACTCCATGCTCCGTCATTGAAAATACCAATGATGTCTCCGTAATAGAAAAAAACAATTCCCGTACAGGATATTTTAAATTATTATAAATTGAATCATTGTTTTATTCCAGTTGCATTGGTTTAATCAATGACATACAGCATTTACATTATTTCTATTCTTACTGGAAAAAACGTAAAACAAGTAAACTTGTTTCTTTCTATGAATTACTTGAATAATTCCCTGATCCGAGAATTTCGGAAATTCCATTCTTGGTAATGGAAATAAGCAGATAAGGTGAATTGATTATTTCAATGATAATGGTTTTTTTCATAAAAGTTTATGATTTTTTCTTGTATTCTGCGGTTTTTATAAAACCATTTACTGTACGTGCCTTCATCATGACAAAATTTCTCTCAGTGTAGAGACGCAGCCTTCCCGCGTATCACATTTCAAAAAACTTGTAGAAATCCAGGAGAGCTCTTATGTTAGTAGTTAGCATGCAGCTCCTTTGTGTCTCGAGACATCGTGTTGCTTCCTTATCTTCCTTGCAATTAATGTGAATAAACAGGACTCATTATCACTAACGCTGATGGTGGAAAAGAGCAGTACAGGTGTATATGTATGTTGTGAGCTCTTCAACTTTTATTTAAACATACTTTAAGCAGGAGCTCGAGATTTTATAGTCGCAGTCATACTTACAAGGAAGAAACCAAACCTATAGTTACACAGCCACAGCCAACTTAAGGTGCCAATGAATTGAATTGCCTTTAGAAGATGCACTGAGAGAAATTTTGTCATGATGAAGGCACGTACAGTAAATGGTTTTATAAAAACCGCAGAATACAAGAAAAAATCATAAACTTTTATGAAAAAAACCATTACCATTGAAATAATCAATTCACCTTATCTGCTTATTTCCATTCCCAAGAATGGAATTTCCGAAATTCTCGGATCAGGGAATTATTCAAGTAATTCATAGAAAGAAACAAGTTTACTTGTTTTACGTTTTTTCCAGTAAGAATAGAAATAATGTAAATGCTGTATGTCATTGATTAAACCAATGCAACTGGAATAAAACAATGATTCAATTTATAATAATTTAAAATATCCCGTACGGGAATTGTTTCTTTCTATTACGGAGATGGTTTATATGAAAACGCAACATCATTGGTATTTTCAATGATGGAGCATGGAGTTTTTTCCTGGACATCCGTACAATTTCAAAAACCTATGCAAGTCAAATATATTTCTGTTGTAAATTCCATTATTTCTTTGGTTTTGAGTAAAGCCAGTACAAATAATAGGATACTAGGTAAGAGCTGGTAGGTAATGGAAAATAGCTAGTAAACTTGAAAAATCCAATGACAATAATTAATTTCAACAGAAACAAGTAAATACGAGAATTTCGCAAGGACAACGTGAAAAAATCCAGGCCCTTGACTTTCTCCCGTGCGGCACCTGTTAAAACCAAGTTCGTACGGGGTTTTCACAAGTACGTCCGTGATTTCCAGACGGAGTAGGGATATTTTTTTACCAGACGCAATCGACCTACCTCTTAGATCTACCATTAGTTTGCTTGAGCTCGTAGATGCAAGACTTGTTTACTCATTACATAAAAGTTTATACTAAAATCATTTAACAAATTATGTACCTAGTTATATTTCTCTATACAATGTGTTATCTGGATAATTATTGATCAAACGAATTGTATGAACAAAAGACAAACATTTTACGTTGAAATTGCAATTGGCACTTTAACTTGAAATAGATACCTTAATTCAAACTTCGTGTTCATATTTATTTTCTCTTCAGGTTAACAACCTATTTTCTTATAAATAAGTAGGTATACTTAACAGATTTTTTTTTCAATGAATTTGGAAATTATTTTTGGGAAATAATTATTTTTTTTCTATTTTATTTTAAAGACCTTCAATTGAGATCAAGTGATTTTACTTAAAAAAATATATTTTATTTTTTTATTTATTTTTATTTATTTATATCTATGAAATTGCGATTTTTTTTTGGAAATTCTTCTTCTTTTTCTTTTATAAGTGAAGTCTTAATAAGAAGAATATTCCAAAAAAACGCAATTTCATCGTTAATTTTTTATTCGTACAATTCGTTTGATCAAGTTTCGAAATTAACACATTGTAGATGTTAGGTAAACATGTGTGATCCATACCTACGGAAGACAACTGAGGGATAGCCTGAGAAGACGGTGTATTCTCCCAGCTGTTTGGCGAGTTTCCTCGAGGAGACTATGCGTCACCAACTCATCAGTTTATAATTTAGATGAAACTTCACAAAACGAGCTGAATGTAATCTAGGGAGACGCAAAAATTTCATCAAGTCATCAATACCTCCATAGTGTCTTGCTTTGATCAACTGGGAGAAAACGTATCAAGTACGAAGAAGACAAACTCAATCACCTGGATGTGTGGAATTTTTAGATCTAGGTAGGTATTGAGAGCTTAGATAGCAATGATGTAATAGGTAAGAAAGGGGTTGCTACCTGGTTGAATCAATTACAGCATTGGTTTTTCCTCGTAATGTACTAGAAAATAAAAAGTCTCTTCCTTAGGTATATCAATGAAGTAATGGGTTGTACCAAGCACGGCATTGGTATTTCCTCGTACTATACTAGAAAATATAAAGGACTTTACTTAGATATATCAATGAAGTAACGGGTTGTACCAAGTACGTCATTGGTTTTTCCTCGTACGCTACTAGAAAATATACAGGCCCTTACTTAGATTTTTCAAAGATGTAACGGTTTATACCACGTACGGCATTGATTTTTTCCCGTACGTTAATAGAAAATATAAAGTCTCTTACTTAGATATATCAATGACGGCATTGCTTTTTCCAATGAACTATAATTTAAAAATTCAATGACATTGCATAGATCAATTCCTCTCCAATACGTGCTAATTTCCAGTAAACCGTACGGGAAAATACCTCGTATGAAAATTCAATGACGGAGCATTGAAAAAACCAATGCTTCACTCTGAGTCAAAAAAAACAGTTCTTACGAGAAAAAACTCAAGAAATACGAGCTTTTCCCCCTTACTTTTCTCTCAGTGTGCTCATAACCTACAATTTCCCGCACAAGTATACCTACATATTTTTGGTGAAAGTTTTTTTTTAATTTATCAAAGCACACAGCCATAACATTTTCGAATAAAGTATGGAGTGGTCTGCTTGGTACCAAATTGTAAAAGCTTAATCGCGCCCTCCCAGCCTTGTCCATTTTCTATTGAAATTTTTGAAACAAAATTCGAAATGAATCTTACGTTGGAGTATCGCGAACTTTAAACACAAAATATCCTAAAGATTTGTAGGCATGATAAAGTTTAGTAGGCTTGCGTCGAAGCGATTTGATTGAGTTGTGCTGGAGGTATTGATACGCCGCGTTATCAGGCGTTGGAATCTCAGCTCCAAACTGGGTGTGTGGAGAAGTCGGAGCACACAGGACGTAAATCAGAGGCGCGGCTGCTGATGGGAAAAGTGTGAGATGAGATAAGAAGAAATTAGCTGCCGAAGTTTAACAAGAAGCATCCAGATACAGGAAGTGTGGATGTGGCGTGTTAAAAGATTAGAGTTGGGAGAGATGGCCCGGCCGATAGTGCGGGGGGGGCGCTGCCCCCTCCCCTCTCTGCTGCGAGTAGCAACGATTACTATTGTGAACTCACTTTAGGCTTGACACCGAACATCAAATCAATCGTTTTACAGGAGTTTGTTCATAGGTCAAAAAATTACAGTTAGAGAATTGCTAAGCTGTTTTCATATGTCTTCTTAACTTTTCAGCATGTTTAGTTGACTTCTTCTTTCATATATCTAAGTAGGTATTAGCAGTTCTTTCTTTTTTATAAACCTTTCTCTAGCAAGCGTCTTCATAATATTATACGAACCTTCTATTGGTCTTTGGTTTGCCTGTAACTTTCTCTTACATAATGTAAATTTTCTTGGTCTTGTTTACCTGATGAAGAATGGTCACCCGAGAAGCAAGTTGTTGAAGGTTGGTGGGGATGTGATGTGGAGTGATCCCCCGCTATATGGGACACGTGATCCACTCACGAACTACAGCCTCTGACAACTTTCCTTGCCCTACGCTCAGATATCCACTTCGGCGAGCTTGTATCAATATGAAACTATGTGGTGAAAACCTTCGATAGGAAAGTATTTTGTCTCGTCTCTGGAAGTACCTACCTATAGTGTTATTTTAGAATGTTGTTTATGTTCCTATGTGCACGAGTATTTTAACGAATATGTAACAACTAATTACTAACAATTCACTACCGATGTTCGATTTTTAAATGGAACAAACCACCACGGGCTTACGACCGTCTTTTACTGTTATTTCGAAGGCTGACTTAGTGTGATCACTTTGCGTTAACAACGTTCGCCATTAGGTGGTAATATTTAAGTCTCCGAAACCCCTAATCATGAGAATTCTCGACATGTTCAACATGTCGAAAAATCTCATGTATACCTACAACAAGTAGATATTCAATAATTAATGAAATATAGAGATAAAAGTTGGAAATTGTTGAGAACAAGAGAGCAACCAAATTTAAAAACCAAAATTCATTAATAATTGTTAAGCATCGTACTCACTTGCGCCGCGAACGTGTGACTTGCATCAATTTAATCGAAAGGTTAAGTGTATTCGTGATTCGAAAAGCGAACGCGAGCGGAACACGTGCATCCTTTTGATAAAATTGATGTAACGATACACGTTCGCGGCGCAAGTGAGTACCGAGCTTAAGAGTGATAAGTTGTTACAAAATATTCGTTAAGATCTAGTCCTGAAAAGAGGTCTAGTTATTTTTTTAGTTTGACGATCCTCTGTATCTTTTAGCGGTTAATTATTGGGAAATGTATCCAGTGCGTCTTGTGTCAGTTTCTAGCTGTCATTTCATTGGTTGATCCTCCATTTCTTTTGCAATAAACCGTGATATTCTCGGAAGACATAGAATCTATAAGAACGCCGATGTATTCAGATGATTAAATACACACAAGCTAACGATTGTTAGGTCTGATGCGGAACTAATATTGCTCCCTGGGACAGTCGCATCGCATGACGTGTGCCCGCCTCTAGTCAACTTCTAAGTTTGGAAGTTCTGATGCTTATCTCGGGACATCTTCTCTCTTCATCATCAAGTTTGGGCATCCAGATCTTAAGTAACCAATGTCACTTGTGTTTTTTTTTCATTTTTGTATGGTTTGTGTAAGTACTAAAGTAGTGATCGTTCATTATCTTTAACGCCACGTACTCAAAGACGTAAGTACCTATTCGCTTCTTCAGCTGATCATCGAAGGCAAGATCTATGTAGGAAATACATTGTGTAAGTAAAAGACAGGTGTCTTGGCTCCGTAGCCTGCAATCCAAGCTGTCGGGTAACTGATTCATGCAGCTCAGGGAGGCCTTTGACTTTAACTTTGGCTGATAAACCTCCTCGTTCTTTCCGTGGCATGCTAGGTCCCCCAGCACTTGAACAAAATGCCTTCCTGTCTCTTGCGAGGTCAAAAATTCCATCTCCCATAACATTTCAGACGACTCTGCTTTTGAAATATTGATTTGGAACATTACATTATATTGTATTTGTGTGAAAATGAAGTAGGTAGGTTTAAAAGAGGTTATTGCTGAATTCCTATACATAGGTATTGCATAGGGGGCTCTGGCTGCCAGATTATTTCCCCAAATGGGTCTTGAAGAGACGTCATTTATTATGATTTATTAAAAATGATTTACAGCGTATGACTCCATGTTGTCTTAGATCACACTTTGAGAGAAGACTTCTGCAGTTTGACATTTTTTACTATGATGTAACTTTAGAAGTCGGTCTGCAACTTTTTTAGGCGTTTTATTGAAATAGTTAGGTGTGTTTAATGGATGTATTCTTGGGTAGAATAATAATTAGTATCTTCTTCTTAATGTACATGGGCTGTTTTAGTCGGAGCCACACGCACTACGTACAACATGATCTGGAAGTGATCTCGGTGAGATTTTTTACTCCTTCACGAGTGAGTGTGAACCACGAGCGGGGAGGAAGTGGTAGGAAGGAGGTTATTCAAATAATATTCTGTTAGATGCTTATTCATGCTAAAATTCTCTGGATATTTCGTGTCACGAAGATAAGCAAGTCCCTTCTAGTATGTAAGATATTGAGCGGAAGCGGGGAGCGCTTATCGATGAAGACTCCCACACACAAATCTTGAAAGTAAAACGTGGTTTTAGTGTCAAGCGCATACTGATCGACCATCTTCAAAATGTTCAGCACTAGAGGAAGCCGTCAACTCAAAAATCGAATCTGCCCGGGCATGGGATTTTTCCACATATTGAAATTTCTCGTAATATTCGGGAATTTTTACTACCTAATGGAGACAACGAAATAACAGTAGAAGACGGTCGTAAGCCCGTAATTGTTTGATCATACCACTCAAAAATCGAACAGCCCTAGTCAGTCATCAGTTGTTTGATCTATTAATTAAATTTGAATATGTTATCACGGGAAACCATGATTTTCTTGTTATTTGTCTGAAAAAATGATACGGTTATATATGTAGGTAGGTAGGTAGGTACATGATATGAAAATGAAATAAAAACAAACAAAGCAAGAAGTACCGCGAGACAGAAGACAAACAACGCCAGTCGCGGAACATTGAAATAATGCCATTAAGTTATTTTTGTAATGAAATATTCCTCCAATGTACTCGGAAGAGGCATGATAATGTATTTATGTGTGTAAGGCCCTCTCCTCACGCACCCGGCTCTATTCGGTTCGGTTTCAAATCAGATGTATTTGTCGGCAACGACCAAAAAAAAAACTGAAAACGAAAACCCAGCGGGGGCAAACATTTGGATGGCGGGCAAAATTCGAGAATTCACAATGAGCGACCAGCCGCAAAAAAGTATAAAATATTTTTGGTGAAAGAAAGTTCATGTTTTTCGCACTCTAATTCGTTAGCAAAATTCAAATTAACTGTGGGGACAGATCTAACCGAATAGAACCATTATATTATGTATGTGAGAAATCGTCCTTACACAGCCAGTTACATGATTTATACAACGAACCAACAATTTACATCATATTTTTGGATTCAAATAATGCAGAAGTTAGTCATCACAGGTTCCACGAAATCGCATTATTTTTTATTTGATACCTACTGATTCAACATTTAAGATAAATGTAAGTTAATTTTATTTTGGCAGTGATAAGTTTTAACTTGCTTGAGACTTTAAGTTTCGTTTAACAAATAACGAGTTTTATAGCAACAAAATGACCGTTATTGGGACTTAAAGTCGAGTTTAGTGTAGTTCAATCTTTTGCCACCGGAGTTCATAGAAAATTTCGTGGCGCTCTCTCTGTCACAAATGATGAACATGTGTATACGATGACACTGTGCACAAAAATGACAAAAATAGGATGGAAAACATGGCAAAACGGGAAGAATATTTTTGTTTACAGATTTCGTTTACTAATTCATAAACCATAATAATAAATTAACACAAATAACTACACTTTGATGCTCTATTGAGAAATGAAATTGACAGATTAATAAAAATTCCGCGAAAATAACGTTTTCCATTGTAACACTACCAACTGCTACCAACTTTCAAATATTTTTTTTGACATTTCAAACTTTAGCTAAAGTAAGCGGGAATATTTATTATGAAACGCGTCAGCTTAAATTTTAAATTTTCCTTTAGCTAAAGTGTTATTTGGCAGCTTTTTTTAATCCGGCTGTTAGACGTGTCTCATTTTCAAGAAAAATATAAAAATATAGGTATAATATACGAGTAAAAGCAATAATATTAGGTATCAATAAAATGTTAAATTAATTCCTAGAAGCAAACGTTGCGAACCGCTGGTAAACGCGCGAAGAATATAAAATCATCTAAATTCATAATAATACCGGAGATATCCGCTGAAAGTCAGACAAAAAAGATAAAGTACTCACGGCCGGGGAGACACTGAATTTATTCCACACATTAACTGTCAAATTATATTAAACAATGAATTATCTTTACTATTTTGTGTCAAAGCGATGATATTTATTGGCTATCAAAAATAATAAAAAATACACACACATAGTTTTTTCGCGTTTTAGCCGATATACACACACGTTATATTATATCATTGTCGCGAGATGCAAGTAGTTGAATAGAGACATGCTTATTACTTAATGAAAGTTTTACTGCATATTTAAGGGAGGAGACAAGAACTGGAGAACGACTTCGTCCAGTAATTTTACTGTGTCTCGTAACCAGGTGCAAAAGACCTAACAGGGAGAAGAAAGAGATCTTCATTGCCCACCAATGAGTATAGTTTGTTTGAAGTCCTTCATTTGATGTCAAATACCTTCCCATACAATACTATTTCATACATTTGACAAAACCAATAACAGTTCTTATAACTCAATCATTATAAACAGTTCCAGATGAACTTTAATTAATTAATTAAATTATTAATTGATATTGTTCATAAAATATCGTTTTTTCATAATCACCATTAAAATGATAATTTCAATTAATTTATATTTTTTTCTGATACAAATTTCACATTATACACAATTTTAAATTTTAGGACTTAAAAATGTTCTCTGGAGATTCTACCCAGCGACAATCGAATTGGTCCCAACGCAGAGTGACCTCCATTGTTCTGTGTGGTATATGGTAGGTAATTAAGGATTATGTCATTGTTATTTTATAGTTTATTCGTTTACTGACGGATGGAGAACTTCTGTTATGTGGATCTTGACAGGAATATTATTTGTTGTATTGGATTGGAGTGTCTTGTATGTGTGTTGGAGAAGTGAACTCTCACCGTAGGTATGTTGACAATATAATTAAGCGTAAAATTTAATAAGCGGTCAACACTCAATGGTAGCACGATGATGATGTAGGTCATGTAGGTAATTCTAATCCAATCCAATTCAAACTCCCTTTACGCCCCACTTAGGAGCAAAAGGAGGCAGCAACAGCTCTCCATGCATTGCGTGCGATATTGTGCAATGTTTATGACCTCCTCCCATACCATGCCCAGATTCCTCAGCTCTGCTTCAAAGGAACGGAACATGCACTGCATGAGAGGGTCTTCCTCGTCTTCGGGACCCTGATGGGAGGAAGAACAGTGATCTCCTAGGCCAACTGTCAATCGGCATCCTTGACAGATGTCCCAGCCAAGTCCATCTCCTTTTCATAATGTTAGAAGTGAGGGGCTTACGCTGTTTATGCTGGCGAATAGCGCCGTTCGTGATTCTATTTTAAACATCACTAATTTTGTGTGAGGTAATTTACTTCTTGGACTTCCCTTTAGTGTAATTTACCAAAACACTGACCGCTGATAGAGTTATTTATTACCAGAGGTCACTCGTCATCATGTGAAGGACTTCGTCGCCTGTTTTTACGTTGTATTTAGATTCTATGCGCGAATGTATGGCTGTAGGTAGATACGTTAAGTTCTTGTCGACACAAAATTAATAACAGAAGCGACAAAGTACCGGTATGGGGAGTAGTGCACACAAAAATAACACCCGATGTGAGTTTGACGGGTAGTCGGCGTTAGTCGGTCGTTCAGTGTTTTTGTATTGTTTCATTAGAAATTAATAAAATATAATCTGCTAATAATATTATCGATCGCAATAATCTGTTTACTTATCTCGATGCTTCTGCAAATCATTTCGTATTCAAGTTCTGCACATGAACAACAGTGACTCTCTGTATGATGAAATAATGAATTGGCTAATTCTGCCGACATTTCGGCTGTCCCACTGATGGAGGATTTATGTAAAAGTGGCGCTCTTTTAGGGATGTTTATCGGGATGTTATTGATGGCAGAATTCCACAGACCAGCGCCCCCCAGCCGGGGGGTTTGTGAGAGACTCCGGAACCATCAGATTAATAATTTCTTTAAATCAAAATCTGTTATTTATATTCGGTAATAACCAATGTTTTTCAAACTGTTATATAAGTATACAAACACAACTTTTATATGAAAATATATTGTATATGTTTCAACGAATTCATATGAGTGCCATTATATTATGAATTCTGATTATATATTCATAAATAAGTCTGAATCTAAAATAGATAACACGCTTTGTTTCATCAAATACGTGAAGCAGAAACTTTGTGACCATTTTTACGAAAAATGTGCGGACCAAGGAGTATGCAGTATACTTTTTATAGAGAAGGAGTGGCGAATGCTGATATTTTTTTAAAATTATGTATTAAAATAGAAGAAAAAAAACATTACAAACACTACTGTAATGTTATGTATTTGATATTCACATACACTTCGATGTATTTGACATTGACACAGACATCTTGTGTGGTCAAATTGAGAATAGATTAATTTTATTTGTCTTTAATAAGATATTATTCGTTTTATTCTTTTCTTTTTTTGTTAAGTTAATTTTAGGAGTGTATTTTTTTATTCGATAAATAAACCATAATAATTATTACCTATATATCGAAAAAACTTATCATTACCTATTTAATTTGACTTATCCATCCATGTCATTGTTTTTGAATGAACATTTTGAAATAGCGCTCGCTTAGTCTTTGACAATGGAACCTTAATAATGTTCAAACTTATAATCTAAATTAGTTAAGGTCGAAAATTGAACACTTGTTGACCACTAGTATCTATAAACAGCCAAAGCTTTTTTTAAATGTATCTAAACATAAAAGTTATAGCAATAATTATTTGACCTACTGTGTTTATTGAATTTTTTTTTCTTGCTGTGGTGCCTATCAGGTAGTCCCAAGTCCCAATGTCGGCGATCACTGTGGCAAATCTCTCAATGTTCTGGGCCGCTCGGAACAATAGAGTATCCAACATCTTTCATATTTGTAATGCCATCATAAGACTCAAGAGTGTCAAGAAAGGGATGCTATGCCTAGGTAGATATATCCAGATGTCGCACTTAACCTTTGAAACGGGAGTATGAAAGTGGTTTCGATTCTCGGTGTCTACCATCTTCCTCTTTCACATCACATGTTTTGATTTCTGTGAGAGATTTCAAAAGCCAAATTCATTTAAAAAAATATTTTCGTTAATGTGCTAGGCGGGATTGTGTGAGGAGGTCTGCTAGTAACGGAAATAAATAACATGATATTTGTCGGTTGCTTCTCTAACAGCAAAACGGGATCTTTAGAAAAATTGGTTTGTATTAGGAACAGAAATCCCATGTGAGAGGCAATGCGGGGAATTGGGAAATCGGAGAAAGAGCTAACCTCAGAATTCATCAAAACGATTTCATCGCTCTCAGCAAAAAGGCATATTATTATGCTGTTATGCTGAGTGCGATCCTTTTTACTAGAGTATAAATAAAATAAATTCTCTTTTGGTTTTGCATTACTTTGTAAGTTCTACACAAAATGTTTCATGTAAAGGTGATTGGTAGTTGATGGCTTTCGTACGTCCAACGTAGGTACTGGATGTCGTGAGTTCGAATCACGGTGTCGACCGTTTCCACTTTCACAATTCAAGCTTTTTTATGTGGAGCCCAGATTCATTACAAAAATTTTGTTAATTAAGCTCTCTTATTTATCCTCCAAATACATCACTGTGCCTGTCATCAATCCTTTTCTAAAATGCAAACCAATTTAAGGCTTGTAATAGAGAAAAAATAACAACTAATGACTCCAACAATTCATTACTAATGTTCGATTTTTAAATGGAACGGGCTTACGACCGTCTTCTATTGTTATTTCGAAGGCTGGCTTAGTGTGATCACTTTACGTTAACAACGTTCGCCATTAGGTGGTAATGTTTGTCTCCGAAACTCCTAATCATGAGAATTCTCAACATGTCGAAAAATCTCATGTATGCAACAAGTAGAAATTTAATAATAAAATGAAAAAATAGAGATAAAAGTTGGAAATTGTTGAGAACAAGAAAGCAACCAAATTTAAAGACTGCGACTGCTGTCATGTGTTTGGCGCCAGGATATGACTATATCCATTTTTGTTAATGTCTCATATTTATTGCCTATTGGCTTTGTTGGTGCACAACGTTCTAATTATGTTTAGATTCTTGTGACCTTTTCAGGACTAGATCTTATAATAGACTTTCAGTTCTTCTATTGAATCCTTTAAAAGATCTTTACTAATCTTATTGTTGTAGTTAATATTTTTATTTAAGTATTTCAAATGTGCAGGATCTAATAAAATAAATACAGGAGTTGAACCACAATATTCTAATTATCCTTAGAGCCCAAAAAATATTAAGATACCAACATGTCTACTCGTCGAGTCACTCGAAAACGAGTCCAGGGCTTGAAAAAAAACATAATTACCAAAAACGAAAAACTGACAGCGTTTATTGCAGCATTCAAAGTTTGTGGAAATGCTTAGCAGAACCTTGACTTTTTAAATACCATTCCCTTTTACCGGAATGGTTTAAATACCATTCCCCTCAACCGATTAGGACATTGCAATAACGCTGAGAAATTCGGGAACATTTATTTTATTAACATAAAAAAATCAATATCTCATTAGAAAAACGAATCAAAATAACTCGGGAAACACTTTATTTTTTGGATAAAAAATTAACAAAATATAAATGGTGAAGAGGCGTTCGGGCAACCAGTCTACATTTTCGTTCGCGAATTTTGATTTTTTTTATAACGAAGTGGTTGGTAGCCTAGCGGTTACCATTCGTAGTTTTTCGTACTGGAGGTCGTGGGTTCGATCCCAGGTGCCGACCATCTTCCTTTTTCACGACACAAGCTTAAAGTAACTATTAAGTTGTGTCAAAATTTTTTATGTCAGACATGTACCTACTTTTATCACTGTAATGCTTATGATTTTTTTTTGTGTTTATTGTTATTGTTTTGTATTTTATTCTTTTCTGTATTAGGTATCTTCTTTCTTTAAAAGCTATTCTGCCGTTGATGAATAAATAAATAAATTTTATTTAAATAAAAATTCGTAATTACCTATCATTTGTAATAAATGTCCAAAACCTATAGTCACATTTCATTATTGTTCATTAATTAGCACATTTGTATCTACCGCATAGCCGGCTATATCACCACATACACAAGTAGGTAAAAATTTTAGTTAGTTTGATATGTCTTAGAAGTTCTAGGTAAAAGTTATCCAAATAAAAGATAAAATGACAATCCAATTGACAAATCCAATTCAATTACAAACTCCCTTTACGCCCCACTAAGGGGCATTGGGAGGCAAGAAGAGTTCTCCATTTGGCATCCCTAACAATAACAAAAATAAAATACTTAATTGGATAACTAACCAATATATAACAATCTGTATTTATGATCACTGGTGGGCGTATTGACTTGAGCAAATTCTTCCAACCAACCAATTATTATAGAAATCATTTCAGAGGTATTGAATATTTTACACAGTAACTGAAAAATTATAGGTAAACTTTAATATCTTCGATGTTTTGGGCAGAAGGTGCTTGGTGATAGTCCATTTCAAAATAAAAATGAAAGAGTCTTGTATAGTTGTATCACAAAATTAGTGGTAATTTTGTGGTAAACTTTAATGTCTGAATTTTGGGTGTTTTTACTTATTAAGATAGTGTATAAGAATATTTAAGAACATTTAGTTACTGTATAGCATTATTTACGAAATAAAATAACCTAATCGTATTTTATCATTCGTTGACATTAAATTTGAAAATGTGCAATGGCTTTCGTTGCTCTCACAAATAGATTTTCAAGGGGAAGGCTTTATACAATCTGTAAAATTAGTAAAAGAGTCAAGTTCGTATGTACCAACGTACCCCAACGACCTCAAAAAATTATTCCAAAATATGCGTTATTCGGCTCTGTGATTCTAAATGAAAACGTTTTGCGGAGTGATATTATATGAGAGTGACATTCATATAGGAAGCAGCACTAATGGAGGGCCTGATCCCTCTCATGGAGTGAATAGCCGGCTGGTGAGCCTGTTTGTTTGGAGGAAGACTAATGAGTCGTCGATAAGAGGAGGCAGGGCGCCTTCAAGCCTTTCCATTCACCAGCCTCGATTTTTCATTCGGTGATTGATTCCCGAGACATGGAAGCCTCTGTAATGGTGGAGTGTCTGAATAGAAATGTCATCCCAGAACTTATCTGCGTTTTATCCAAAGACTCTCAAAAGATCCACTAACTACGGCCATGCATCATCCCACATACATTGATATTAGGTACCTACATACCTACCGTGAGAGAAGAGCGATTTATTGGTTGTGTCGACATAACGAATGTGACGTGGTCATAAATACAGATTGTTATATCTACTCACACATTTACCTATACATAGTAGCGATGTTATTCATTTCAATAATTTATTGACTTTTTTATTTTGCAGTTCCTCGTGTAACATAGAGAGATCCTTCTACATACGTAGGGTGGTATCGCTATGAAAAACAAGGATTTCATTTTAGAATCAAATCTCACTTTTTACTGTAGGCACGTAGATAGTTTTTTGTAAGAAAGTTTAGGCCTTGGCCTATTCATAATCTTAGACACTGTTGGTGCGCATAACTGATGAGTTCAGACGTGGCAATTAGCTCTGCTTAATGAGCCAATCGGAAACTGAATCGGGAGTGGTCCTCAGAGCCCTGCGGTGGTAATTACGCTAGTACCTGATACAAGAGCGAGCGATTGATCAAAGCGGGCGGGGGATGGCTGGAAGATTTCCATATTATAAACCTCAGGATTGTGTAAAGCTAGTAGCGCCACTGCCGCTGTGTTCTTGAGGAGTTTTATTTTTATTTTTTATTTATTCAATCAAATTCTTACAATAATTACAATTTACATTATATTCATTTTTATATAATCATATAGGTATTAACAATTTCTTCCTCTCTCATAAAACTCTAGAGAGTTTGTGTAGAAGTTAATTAATTAATGTGAACCCAAAGGGTAGGAAAAATAATATCTACTTGAAATCCCGAAAAATAATGTTTGAACAATCTGTCATTATTTCGGATTTCTCCGAAATTTTAAAAGCCCTCCCTTTGGGATAACTCGGGGAAATATTGATACAAATTATATATTTTCGGAAACTCTTTAAGGATTCTCTGAAAAACCAATATTTGGTTTGCAAAAGAGACTTCCGCCTTGAATATAATGATACCTATACCCTATACTATGTATATTGTATATACCTACCTACTTGTGGTGAATTGAGATCTAAATTCACCCCCCATGTTCTGACCAAGCAAACTAACACCTTATTGACTATAGTCTAATTTACTTAACAATAATTATTTTAACCATGAACATAGGTTCAGTAGATAGCTACTGATTCATCTTAGCTGTTATTAGACTCACTTGTAAGGTTTACTCTCAGCTGCTTCTTTAGTTGTCTGTCTTTTTTATCTGGTTTTTAACTTGTCTGACTGAGAGTCGTCTTTCATGGGGAGTCTGGATGAGTCAACTATCTTTACATGTGCAGTATTTACATTGCAGTCATCTACGTTTTCTCCTTTGCCTCGTCCATATTACTACTTATCTATTTATCCACGGTGGAAATATTTTTGGTATAAACACAATTAATATGGAATCTATTTTTAGTGAAGGTTATTGGAATAAAACTTATTTTAAAGATGCACCTGTAAAGCTACTAGCTTAAAGATTGTGTCGTGAAAAAAGCAAGGTGGTCGGCATCTAAGATCGAAATCACTATTATTTCAATAACTTCCAGGATAACTCATCAAGTTTAGTGTACCTACTTGTTTCGAAACACCAGCCATTAGAAATGTCTGACCAAATCATGATCAGTCAATGTTATTGTTGGCTAAGCCTCCCAGTAGAACGGAGGCAGAAACTTGTTAAGTCCACAATAACATTGTGACAAAGGGAAGAAACATTTTTACAGGAAGGCTAAAGCACTCGGAAGGAATAAAAGAACCTGACGAAGAGAGAGGGTCGGAGGGGAGAGGGGAGAGGGGAAGGAAGACCTTTTGTTTTATAATTATCAAGGTGGAGTGGAGCCATCATGTTGGCTGATAATTCTCCCAACAATACGGTCTGTTATCACAAAAGGCCTCCCCCTCCACTCCCTGATAGCAGCCAGCAGCACCTCTAGTGGTGGCCAAGTGCTCCTGAGCCTATCGATGTTATTAATTATATTATTGTTTCATGAAAACTCCCGCCACCTCTTCGCTACCATGTGCATTGAACAGACACTTCCAGCCACACCTGTTGGGTCTGTAAGGGGTTCGATTACCGGCTGAATACCTGCATATGGTTTTTAATTTGGGGCTGCTTGGTTATTGATATTTCGCTTGTTATTTTGGCAACGCTACTAACTGTGTGTCTTCCGGTAAGAAGAAACAACAATATAGACTCTTTTGTGGCCATAAGGTATTTATATTCGCATAAGATAATTAAAATTTAATGGTACGGGTTCACTTTAAAAGAATATTTACTCAGCCATGAACACCTAATGGCTCACGGTTTTGTTTTTCTTCACAATTGTTTTGTTTTTTCTTACATTCAAATGTCACACTTTTTCGGTCCCATTGTTTTAATTCACCTACTTAATTTGTTTTTTTTTTCGTGGGCGTTAATTCTGTACATAGGTCGTGTACAATAATTTCTAGCGGATCGTTATTTTTTATATCTGCGCTGCCATAATGATTCTGACAAATTAGTATATACCTACTACTAATTTGTCAGGTCTACTCTCCCAGAACTAGCAAAATACAATATTCTACATAGATGCTTACATCAACCTTTTCCGTTAATGGCTATTTTGTATTAAATTTCTATGGTATTCCACGGCCAATAAGTTTTTCTGGAGCCTAATGAAATACGGGGTGAATTCAGCGGAATCATCCCGTGATCTTCATTTTCAACAAAACTATTGTCATTAGAAGAATGACAGAAAAGTTGTTGGTTTGTTGGTGAGGCGTTAGATGTGGGAGGGGGGGATATTAGCGGGGGCAGGGAGATGCCGCCCCCGTGTCCTCCCGAAGACTTATTGAGAATAGGATCCCCCGTCTAAAAACATTTTAATTAACCACATCTCAAAACCATTGTCTCCAAGACTCCAACCCTCTGAAGAGGTACGTACAGCCCTACACAAGGAGGCCCTCTATTACTTATCATTTCAATTGACAGCCTGAAATATCTCAGATAACCCACCCACCTATTTGTACGAAGTAACAATGGGGTTTGCTCCATTTCAAAAATCATCGCTATTTTGTACACCGTTATAATGAACCTGTGCTCACTCAAAGTGAACACAAATACACTGTTTTATTCTTTCACAGTAAGCTACTTAAAGCTTGTGTCGTGAACGTGAAAGAGGAAGATGGTCGGAACCTGGGATCGAACCCGCGACCTCCGGCAAACGTAACCGCTAGGCCACTTGAGAATATTATCCTCAGAATTAAATTAAGCTTTTGACACGATTTTGAAACATCCATGTTTTTTAGATTCAGTAGGTTTCTACACGTGCCTTCATACATAAATTAGGTTATATCTGGATCCCTATTTCCCTTGGTGAACGGCTGGACCGATTTCGCTAATTCATTTTCCTTATGTTTGCTATTGTCAGAATGATGATAAATGCGTATAGAAGATTAAAAAAATAACAGAAAACTTAATCTAGGTGACCTTCTTAGTGCTTTTGACAATATAAACTGTTCTTTTTTTGAATATGACAATGCTTCCAGTTGTTTGATAGTTAGTGCGTGATGGACAGAATATGTTCTACAAACATCGTATACAACAGATGCATCTGTTGTAATTACCTGAATATAGGCATAGATTAGTTAAAAAAGTAAATAATTAATATTTCATTATACAAATTGGAATTCAACATTCGATACTAATGGCCATTCTTGGGTTACTGTGATGACGTCACCTGGGTAGGCCCTCCCCTGCCCCCATAAATAAATAAATAATAAATAAAGCTTTATTGTGTAATAAAAATCAATTTTTATAAAAACATTTAAAGATTCAAAGGGCGGACATGACAGCTACCTCTACTCGTCGCTAGCTGACTGACGGCCGTGTTGCTCTGATGCAAATGAGACAGATGCGCGACGTCCCTTGACTGACTTGTCAGCGCTCGATGTGCTCCCAGACGCACAATAAAAACGTCTGTAAAACAAGTGTGCCATCATTTGGGTAAGATATCATTTAAGAATATTTGACGGGAATAAATTTTTAGCAACAAAGTGTGGTGGATATCCCCGAATCACGTGGGTATTTCATTTGAAGCTGATATTACGCCTACAATGCGTACATTCACACAATTTTTGTATTTTGTGTAGGTAGGTACCTACTTATCACCCTTGTAGAAATTTCTACTTGAAGCCCCCCATTCACCATCACTCCATCCAACCAAACGGAACGATGTCACTCCAAAAATGGACCGAGAGTGACTGGCCCAAGTCGTCACGTTACTTGATTATCAGTGTTGAAAACTTGGTCCAGCTTCGTTTCATTTTGTCACCATTCAAATTCAATAGGTAATTGCAGAATACGTGTGTTAACGCAGTGAAATTTCGATATAATGGTTGAAACAAAAACTCAAGTTAAACATCTGTCACAATGAATGACATCCATTTGGAGTCATCTTGAATGGGGGGCTTTAGACTTCTTTGAGGTTTGTGCACTCCAAAACACAAAATGATTAATTTGGAACGAAAATTTAAGAACAGCACAACTGCGCGTAAGAGGTTCTGATTTAAAAGAAAGAGCAATGAAGAATCAACAACTATGGTTGCGTATCTTCTTTTTATACTTAATAGTTTACCATTATTAAAGAAGCCTATTAATTATAGTAGAGAACATTCTAAAATAGCGATAGCTCTCCGAGAGAGTGCGGCTCGTCCCTGAAAACTATTAATATCTTGCTGTGTTTTAATTATCGAAAATAATTAATATCGAAGGGACGCATTGAAACAGTATCCAGGCTCTGGCGGACATTCGTCAAGACACAACAAACAAACAAACGTATTGATGCCGTATTAATTTTCACAATCAAAGACCCATCTGAGTACCTACGTACCAGACCATTCCCAAATGCCAATGAAGCGACCCAAATAATTAAGTTCTCAACTATTGAATCTGACGATACAGTACCTACACCTACAATTATATTCCTACGGAGGGAACTTATAAGTTTATAAATGGTAAGAATATTCAGCTAGGATCCGAGCTGGACCAAAGCGCCCGTGTAGGCGGTTGGGGTCCACACGACACACAGTGAGGGGGGCTCCCCGAGTCGCAACTTTTCTTGGAGCGGTTGTTAGCGCAAGTAATTACTGCGTGTCATGAATGTTACTCAAGTATTCCCATAATTCAAGGAGGAACTTCGCGAGCTGCGAAACGGCCCGTGCACGTTATCTCGCTCTATAACACACCCACTACAAAATACATCATCTAATAATATTCTTTTTATCATCTTCGGTGTAATAACATCTTAAAATCGACCTATACGAATCCTATTGGACGAGCTTTGACCGTTTCGTTTCAAATTCTAAATGAAAAGGCTCATTCGAATCTGTAGACGGGTCGTTTGGCTTCAAAATTCCAAGGTGTTCCCTAGTAGGTAAGGCGCACCTCAGTGTAACTGTGATATTATCGTAAATTATTAATTTTAATAACTTTTAACTATGTGAAACATTATCATGTCGTTAGAGGCCGGGATAATATTCCTCCCTCATTAATCATACAGCTGCCTTTGCGACGAACGTGTACTACCTACTTATGCTGGCCTCTTGTTTGGTCCATTGTGTCGTCGTCATCAGCTTGTAAAGCAGCAGTTTAATTGAAAGTCTACCTGAAACTGAGAAATGGCCTCAGGTTTGAATCTTCACTCAGATCTGTTTGCTTTCTTCCATGTTATTCGCTTGTTGTTGTCTGTTCATCTTAGTTTGGAGTCTGTTGAAATCTTAAACGAAAAAAAAACAAATGAAACGCGGACTATGGCCTAGCGATTACCAATAATAATTGTTCGAACGTTGGCCGTGAAAGAGTTGGAAGCTATTTGACTCGTTCGTTTTCGGAAGTTACTTTTTGTCTTGAACCTTTTATATAGTTGACTCGCCAAATTCCAAGGTAATCTTTCAGATTACGTTTTTACTATTGTCAGTTTGACAAGTTTGGTCTGAGCTACCGATCCGTTTTGAAAAGTCAAAAAGGTGGATCTCTACTGTATTCTTATTTTTTTTTACCCATCACGCCGTTTCCCGAAGGGGATAGGCAGAGAGTACGGATTTCCATTCTTTCCTATCCAAACAAGCCTCTTCCGCTTCTTCCAAACGCATAACATTCCGCATGCATGCTCTTCTATTCCTTTTGCTCCCGATTGGCCCTCCTCTAAGACGGCACCGATATGGTCGGACCGTGCACCCATTCCTTCAGATTTATATATCCTTTTAGTCATTCTCTCCTCGTTGACTGATACTGAAGAAGAAGTGTTATTTTGTACTCAGTTGATAAAATATTCAATAGTAGGTACAACATCCTGTTTAAATGTATCCACAGCAGAGTTACGGCGTTAGTTTCTGTATAAAGATTCGCTACGTTTCACGAAACCAAAGAGCAAGCTGTAGGAGGAAGAATATGAAGGTGATGCGGGCCTCCGGGAATACCTGGAGAGCTTCTTTCAACTCCGCCACATTTTAAAACCACTTAATTATCTTTACGATTGTTTCCCCAACTTTGGTTCTTGCGTTAAGAGTTTGGCTGCCGCCGAGCATTCCCCGGGGGATCATCACGAGTGATATTTGTTACAAAACAAAGAGAGCCCGGGTGTTTTCATATTCAGCCCGGGTCATCAACCGGTCTACTGAATGTACATTGCATTATTACAATATTACATACAGCATCTTCTCTTAAAATGGGGCAATGTAAAAGATTTGATGGCCGCCTGCAATGGTCTTCGTTCGATAATAGGTCGTAGATTTTCAAACGTAGGTACCTACTTTCCCAAAAGTATCTAAATACTAATACCATTTTAATTATTGCTATCTCGATTCGAACAATCATTCAGAAACAATAAGATAGAAAGAGACAGATAAATAATAAAGAAACCGTTAAATTAACGAATATGTAACAACTAATGACTTACAATTCATTTTTTTTACCCATCACGCCGGGTAAAAAAAAAAAAAAAAAAAATTGTAAGTCATACAATTCATTGCTGATGTTAGATTTTTAAATGGAACAAACCACTACGGGCTAACGACCGTCTTCTGCTGTTATTTCGAATGCTAGCTTAGTGTGATCACTTTACGTTAACAATGTTCGCCTAGTCTAAGTCTCCGAAATTCCTAACCATGAGAATTCTCAACATAACAAGTAGATATTTAATAATTTATGAGATCTAGAGATAAAAGTTGGAAATTATCGAGAACAAGAGAGCAACCAAATTTAAAGACTGAGACTGCTGTCATATATTTGGCGCCAGGATATGAATATATCCATTTTTGTTAATGTCTCTTACCGTTAAATTAAATGTTGCTTTGAGAACTTAGCATAGTCATTGTTTGTAATCAAGACTATCTGCGATGATTATTCGACGTTGTCACTCCTTTCTTTCCCCTCGTAGCCTCTTCGCCTCTTCCGAATGCCGTATCTAGTACGGGATTAATTTAAATTACTGATTTAAACTGCATGGTTTTGTTCTTATTTCTTGTTCTAGATCTAGATGGATTCCTCTTGAATGGATTTAAAACTGCCGCATGTTTAAAGAAATACCCTGAGTAGGTGTGATGGCCTCACATATGTAGATTGTAGGTACTACTTGAAGAAGCCAATACGTATTACGTATAGGTCGGTAGCCGATGCATCCGCTCATGTGAGCAGGTTGTGCGTTCCTACAAACGGTGCAGTGCTGGAAGCGATATTTGATTCTTTTATTACTGTGACAATTGCATATCGGCAACACCAAACATGTACACAAATTCAAGCGATTCTTATAAAATATCTTAAAGTCTAATTTTTTAAACTATTTTTTACAATACAAAAAATGTGTAAATAGGTACTTCACCTATAGTACAATGAGGAGATTCTATGAAAATTCTTCTAAACACAATTCTTTGAAAAATCAATTTTTCGAATTATGTACAATTGTTCTAAAGCGAATTATTCGAATTAATATTATTTCTTTTTAAATATTAATTGCATTACTTTAAATTAATTCGGGGGAACAGCTGTGGAGGTATAGGGCAAAACCCCCCCTATAATTATTATAACCTTAAGTACCTAACTCACTCATTCAAAGCTTGCTAATTGCGATTTCGTATAATTGTCATTAGGTGAATTGTGATATTCGAAGAATTCTAATTCGAATAATTTACGTGTTACCCAATAAGGGTCTGTACCCATAATAGAACCGACTGTTTCGAACAACTTACTGCTGTTTCAAAGGCTGGCTTAGTGTGGTCACTGATCACGTTACAAATTTATTTTTTGTTTCACTGTTTGTTAAGTCATGGACTGGCGAACTTCTCCTTTTAAATTTTTGATACACGAAGTCCTTTCGAAGTGAAAATATTCTAAACTATTTTTTTGGTCAAACGATCTTAGCTTGTTAGACATAAGTTTGTATTCTCACATTCATGTTATTTTTTGCCTCGCTCCATATACGATTTTTTTATCGATTATAAATTATATATTTTTACTTCTCAATTTCTATCTTTGTTTGCATCAAAAGATAATCAAATAAATGGTTTTTTAATACTCTCTTTTAGCAGCAACAGTGGTTGTCAAAATTATAAGCCCGTCAATTGTAGGATATAGGCCTCTTCGTGTTCACGGAACTTCTCCCTGTCTTCAACCATACACATCGTACAATTTCGTCGCTTCACCTCATCGGATGTCTTTACCACACTTATTCGCCCACTATTTGATCCAATCCGTCGCCCCCCTACTCCACTAACCAACCTGCATTTGAGATTAGCAATTTTATCATCCATATGGGTGACTCGTGTGCGTCTTCGCCTATCAGTATTTCTGATGTAGTCTCTTATTGACATACCCAGGATTGACCTTCGGCCTTCGGTAAAATTGTGTCAGTTCATATTAATTATAGATTACCTAGCTAGAGTATGAGTCAAACGCATAACACAAAAGTTCATATTATTTGGAACCGTTGGACTTCAGGCTCCTGTTCGAATCACGAAACGACGCCCCAGTGGCACAGTGGTAGGGTGTTATCCTCTAAAACGTCCATGATTCGATTGTTAAATGTTTTTTAGTGCGCACGATACACACAGTGTTATGAACGACCAGTGGCGCTCTTATTGTCTCGGGGTCCAAAAGCTATTCAAAACTATTTCTAATTTAAGTCACTCAAGAAACAATCTAAATCCACAACCTTCTAAGAGTTCACGGAAAAAAATGTAACAACAAAACCCGCACTGGGGTTCTCCGTATTCAAGTGCCTGGAAAAGGACCGTGATTGGCTATATAAGCTATATAATGACTGGTATTCTCAAATTCACGTTCAAACTCAACGCAAGAAGCTCTTGCTTAGAACTTAATCGGTTGCCAGTAGTTACGCATCTAATGTATTGGATAAAACATTTTCAGAATAGAGAAATGTCAAAAGTCTCAATTAAAATTGGATACGACGCAACTCAATAGTCTGTTTTTCATTTCAGAATAAAAGTCAATATACCTATATACAATAATTCTCATTACTTCTTTGAGCGTTAAAGAAACATTTATTTAAACCCTTTCTTAAAAAAAGGAACAAAAAAGAAATGACTCACAATAACAATGATTGTAAATAAAAATAATAATAAGTTACAAGATGAGGAATTTAAATCGAGTTCCTGAAATTCTTACCTGACTTTTCCTTTGTCAAGATCCTCTCCTTCCAGCGTTAATATTCTAATGTTATTTCCGCTCTGGACCTTCTTTAAGATTCCCTTTTATCCTGAAGCATGTCCGACGTGGGCCCCACACCCACCTCTCCGCTACATTTGACGGATGTCAGAGAATAACTTCAGGCGAACATCCACCATCCAATTAATTTTATAAATATTCATAATTATCTCTCTACGAATATAATAAGAACCTACAACACGTGTAAAAGAGGATTTCACAATAAAAATACAACGAATAATAATAAAAACTCGGCCATCGTTGATGTGAAGTGCTTACGCTGCGGCAGTCACTAACTGTAGTTAAGAGCGTCGTTGATTGTACTCTCGTTATAGTAGTAATAATTAATGACAGTAAAGGTTCTCAACAAACTTTGAAATAAGCCCTCGAAATAAGAACACTACTTGTACATTATCAAAGTTCGAAAGGAACTTTATTAAAAACTGAGCATTTATATACATAAGATGGTTCATTTTTATCTGTTACAACTGGTTCGATCTATTTCAGTGGTATTATATTTTTTATTTATTTTCTGAAGGTTGCTTCCTAGTGTTCCCGAAAGAATTAGACGATTGTTTAGTTCCTAAAGCTTAAGCGACAGTCCGTTATTACTGAAAGTCTTGTTTTTTGGGTCTAGGGTCGTCTTCAAAGGCGTAGGTAAATGATTTCTCATGTCTTGAACACGACCTGAGACCTAAAAAAAGTTTTTCATTAAAAGATAATAATTGTTTGTTTTTATAAGTTTATCAGAAAGAAATACTTTTTGCGATAGCCTTTTTATCCCATAGCTACTCTGAAGCTACATATATCATCACTTTGTTGGGTTTTCTTAATTTGTATTAAGATAATAATTATCATTCTCATATCTTAAATTATTTGCTACATATATCCAAGGGAGATTATTTTTTGTTCCCTTTTTTTTCTCATATTTTAACGATTTAATTAGTTAAGTTGTTATCTACTGGTCATTTTTCAATTTTTTCTTCTCCTATATCTTTTTTATCTTATTTTTATATTACTCTCGACATTCCTTTTTTATTGTGCTACTCGTTATATGCTATTTTTGTTCTTATGTTATGCAATTATTATGTTTAGGTACTAATTATTTATTTCATAAAAGGCATTAACACCGTGTGTTACATTTGCTCAAATATTGATGTTGTCAAAATCCAAGAAACAGAGTGTAATGTAGGATTGCGTTAAGAGGGAGAGACCGTAGTCCTGATTAACATAACCCGTGATGTATGCTAAATATATTCGTGGTGGATGCCACCAGGGTCTACCACTGTGCCGGAATTCATGTATCGAGTGCGGGGCCTTGCCAGGAATACGGGAGAGGGGCCGGGCAGAGCGTGGTGACAACATTGGTGCTGCATCCCTTTTTAGAATGGAATTGCCTTTTTTGTTTGGGGAGGGCGGGACATTGGAACAAAAATAATTGGAATAATGTGAATATTACGTACAGAACGATCGGGGCAATTCGCTACAGTTATAAAATTATGTTTATTTTCAATTTTTTCTTTTCAATACTGGCGGCTGTTTTTTCTCTCTCATCGCTCCTCGTAAGGCTATTGAAAATCGGCATGGCTGCTTCTCTTGTCTGTCCTCCATATGACCTATTTGCTGACAGGAGGCTGAAAGGGCCCTTTACACCTTTTCAGCCTCGCCGATTGATTTTGAATCTGTTCTGTTTTGCTATTTTTTTATCATTATTATGTCAAATATTAAAAAAACATTGACGAATCCAAGTGCTCTAAAGAAGCCTAAGGACGAGAGTTGATAAATAAAAATATTAGTGTAGTGATCTAAACTATCTTCATAAAGATGCGTAATCTTTTTGGAAATATTTTGATCCACAACTTCTCTATGGCGAGATCGTTATTTTAGACTATTTACCATTTGCTTCATAGTGACAATTTTTTTTTTGTAATAAAGGAGGTCAATGGACCATATATGCCCTTTGAGTCACCGCGACCAATAAGATCTATTGTGACATCCTTCAATGAATTCATGGAGCGCTGCCTCTTATTGTGCCACGTCTCCAGAGTCCTCTTGCAGGGTGACAGTGTCTCTTCCCGGCTCCTGCCCTCCGCAAAAGGTCTCCATAATCTTCTTTTTGAAAGATAGGTCCCAACAGGATTCCTGTCTCTCAGTTGCAACAAATGCTTTTGATCATGTGAACTTATGTCCACTTTGACCACTGATGCGGAAGTACCTATTATATCCATCACACCAGGTCGGCTCTACAAAGGTGCCATGTACTTACATCCTCCATAGCCAGAACAAGGGAAATAAAAGTCCGCTCCTACACATCCCTCCATGTAGGGGTAAGGCAAAAAGTCACCCTGAGGTTGCCTGGTATCAGGGATGAAGAGGTCCCAACAGGATTCCTGTCTCTCAGTTGCAACAAATGCTTTTGATCATGTGAACTTATGTCCACTAGTAGGAAAATTATAAAGATTATGTAGGTTCAGACCTAAATAATCTTTATAATCTGCCGTGGAGTTGCCGGCTAAGAATAGCACCTCCGCTCTTTTTGCTGGTTTTTCGAGCATCCTGTAAGAGGCAGGAAATCGAAAAATCAGATCGGGACCGTGAGGTTGACCACCTCACGTCCTTAAATCCCAACCGGTCAGAAAAGGCACCATAAGCCTCGGACGCCATCGAGCGCAATGGAGAGCTCTTGGTGCCTCCCCATGCCCCTGAGTGGGGCTTAGGCCTCCTGCATTGCGTGTTGGTTTAGGGGGGATCTGCGGCGGGCTTGATTTGTGTGGTGCCGGCTTTTTTGGTTTTGATTGATTCGATCGAGCTAGAGGGTTGGTTTCATGCGGGTCGGGTTTGCTGCGGGTTTGTCTCCTCCGGGCTGGCTTGCGGTGTGCGGGAGGTCTCAAAGGGAGAATGTATGTATGTATGTAGGTTCAGATATATTTTTTACCTTATTTTATCAAACTATCTTACAACGGTTCAGTCGACGGCTTTTGAATACACACTGCACAGTGTACTGAAGGTCGTGGGTTTGAATCCCGGGACTTGAACATTGAACATTGGAACCGGTGCCGACCATTTTCCTCTTTCACTACACAAGATTAAATTTCTGTGAGAGTGTATTTGTGTTCACTTTGGGAGAGCAGAGATTAATTTTTTGAATAAAAAGATAAAAAAAGAAATAACCAGATTAAAGTAAATTGTTTTAAGTATGTAGTAGACATTGTAAAATTCTGAATAAAATTCTGAATGGAATTCAAGCGTGCGGTGTTACCCCGATCTTCCCGCAAACGGGTCTGGTGACAATTTTGACATGGATATTTGGAGCAGCTCCAAAGAGATTTTGGCCGCGCCGGGTTCTTGTGTTTTAAAACGAAATGTATTTATTTTCTGCATTCACTCGGTACCAGAATAAAACTGTTATGTTTTTATTATTGCTCACATATTACGATTCAATTCCGCACCCGTGTACTTACATGTGCCACCCACACTCCGCACAAGTTGCGCTGCGACCAATACGGGCCACATTAAATATTTCAAAAACAATTGTAGGAAGTTAGTTGTGTCTCTGCAGATGACGACCATCCAGAACTGTTTTATCCGATTGGAAATAGTATTGGAGTCATTTTGCTAAAACAACTCTTCTGCATGGAAAAATAATCTCATACGTATTTACAGCTGTAGCAAGTTATACAAAACGCTTCGCGTTTGGAATAATATTTTTTTCTCCAAATACATGACAGCAGTCGCAGTCTTTAAATTTGGTTGCTCTCTTGTTCTCAATAATTTCCAACTTTTATCTCTATATTTCATTAATTATTGAATATCTACTTGCTGTATACCTACTCATGATTAGAAGTTTCGAAAACTTAAACATTACCATCTAATGGCGAACGTTGTTAACGTAAAGTGATCACCCTAAGTCAGCCTTCGAAATAACAGTAAAAGACGGTCGTAAGCCCGTGGTGGTTTGTTCTATTTAAAAATCGAACATTAGTAATGAATTGTTAGAGTCATTAGTTGTTACATATTCATTTTTTTTTCTAGTTGGCCTTCCTTTGTCTTTAAATTATGAAGAACATCGTTTTATAAAATATACGATAGAAATATTACGTCATTGTGTCCGATATAAATAAATAATTATGTATTTACCTAATTAAAGTAAATAAAATCTTGGTCAATTCTACCTCTCTGCTACTGATGAAATTAGTTGTCCGAACACGCAACACACTCGCAAGAAGAAATAATAAACATTTTTTTTTGTTTATTTTAATAAATTTGTTTACGTCTTTGCATAATTTAATTAATTACATTAACATACATGATTAAAGTAAAATAATCAATGTAATAAAAAAAAATAATAATCTTAATCAAAGTCTGATTAGACTTTGCCCAACGTTTCCCTAATAACTTACCGGACCAAGAGATGATCAACGCGTTTAGAATTTAGAGACGAGATGAAAACACCGTATAGTTTTGCATTGTTCACCACCCATTAGCATAAAATATTTTCATGCAGTGAGGCCATTGTGAAATCGTTTAAAATTTCTAGAATAATCGAACTCGAAAACACTGTCAAAATATTTTATAATATAGCTTCATAATAGGTATGTAAGTAGGTAGGTACATTGTTTGGTAGGGATGTGTTCTCTGGTAAGGTCAGCCCAGTAAGTTGGCAGTGTGAAGCGCTGCCTCCCGCGGGACCTGCGTGAATATTTTAAAGAACGTGACAACTCCGGCAGATTGGCGCGGACTTGGAGTAATCAAGGATGTTCAATTCACAGGACTCTGATAACGTCATTATTATTGTGAATATTAATATGTGAAGGAAAAAAATAAAGACTACTTTTTTATTTAAAAGATTTCGCGCACTGATAGTTTATATAGAGAAGGAGAGGTGAATGCTAATATTTTTTAACATTATGTATAAAAAAGAGATTAAATCAATAAAAATATCCTTTACAAAAACTACTGTAATGTTATGTATTTGATACTTACACACATATCGATGTACACGCATATATTCTTTAGTTTGTTTGTGGTCAAATTGAGAATAGCTGATCAAAATTGTTTGTCTCGTCTGGGAGAGGCCTGTCCCGAGTGCCTCCACTACACGAGGTATTGATATGTGCTATTATTATTCTCATTTTCAACGAATTATAACAACTTAATGGAACCAGCTTGAAGGAGACGTTTCAATCCAACGATCACAAGTATTTGATTAACAGCAATCTCTACTTAAATTCCATTAGTTTGGCTTATATGAAAATCATTTTTATAATTAAATCTGAGCACGCACCGCTGGCAACCCTATTGAGACAGATCCAGTGTGCTCGTCAAAATGTTGAACAGTTTAAAATATTCAAATTTCAGAAAGGTTTCCATCCCCCATTGTGTCTCTTTGAATTTTGTCTCAGAAGGCAATTATTTATTTCAAATTCAAATTTCTATTATTGTCAATAATTGTTTTATGTAATCCTTTTGGCTGGAGAACTAATAATTCTCGTTGCGGATTGGACCCCGCTATCACATTGTAACCATTGTTCTTGGGAAATTCGATTTGGAAAGTCTGTTGGCAAATACCTCATTATAGACGCAGGAGAGTTGGACGAGAACTCCATTAGGAGTTATTTGACGAGCCGATATTATACTCACTGGCTCCGGTTGCTTCTTTTATTAATTCAGATTTTGAGGGCATTCGATTGTCTTGTATTTAATAATTCAGGTAATTGGAGAGGTACAAGAGAAATCATTAATCCTGAAGAATTCTCCACGATGTTGCCTAAAGTTTACAGAATAACTAAATTCAGAGTCAATGGTATTGAAATTGGAATTTTATTTCATTGTTGAAGGCACGTCATTATATCCAAATCATATAGGAACAAGAATATCGTAGGCGGTTTGTTAAACATCCCCACACAGAGATAAGGACATGAATCGGTTCTTTATAATTATTGGCGTTCTTTCAATATTATAGCTACCCTTAAAACTCGTGCAGAGTAGAAAGAAATTAATACGGAGACAATAGCATGTCGTGATGAGGTTACCGGGGCACCAGTGCACAGACTAACGCTATTTACCAGCATTTATTGTACTTAAATGGAATTTTACACCCATGCATGTTCAACATATGTCGGATTGTTCTAATAAATATTATGTTATCTAGTATCGAGTGTTTTTATTAAAGTAATAATTCCTTTCCTCTCTGATGATCAGAGGACTAGCCGTGAAGGCGAGAATCTTCATGTATATCTAATAAGACTTACTTAATAAGTAATTAATGTAAAAGCAATGGGGCTTACGTTTAAGGCGTTACAAAATATCTCTTTATTAAAGCCTCCTGAATGAGCGCCGCAGCTAAAAGGAAGAGAATGTTTTCCTTCCTTCCTTCACTACCCTCCACCCCTCACTCTCCCGACCCTCACAACAATGCACACTTGACAATGGTGGAAAAAATATAAAAAGAAGTCGAGTATTGAAGAAAGATTCCTCAGTATTTTCCCACTTTCTCCTTAGAATAATATTTGGCTGCGTCGATAATGGAATTGACGCGAAATTTGCTTTTTTAACATTTCTTATTCACAATAGGGGACGACGGTGGGACCAAATGGTCCGCCAGATAATCCGCCACCTACCAGCCCGCTTGAGAACATAATGGCCGAGATTATTTGCATCCAAACTGATAACTGCAAACACAATTATAGTTATTTAATACGTTCATTTCTTTGGGAAGGGCGTGGGGTGAGCTCCCTCTCTGGTTTCCTGATCTGATTATTTGAAAATGTCACCTTCTTATCAGAGCTTCACTCTTTGTAATAACACTGATAACCATTTCACCGGTCAGAATTACATAATTAAAATAAAAATAGAGAACAACGGATTGAATGTAAAACAAGGATTTCGACTTATAAACGGGTTTTTATAAATGTTACGAGCTGACCCGTCGAACTTCTTCCCACCCCAGACACAAAATGTGATATTTCAACTTATTAGCCGCAAAATTCCGCTTTCTGAATCAATAAACTGTTCATTTTTGTTTTGTTGTCCCGGCCTCAATAAATTTCTTCGAGCATTAAAATAGTAAGAAAATAAGAAAAAAAACATAATTTTGTAAAACCAAAAATATTAATTTTGTAATAAACTAAGATCGGACAAATATGAGTGATTAAAGAAGTAAATTTAAATAAAAAAAACTAAATTATTCTTGAAAATTAGGTATCTCATCCTCTTCTTTTTCAAAATATCCACATTTAATATATTTTTCTTACCTTACAGTAAATTTAAAAATGACTTTTATAATAAGCAACAATTAGAATTCAAATTGAGTTCCTCTACGATCGTGTAACTTTCAACTTTTTTTACAAGAGATGGCGGTGCTTTATTGCAAAGATACGCAATCGATTTAAATAATTTATTATGAAGATATGGATTACCTACTTGTTTTTTATTTCTCTAATTATTGATGTAGACATTGTTGTTATAAATAAATTGAACGCGTTAATAAATCCCGATGTCCCGGTGGCTGCCACAAGTTGCCTCAACTGTCTTGTGATTCATCTCCATTAGGGGCGGCTGCAGCCCCCCCCCCTCTCACGTGTTTACTCTGGTAGTTTGTCCCGCTAGAAGAAAGTGAAACAACTGTGAATTTATGATGTCGCCCCGTGAGCTGGATGCTGTACAGACGCGGCCAGTTCCCTACCTGTGCTGGCCCTGTTCACACACTGTCCGTGCCATGGACGAGTTTAATAGCAGGTAAAATTGCTATTAAGTAAGATGTAACGAAAAGCACTCGCCTAGTTTAGGATGCCTGCTGATTAGATATTTTACGTCACATCACACTATCGAATAAGAAAACATTAAGCAACATTGATTGAATGTTTGATACCTGTTTACTCAGAATTTACCTTGTAAGGAAGTACTTACCTACTGACTATTCCATTAAAAGGAACTAAAAGCAGTTCAAGATGATCGCTTCTCTCCAACAGGCGTGATGCTGAATTCAGATACAATATTATGCGTATGTTCTAATAAGTAAGCTGTACGTAGAGAAGGCTATATTATGTTTAATTTAAGAGAGCCCAGGTACATTTTTATAAATAAAGATAATTTAGTTACAAGATCCTAATAGTAAACATAATTACTTACCTATATTTTCTATGAAATAATTTGTATATACCTATGGCGTTGCACTTCGTTGGGTTTTTCTTTGTACTAAATTTACAAATAATCTATTACAGATAGTCTCTAAGAATATTGACGTTATTTCAAATAGCCACTAACCTCATTCAAGGAAAAGCATATCAAATGTTTTATTTTATCCTTTGATTTGTTTTCCGGTATCGCAGAGTCCAAACACAAAACCGTCTCAGTTTTATTGCTATAGATTTATTTGCCCAAAAAGGCTACTTCACGGGTGCAGTGCAGAGGTACAGGAAACTAACTTGTTTTTTGGGGTGTCCGCGTCAGGAGCAGATAACAGTAGACGCTCTAGCCGTAGAGGTGACGGGTCTCAGATAAATCATAGCCAAGAGAGACACCGTGACACAGTGGCGCACCTCCCAGAGTTAAAACTTCTACAATTAAAGTGAAATTAATTTAATTTAGAGGCCATCACTCTGGTTCAGGGGAACACGCAACTTCCATTAGCCTATCACAACACGACACTCAACTTAGGGCACGGACACTACGGACACCTCCACTACTTAAGTACATTGAATCATCTTCAGCTATTATACAACACACTAATGTGTGACTACTGAATTATTAGATCCAAAACTACGCAATATACGTGGACTTACATGATTCGCATAGATGGCCTGTTCAGCCATTCCTAGATATGCCTGATTGGAGTGGTTACCTGGACTGTAGACGCGTCAAATTGACTAAATTTGAGAAAGGCTAACCTGTTTTGGCTGCTGCTGCAAGAGTTTTTATGAATCACACAAGCCAGATCAACATTTTCTTTTGATCCACGAGGCATTGTTGGGATAATTTTAAAACTGTTGGGATGGTTGGTTGAAGTTTTCGATTTTTCATTTTTCAAGGTACCTAAAAGGGATAAGATATTTGAGGGTTTGCCACTAAGTTTACAATACAAGAGTTCCATAAAGTAACGAATAGCTTAATCTAAATTTATTACGATTTTCTAAAGGGTTAATGTAATTTATATACCTACCTCATATTTTTATTAGTTTTATTTTCAATTATTATTATACATCTACATAATAATTCAGAAATTTTTGTTTTTTTATTTGCCTTTGACAATACTTTTACCGTATATGTGAACATCACGCTCAAAATACAAATGCTACGTCAGATATTAATATGCCCAGAGCCGTACAAAATGCTGGAGAAGGTTCTTAAATACAATTTGCTGCATTAACTTTAATATATTTAGAGCTATTTAAAAAACTCTATTTTTTTAGGATCTTCATACAAATTTCTCAAAAAGACAGTAAGTCATCTTTTGGAAATAAAATTACTCATGTAAACGTTGAATGGAATCTTGGTATTACGGTTTGAAAATGTAATAAAATAATTGTAGATTGATTTGTTATACATAAAAATGTTATTCAAATCTTATTACTCTCAATAAATAAAGATTTAATGAAAAAAAAATTGCAAAATGATTCCTTCATTTTGAAGTTTGACAGGAACAAATCACCCTCTATGGGTGGAATGCCTAATTAATTATCACAGGGTGTAGGGAATGTAGTTAAGATTCAAACCACAGAGCTCTCTATGAAAACTCGCAAATTATGTCGGTAGGTTCGTATAATATTATGAGGTCGGTAAAACAAAAATTGTAAAAGTGTCATTCTTCTTTTTCTGTGCTTATGTCAGTTATAGAGGTCTGTTAAGCAATGGGAAGCTAGACTAGAACCTGTTTAATTACCTACCGATCAAGCCTGACAATCGGAATCAAAAACGTAAAGCAAGACGGGTATAAGCTAGTATTGTTATAATTTTATTAACTATAAAAATATACGCAAATTCTTGAGCTTTCCTGAGATGAACACTAAAATTGAGCACAATGTAAAAAAAAAGTGTTGAAGTATGTTACATACAATTTTCAGATTTTTTAAAACTAATATGGTGACTAAAATGCCTGTGTGCGTTTAATGTAATATCTGGCATACTTAATATGCACATTATGTTATATTTATTGGAGACTGCCCTTTTGAAAATAATCTTTTTGTTTGTATTTTTTTTCTCTCTGTTTTTCATGTACTTAATTAATAATTGTTTTCATTTACTAATTTTTTTGCCTACTTAATTTTTTTTATGTTAAAAATCTATAGAGCTCACTCTCTCGACACAAGACTTGTTCTTTTGAGAGAGTAAACGATTTTATTTTATTTGTACGTTTGTATATATATATATATATATATACATATAGGTATATATTTTTGTAAATCTTATAATCTGTGTAATATGTTTTTTTGTTTTCAAATAAAAAAAAAAAAAAATATACTATATTATTGCGTTTAATACCATGCGACGATTGACAAGACAATATGTTTTAAGTTGTACTGTCTCCATCATGGTTTGAGCTGTCGGGGAAAAATCAGACCGTGTAAAGCAGAGCGGGCGGGGCTTCGCCTGGCTAACTGCTCCCAACTTGGAGCAAAGTAATTTCAAGTAATTATCGCTTGGAAATAGTAGACGAGCTTCTGTGATGTAATGCGCGATGTGGCATACATTAATATTTACACTGAGTCGCCATAAATAAAAGTTCGAGTCATACAGAGAGCCGCGTTGCTTTACTCACCTTAGGTATTTAATTTTTTTCAGATTTGTACAGTTTTCCATCTCCTTATCAAGATCTTATTTTTTCACACATATTGTAAATGATCACTAATAGCGCCTTTCTCTGCTTTCGAACTCATATGTTTTTCATTGGTAATATAATGTTCGAGGTGAAGAGGCACTCTGTATAATAATATTCAAATTCTTCGCAATCATCTAAAAGTTGTCTTCTTTGAGCGCTCGATGTTCTAATAAGAAACATGGTTTGGTTACTAATCACTCGGCCACTGTGTGCTCCGCGGTGATTAAATTATTAAGTACAAGAAATGTCCACTCATCGTTATGTATGAATCCCTCCACCCTCGAATATGTAATGAATATGTGGCTGGTAGCTGAGTTGGTAGAACGCTTCATCTTTCTGGTTGCAATCCTAAGATTAATCTGCACCAAGCATGCTGGCTCCGTTCTTGTAGGTGCCACATGGAAAGCTTGTTGTATAATATCATAAATAAGGTCATGAGTTCATACGGTGTTTTTACCATCTCTTCTTGTTCACAAATAATCTCTTAGGCTTTTACGACCAACGTTGCAATTTATTGTCACTTAGGAGTGACCATGCTTACCCCAGACCTACTAGAAAGCTAATAGTTGACCAAAATACCCCATAGGCCTAGAAAACTTCAGCCGCGTTCCTACGCGAAAATATACAAATGTCTTCTTGGTCTGTTTTGATTGTGAACCAGATCATCAAAGCTTTGCTGCGATTTTCTCAACTAGCTCTTTCCGGATTCGCATTTGAATTACATAATTTATGCAACTCTTGTACGTTCATTTTATAATATGTTATCAATTTCTTATGGTCTCCAGTTCTTCTTCTTCTTCGATGGCGCTACAGCTCAAATCGAGCCTTGGCCTCCTGTAGACAACGCCTCCAACTCTCCAGTTCTCCATCTATAAATTCCATCTTTATTGACACGCTCCGTTCAGATTGAATTTGCCTTCAACTTTTCTTAATCTAGGTACAATCAATTGATGGGTTTAGAAGAAGGTTGAATATTGTGAAAGATAAAGTAGAAATAGTACGGAAAATGAAGTATAAGTCTCACGAGATTCGTTTTCGATTAAGATCTTCTAAATGTTATGAAATAGCTTTATTAAAAAACATTAAGAAATAAAAAGAATGATAAATTGCAGAGATGTTAAGAGAGATAGGGTTAGGAGAGAACGCAGATGACGAGGGAGCGAGCAAGACGGGTCCAGCCCCGCCAGGATCCGCTGGTCCTTCCGAAGGAGCAGCAGAAGTAATTAAGTCTCACAAATTATGAATTCAAAAATTATTTAAATAAATTAATTTGGAGTCGCGTCCTTAAAGGAATCTCCAACTTTTATTTGAATATTCAGGATTCATTTGCATGATAAAAAGACTAAGACACTCCTTTGTAAGTTAAGACGCTGCCGTTGTGATGGTACAGGTTCGACGTTTAATGCAACTCGAATATAACCTTGTGTACTGTGGACAAGGTTGATAATCCCATAACTTAATTTTTGTATGTAGGTACTAAGGTACTTCATTTTTTTATGTTTGTTCAAATAAACATACCTTCCTATTTGTATTAATAATTGAAGTAGTTTAAACTGTTTTCTTCGTTTATTTAAAACTAGCTGACCCATCGAACTTCGTCCCGCCTTAAAGTCAATAAAATATTGCTGGGTAACGTTACATAGCTAACATACATGACTACTCATTGTGAAAAAATCAAAAGTTATGTGGATGTAATATATACATTGTTGTTATATGTATACAATTACAATGTCGGTAACATTACCGCCATCTGTGGAAACATAGGGAAAACATTGATCTATAGAATCTTTCTACCAAAATATCAATCTACCAGACGTCTCCCTATTTCCTTAACAGATGGCAGTGGCAGTACCGGTTAGAAAATCCGATCCATACTAACTTTAATATTATATTTTATATCATTTCTTATTAATTTATTCAACTTCTTATTAGTAGGGACCTGAATTTTTCGCATTTGCGATAAACCCTACTTTATTCGCGAAATTTGCTATTTATTCGCGAATTACGCGATTTTTCATGTTTTGGCAAAATAGAGTCGAAATGTTAAGAAATATTAAGAAAGAAATAACGGAATCCGCACATAGTGACAAAAAAAATAGCATCAACGTTTAAAAAAGATACCTTATTAAAATTAGATGCCAATTTTCTGCGGCTGAAGGTGACATATAGCCAAGGCATGGAACGTTGTGAAGTTACCAGGGAAATAATTTGCCGAAGATGTTAGCATAAGAGTATGGATGTCTTCTACTAATATCAATTTTTTTTTTACTTCATTAGTATCTAGACTTTTTTAGCACTATAACTACTCGTTTTCAAGTGATTCGCTTATCTAAACTTAAGGCACATTAAAAACATAACATAAAAAATAGAATTAAACATAAGGAATAATTCTATTTTCTTAGCATTCTAATATTTTTTGTTACTCTAAAATATCCACTGGAATCTTACTGATATGAAAGTTTTTATTTTTTTCAATACCTTCATATCTTTTAAAATTAGGTAGGTATAGGTAAGTACCTAAATTTGTAAAATTTAATATTAAACTCAATCTATGATAAATAACACCGTTTTTACCATAAAAATAACACCGATAAATCCCGTTTTACAGAATAATAACACCACTTTTTGTAAAAAAATAACACGAAAAATAACACCCCTTTTATGGAAAAAATAACACCACTTTTCCATAAAAATAACGCGATAAATTCAGGTCCCTACTTATTAGTTATTGTGTTATCCGGGAGCGGAGAAGAATCCAATAAAACATCGAATGAATCTGTTCAGTTGATCTCGAGTTATAAGTGTTCGCATTAACCCGACTTTAATTTATATTAGAGATACGCTCATACTTTAGACGAGCATTCTGTGAGTGAGATGAATCAGAACCATGAAAGGTAAGCATGTGGCAGGTTTTAAAACACAGAAAGCAGCGTTGACTAGACTTCACCTTCTCATGGATTATATTGTGGGATGACAGCAGCGCATGGCTAAGCTCTCTAGCTTCTTATTAAAATAATAACCCTTAGTCATTCTGTTCCTCTCAAGAGGGCTGTAGCTTGCTTATCAACCTTATTAATTATCGCTTAGACAAAAGTGGCAAGGTTAGATGGGAGCAGTCCGTGATTTTACAGAAAGGAAATATTTGCATTAAGTGTATTTTCTAAAAGAGAAGTATCCAGATTTTTTTAAAGGCGAGCATTATATGGATTCGGGCATAGTCACGAGACCGTAGAGCGATAAATCTCGAGATGTGTCATAACTCCCATACTCGAGCCTCACTCTTTACTCGGAGCCCGGCCTATCGCGCTCCTTCAATCTCCGCCACACCCGCACTATGCGCAACACGATTATGAACCTCCTCCTCTTATATATTTTATATCCCAAACGAAGACGAGAAAGATCCTCTCATTTTGTGTTCAGCTCCTGCAAGGCAGAGCTGAGAGAGTTGGACATGGTCATAAACATTTTGCAAAATCGAGCTCAATGCTCTTGTTGCCTCCCTATGCCTCTGACTAGGGTCAAAAGGGAGAATGTATGTGTGTTTTAATGTTTGATTGTTTAGGAAGAACTTCAAGACACCTTCGGAGAAAGGTCGACGTTTAATTCAATGTTGATTAGAAGACGAGTTAGTGAAGCTCATGCAAGAAAGAAAGGAAAACATTGCAAGAACCTTGCATTCAAAAAAGGTTTAAATAAGGAAAAAAGAAGGTTTGCTTTTGAAGTTTTTTTTAAGAAAGTGAGATTGTGCCGCAGTGTAGTTATTACTCCAGATGTGGAAAAGATTAAAATGATAATAATATATGTGGCCCGGGGTTGGCGCCCCAACCGTTCAAAGGCGAAAATTACTCACCGCGGGGTGGCTCGTGTGATTTTTTTATATCGTGTGTATTTTTATTTTGAAATTTAGAGGACGAAGGGCTGCAGTCCTAACAACAAATTCATAATATAATAATGTGCAAAGAAAATATCTTATTTGATTTATTTCATGGGAACACTTCTCTCCATCGCGGGTAAATCTCTGAGAGACAAACAGCACCATTAGGGAAAATAAATATGCAATGTATCTGCTTCTGCCCCATCTCATGTGACGGGGCAGTAGCCCTAGTATAAGTTTTCGATGAACGAATAACGAAACGATCATCGAAAGAGTTTCGAAAATTTTCCATACAAAAAAGATCGAACGATTCGATCGTTTGATTTTAGAACACTATTTGCATGTTTATAAGCGCTTATTAGCGTGCAATAAGCTTTCGATGAAACTCGTACTAGCCCCACAGAAGCAGTAGAAGACACTGGAGGAATCATGCCAGAAGAATGGGATATCTACTAGTTTGGCGAAGGTGACACAAGGTAAAACCGCCCAAGAGGTAGAAGGACAACTGGCAGTCGGTGTCCACGGAAGTAAATGCGATATTTGTTGTTCATCTACATAATATTTTAGTCCGTTTATATATATATATATATATATATATATATATATATCGCCTGTTTGCCAGAAGACTGTGATATCTCAAAAAATGCAATTTTACAGGAAGCCACTTTTAAACTTTAGAAATGAAATAAAAACCAAACAATTAGATTTTTTATTGTCGAACTAAAATTATTTATTAAATTTAATTATTAAGCTTTACCGTAAAAACGTAATTGTTTGATAATTTCAAAGTTTATGGCATAAATTTTCTAATTAAAAAAATTAGTTCAACTATGTCACGTTTTTACTGAAAATATGAAGAAAAAATCTTGTAACAAACTAATTTGTCACATTATATATGATATTTTTTTTTAGAAAGTACTGGGTTATTTTACAAAAACTCTTTGTTGTTTATACATTTATTTATTCAAATTGAAAACAATTTCTAACAAAATTTTTAGTAAATGATAAGTAAAATTTTAGTTGGTTTATTTTCTACCAAGGCAAAATGAGAGTCACAAAATATTTATCTAAAAGAACGTTTATATCATAATTAGGCTTTATGTGGATAAAAATAATAAAGAAAAGAGTATTCATTTATGAAAAAAATATTAATTATAATTGTTTACTTAAAGTCGTTACACTTACATATTGAAAAGGCTTTGGTACTTTGTTACATTTAGGATCTGGCGGTTACTAACGAAAATAAATTGATAAATATCTGTGTATAAAGATTCATAATATGGCTTATGATATTTTGGGATAAGCTGTTTTTTAACCAACTCCATGAGATCTGTTATTTTCTCAGCCAATAGCAGGACACACATAACGATTTATCTTTAAGATTTGACCAATAATCGCGCATTCTTCAAATCTTAGCGAAGAAAACAATTGAAAAATGAGCGATTATCGTTCAAATCGTAAAGATAAATCGTTACGTGTGTATGCAGCTAATCATCTACTTTTTTATGGCAAACTCGTTTGTCTTTCATTGATGAAATATTATTTTCATTATTTTCTTTAAGTAAAGCCGTTTCAATTAGTATACGCAAATTATTTTTCAAAAACATTTTGCAAACTCTCATCTTGTTGTTGCAATAGTCCCATCAGAATAAACCTTAAAATAGTGTGGTTTCAATTGCCGTTCTTCTATATTTTTTACCTCTCTATAATAAATATGACATTCCACTACTTTTTTTAAGCGTTTCGCAACATTTTTTTTCTAATACGTAGCTTCTTGGCGTGTCTTTTTTCCCCAAATTTTAATTGGGGTGACAATTTTGTTCAGTTTGCTTTTGTATTACCCGAACTGCTTGTATAGAAGTAGGAACATCTTCATCATCCGAATCCGAGGAACTGATGTGCCGGTCTGTGAATCCTGGTAATCGGGATCTCTTACGTAAACGTCGCTATCTAGAAAGGAAAGTACCTATTTGTATTTTGTTTTAATTTTGATGAGCACAGATTCATATTTTATAAAAAATATACTTACCTATGTAATACCTTAATTAAATGAATAACTACTACTCGACGAATTGGTGGAGCTCTCATTGCTACTTTCAATTGAATTTGATCGAGAACGGACAGAGAGATTATCTTTTTCTTTGTCTAGAAAGAGTAATTCATCAAATGGAGAAGAAAATTTAATTATGTTAAATATACAAATATTTATATAAGTTAACAGCAGAAATGAACTATAATTTAATACCTTATTTTATACCACGATAAAAAAACTATGTATAGGGTTCTAACAATTAAAGTTGCTAAAAATCTCACATAGCTAGTGTAACTACCAAACCTCACCAGCCTATTCCAGATTCTTGGAGTCAGCAACAAGGTTCACTTCTCCAGAATCATTCGACTGCCGTTCAGCACTGAAAATTTGCCGATATTTACATTTTTCGGTTTCTAATTTAACCCTAACGTGATGTGTAATAAATTCATTTGAGTGTTTATAATGTGACACATTTTAGGATTGGATACAAAAATTATCTACTACATCGAAACAACTCAAATAACCATGTCTATGGGAATTTCATTCATCATCAATAATGTTTCATCTTTAAATATCACAACGCAAAATTAAAATTTTTTATGCAATAACGTGTTATATCTTTTTATTCCAACTTACTCTTTAACATTATTTTCAATAAAACAGAGTTAAATCCAAATACCACATTATTGAATTAAAGATTAATAAATAAAATTGTAACGTACCTTGCAAATATACTGTGGCATTCTCGTGATGCCGCGTTCTTCTAGAAAGACGAGAGCCTTTTCACCTTCGTGTGCCTAATGTAAGCTGACATGTCACATTGTTGCAACAAAGTGCAGTGTTTTAAGAAACAACGAGACAATGCAATTTATTACCCTATTTCTGTCTCTTTCGATCATAACTTCGTAACTATTCGACCAAACAACGTCACATTTTTACCGATAATAAAGTTGATCATGACGGTTCTTATTATCAGATAAAAAAAAAATCAATTTTTGGGAGATGTCACAGTCTTCTCGCAAACAGGCGATATATATATATATATATTTTTTTTTTTTTGTAAGAGCATCAATCATAGAAAACAAACGTAAAGGTCAGATATCAATATGCGAAAAGCCGTGCAAAATTCCAGAGAGCGTTCTTAAATACTCTTTGATAAATTAACTTTAATATATTTAGAGCTATTTAAAAAAACTTTATTTTTTTAAGATCTTCATACAAATTTATCAAAAAAGACAGTAAGACATCATTTGGAAACAAAATTACTCATGTAAACGTTGAATGGAATCTTGGTATTACGGTATGAAAATGTAATAAAATAATTGGAGATTGTTTCGTAATACATATAAATGTTATTTAAATCTTATTATTCTCAATAAATAAAGATTTAATGCAAAATTTTGTAAAAATTATTCCTCCATTTTGTAATTTGACATATTTTAGAAAATTTATGGCCATAGTTTTTTACAAAGCGTCGTAGCCACTGTAATAGATGAGTAATTATGTAGGTGCCTGATAAAATCATATTCTAATGTAGATAGGTATTAAATAATTTAAAAATAATTGTTGAATCATTTTATATTCCTGAAATATAAATAAAGTTTAAATCTTAAATTCATCGTTGAAAAAGATTAAATTTAAAATCATCGTTGAAATTGGTATGAACATTCCATAAACAAACTGGCCGGTAAAACAGTAGCCGATAAATTAGATCATAGCGTACAGTGAACTTGACAGAATTGTTGAGAGAAAGAAATAAAATTGACAATAATTGAGAATCTTTAAAGGCTTCAGGATTTTAATCAGTATAATAAAACGTTTGTTTTATCCACATAATAATTTATAAATATAATATTTGTATAATTAATCACACTCAACAGCGGTATTACATTGTATCTAAATTAGTATGTAAATAAACTCAAAACCACATTAGCTTATTTATTTTATCCTGCATATTATAAAAGTATTGTTAAAAATTTGGACTCATGGTCGTATTGTTGGCGTGAAAATTAATTTAAAAAAATATTCATAGGGTGTCACATACTTAACTTTAAACCAATTGTGTTAAAAGAAGTATTCTTCAAAGACAGCGGCCAATAAGAGGTTTGATTGGAAGCCTTACTTGACGACCCTCCAAGGTTTGTGACATATCATTCATCCTAGAATAAATACAATATTATTATGTTACGACATAAACTTGACGACCCTCTTTCATGTCATCTTCCACATAATTTACGTTATGTAATATCATGTACATTTATTAAAGTTATTGTAGGTATATAATACATCTATAAGTAGCCAAAATCAACACTCTTTTTATTACAGGTATTTTTTTAAAGTATTTAAATGAATAAGATCACAATGAAATCAATATTAACAATTAAGAAATCAAACTAACGCATACCTAGAACATAAAAAATAAACTTTTAAAACAAAGTTAATTAAAAACATACAGTCATGGGTTGGGTACATTAGATGCACGGTAAATTACACTTAGAGAAATCATATTTTTATCTACATAATTCACAACAAAATATTTTATGTGCAGTTTGATTAATTTAATATTATAATGTAGGTACCTACTTAGAAAAAAATAAACAGCAGCAACAATATTCCTATACTATAATTTATTCAATGTTATTCAAACTTCGAACAACAATTAATTATGTTTTGTTTCTTTTTTGTTTACATCGTCTATGTGTCAAAATTAATGACAGCTGAGAGCCGTGAATATAGACTATGATTCTTCTATGATTAAAATGAAATATTTTTGTGAAAGATAATGATTTTTTTTAATGTGTAGGTATTTTGTGTAAATAATGTATTCTTTAAATTAGTAAAAACACTTACCTCAAATTACTTACGATACACACCATATAAACACCTACGTATTTTTTTTACAAAACTTTTTTATTAGTTCGAAAACGACTGCAGCACTAAAAAAGAAATATTTTGTTGCGTTGTCTATGGATTTTTTGACACTTCTAATTTTGTTGTCAAACTAGAAATTGGAGAACTATTCTTATAGTGATTCTTATTCTAATGAAAATAATAAAATGTAACCAACTTTCTATTGTCTGGTTATTTTTTAATTATAAATAACGAACAGGAATATTAATGAACAATCCACTGGTAAGCATAGTTGTTTGTTTCAAAACAATAGAATATTAATAATATAATGTCATTGACTAATTTTTTGTGTAACTATATTTTTACAGGCTCTGGTGGCATTTTCAACAATAAGAACTAATTGGTGAATTTCCAAAACGTAAAAACCTATATCAAAGTTACCAGTTCAACGAGGACAGAATCAAGTCATACTGAAAAATATTCAATGTTTGCCAATTTTGGAATGTAAAAATACAACTATTATGTCATAATCAGTAATAATGAACTGGCTGTCATCCTCTCAAACTTTGCATGGTATTGATAAGATATGCTGCGACAATACCTACTAGACGATAAACCATTTGTTTGTTTGTTTGATAAATAATTAACAATTATTTATAACACTAACTATGTCAAGTTTGAAACACAATATTTTGTTTTAGTGAGTCTGAAGCGTTGTGTGCTGACTCTATATGAAATACATTTTTATACAGGTTTTTATTTATTCTTTACTGTAAATTTGTATACATATACGCATAAAAACTTAACATAACAAAGACATCACAGAATCAACACAATAACCCCGTTTTTTCATTTGTATAGGAGATATTTTTTCTATTTTTTATCTGTTAGATCTTACAATGACATATTGTCATATGACTGAAATGAAAAAAACAAAATTGTTTTATTCATAAATAGAAATATACTAAATGAAATAACATTATGTTTTTCTTTTTCATCAAACATAATAATATATTCTCCCAAACACCACTAAAATTTAAAAATGATGCTTCCAGCAAAAAGAAATTATGAGAATTCATGGAGTTTTGTAAGTATTTTTAAATAAAATATTTATGTTATTGTTAAAATAAGTATCAAATAATGTGGCATTTTAACACAACTTACTTTATTATTATTAAAAAGATATTCTGTAAATTTGAGAAGCAAGAAGATAACATGATTAGCAAGTCAATTTCATATAAAATTCTTTATAAATTTATTATGTCCCATAAAGTGCTATTTCTTCCTTATGAACTATTTCCCATTGTTGCATGTAACTTAAAAATGTCTATCGGTGTCAAAAGAAGTATCTCCAAGTAGGAGATATCCCTATGAGGGGTTGAATCCTGCAATTGGCATGAAAATTTTCACCATAATTACTCATTTTAAGGTCCAGGATAGCAGATTTATTAGATCTAATGGCGAACGTTGTTAACGTAAAGTGATCACTCTAAGCCAGCATTCGAAATAACGGTAGAAGACGTTCGTCGAAGAAGCCAGTAGTGGTTTAAACCATTTTTAAATGGAACATCAGTAATGTTAGTGTCATTAGTTGTTACATATTAGTCTAAATTTGTGGATGAAATGCCAAAAAAGAAAAACAAATGTTAGTCTAAATAGAGGATTTCAATCATGGCTCGACGTATATGAATATCTTCGTGTGGTTCTCCTAACTAAAGTTGGTGACCATCACTCCAAACTCTTCATGATCTTGAGCCAGCCTTTTCTCAGAAGACTCTCTTCTGCTCAAACCACTTTTTTCCTTGAATTTTAAGTTGGAAGAGGGAATATTTTTCATCACGGAGTAATGAGTATGTAGCCAAAGTATGAGGGATTATGTCTCTTGACAGTGGTAAGGAGCTCTCTTTTTACTTTTGTATCATTCCCAGGACTCTATAGACACCCTGTCAATACATGATATGCTCAGCATTCTTCTATATAACCACATCTAGAGAAAATAATCAGTTTATGTAGAGCTAGATTCTGGTTTAAAACTTGACGTGGACCTTAAATTTGTTCTTCAACAGTTGTGTGCATTAAGTTTTAATATTTAGATGTCGACTTTTGATCATGAGGACCTGGGTTCTATTTCTGAAGGAATCAAAGTTTTTATAGATGCTTTCTTACGTAATACAATACCTTGTTTCAGGGGCTACACTGATTATATATTACTACCGTAGTATTTATAGGAAAAGACAAGTTTCCTTTTATTATATACATAAATTCCATAGTAAGAAGCTTAACTTGAACAATCTTAAGAAAATTTATGGCTACTTTTAGTCAATATTCTTAATGAAGATAGATATTTTAATTGTTTCAGCAATTTTTATTATTTAGATTAATTAAGTACCTATAATTGATCAAATTTTTGAAATATAATCTACATACCTAATAATTCAGTACTTAGTTAATGTTTATTTATTTATTTTTTTGTATATTGGAGCATAAAACCGTAGGTTCTGCATTGGATTTTAATGTCGTGGATCCTTGCAGGTATATTTATGGTAGCTCATGCCTACTCTTAGTCAATATTTTTAATGAAGATAGATATTTTAATTGTTTCAGCAATTTTTATTATTTAGATTACTTAAGTACCTATAATTGATCATATTTTTGAAATATAATCTACATAATAATTCAGTAATGTTTTTATTTATAATAGTTTTTTTTTTATATTTTGGAGAATAAAAGTGTAGGTTCTGCGTTGGATTTTAATCGTCGTGGATACTTGCAGGTATATTTATGGTAATCATAGATACACATTTTTACAATTTTCAAATATATTTAACTAGCTTATACCCGTTTTGCTTTACGTTTTTGATTCCGATTGTCAGGCTTGATCGGTAGGTAATTAAACAGGTTCTAGTCTAGCTTCCCATTGCTTAACAGACCTCTATAACTGACATAAGCACAGAAAAAGAAGAATGACTTTTTTACCGACCTCATAATATTATACGAACCTACCGACATAATTTGCAAGTTTTCATAGAGAGCTCTGTGGTTTGAATCTTAGCTACATTCCCTACTTTGATAATTAATTGGGCATTCCACCCATAGAGGGTGATTTGTGAATAAGCTCAAAGCTTGCAAAAGGACAATACTTGTGTGGTGGTAAAAGAAAAAAACGTCTTGCTACTTTGGATGTTCGGTTTATAACAATGAATAATAAAAAATCACAATACTATTTTACAGACTTGCTTAAAGTCGGTAGGCAACAATAATACCAAAAATTCAATCAATCAAGTCACCACCGCCATCTGTGGAACCAACGCCAAAACACTCAAGGATCGTAGAATCGATATCAATTCATAACACATTTATTTATCTTTTCAACAGATGGCGATGCTGGTACTATTTTGTAATCTAATATGTGTTTATTCAATTTGTACCTGTCAAACTTCAAAATCAAACTGCAAATTTTTTCATTAAATCTTTATTTATTGAGAATAATAAGATTTGAATAACATTTATATGTATATCAAATCAATCTACAATTATTTTATTACATTTTCATACCGTAATACCAAGATTCCATTCAACGTTTCTATGAGTAATTTTGTTTCCAAAAGTCTTTTTGAGAAATTTGTATGAAGATCCTAAAAAAATAGATTTTTTTAAATAGCTCTAAATATATTAAAGTTAATGCAGCAAATTGTATTTAAGAACCTTCTCAAGCAAATTGCACCGCTCTGCGCAGATTCATATCTGACGTAGCATTTGTATTTTGAGCGTGATGTTCACATATACGATAGAAAGCACACAAACATTTCTCAATTATTATATAGATGTAATAAAGATTCAAGATTGATTTGAAATAAAAATAAATGTAATTCAAACTTTTCTCTTTTTTATAAACATTAAATGTGTCGAAATTCTTCTCTCTTTTTATGAATTGTGAAAGTGTCATTCTTCTTTTTCTGTGCTTATGTCAGTTATAGAGGTCTGTTAAGCAATGAGAAGCTAGACTAGAACCTGTTTAATTACTTACCGATCAAGCCTGACAATCTGAATTAAAAACGTAAAGCAAGACGGGTATTAGCTAGTTTAAAATAAAACGCAAAACGGTTTTCAATTAGTCGTAGGTATTATATTATGCAATATTAAATAAACCTGGTAACTACATAGTTTTCAATTAGTCATAGGTATTATATTATGCAATATTAAATAAACCTGGTAACTACCTAGTTTTCAATTAGTCGTAGGTATTATATTATGCAATATTAAATAAACCTGGTAACTACATAGTTTTCAATTAGTCGTAGGTATTATATTATGCAATATTAAATAAACCTGGTAACTACATAGTTTTCAATTAGTCGTAGGTATTATATTATGCAATATTAAATAAACCTGGTAACTACATAGTTTTCAATTAGTCGTAGGTATTATATTCAATCAATCAATCAATTCTCCCTTTTCCACCCCACTCAGGGGCATAGGGAGGCAACAAGAGCTCTCCATTGCGCTCGATCTTGCGCAATGTTTATGACCTCCTCCCACACCATGTCCATGTCCCTCAGCTCTGCTTCGAAGGAGCGGAGCACAGTGTGAGAGGGTCTTCCTCGTCTTCGGGACCCTGATGGGAGGAAGAACAGCGCTCTCCTCGGCCAACTGTCATTCGGCATCCTTAACACATGTCCCAGCCAAGTCCATCTCCTCCCCACAATGGTAGAGGTGATGGGCTCACGCTGGGTGCGCCGGCGTATAGCGTCGTTCGTGATGCGGTGGTACCATCTTACGCCCAGAATTCTCCTTAGGCACTTCATTTCAAATGATGAGACTTTTTGTGCCTGGGCCTTGGTCAGGTGCCAGGACTCACACCCATAAAGGAGAATGGGCAACACACACGCATCAAACAGTTTACATTTCGTCTCGACACTAAACGCCGACGCCTTCCATATCTTGGTCATGTTGTTGAAGGCGCCACTTGCCATACCGATACGTATCGGGAGCTCAGCCCCGAGGTCACCAGCGGTGGTAATGGTTGCTCCCAGGTACTTAAATTTATCCAGGTATTATATTATGCAATATTAAATAAACCTGGTAACTACATAGTTTTCAATTTGTCGTAGGTATTATATTATGCAATATTAAATAAACCTGGTAACTACATAGTTTTCAATTAGTCGTAGGTATTATATTATGCAATATTAAATAAACCTGGTAACTACATAGTTTTCAATTAGTCGTAGGTATTATATTATGCAATATTAAATAAACCTGGTAACTACATAGTTTTCAATTAGTCGTAGGTATTATATTATGCAATATTAAATAAACCTGGTAACTACATAGTTTTCAATTAGTCGTAGGTATTATATTATGCAATATTAAATAAACCTGGTAACTACATAGTTTTCGCAAACCATTTTTTACAATTCACGTGAGTAACACCAAATGGACTTGCGAGGATTAGTCTCTGAGATTTTCATTCCTCCCACAATATATGTGTTGGATCAATTTTATTTTACTATTTGGGAGTGTCCTCAAACGGTGGTGCCGCAGCAGCGTCGGTTGCCCATTATGCAAGGCGCCCGCACAGCCTGCACCGCCGTGCATTGTCGCGTGATTTACGAGCACTTCCTCTCTGGCCGGGAAATAAAAACACAACCCCCAAACGAATCACACTATTTATTATACATATACACCAATCTATTTACCTCACCTACCCATCTTTAATTTTCGTTGCAACCGAAAGAAAACATTTAGTATAAAATTTAAATAAATTGATATCAACACAATAAAATAACGAATTTTTTGTAATTCCCAGAATCTATAGCAATAAAAATGTCACCATTTCACCCAAAAAAAAGAATTCTTCTTAATTCACCTGAGTTCCCTGCACTTTCGTTACAATTATTAGCCTGACGGCTTTCGTCTAGGAACCGATATAGACGTAGATTCGAATGCTGCAGGAGACGCAGAATTTGTGTTGGATTTATATCTTAATGTAGAATCTCGTAGGTAATTCATATATCATTATACATGTTCTATGTCTAAGTCATAGAAAAAACAGGACAACAAACTATGCAGCGCATTATCTTATGCGCATACATCTGATCAACCATAAGGGGTTCTTCATCTAACGACCCGAATAGGGAAATTTAGTATTTTATTATGAACATCTTATCGCTCTGTGATTATCCGAAAATTTCCAATTGGTATTCAACGTCGAAGCACCCAGCGGGCCATGTCCGCAAGAAAGGAGAAATTTGTCATCGAGAAAATTTGTTTGCAGAATGAAACGGAAAATGGTGGTGTGTGTCGTCGGCTGGTGTGAGGCTAATACAAAAACAACACAAAGAGTGCGGAAGTTGGAAATTAGATGCAGGGATGACTCCTTATATAACTCTTGAGGGTGGTTGTGTGAGATAAGATTTGTGTCCCGCCATCGTAGGGGATATTTGAATACCATTTGATGATATTTGGAAATGAAAAACAGCTCAAATGGCTGAGGACAGGTCAAGACAGACGGAATTAGAACTTTTACGATTGGCCGAACCTATCCCTTATCAGGCATAAATGGAGGTGAATGAAATGAACAAAATAGAAGCTTTTGAGATGTGGATTCATCGAAGATTTTGCGTATCCCTTGGAGAAATTCGAAGGTCCTAAATATTAAACATCCAAATATTTATAAAGAATTGCTGATAAATATTAAGATCCGTCAGTTCCCATACCTTGGCCATGCACTTTTTCAGAGGAAAAAAGTACCCGCTCCTGCAGCTGATTATCGAGGGCAAGATCGAGAGATACGTGGTGTGGGCAGACAGGTGTCCTAGCTCCGCAATATAAGGGCGTGGACTAGAATCGAAACCGTCGGGGAGCTAGTAGGTACACGCACCTAGAGAAATAGGGAGGCATTTGCCCAAGTGATAGCCAAAGTTAGGGGAACTGATTGGGCACTTCAAGAAGGAGAAGAAGATTGAGATGTCTTTTTTAAATTTAACCGCGGTAAATTATTCACAATAATCAAGACAACAACTTTATTTAATGAACATAAACCTACTATCAAATGGATGTAAGTTGTAGGAACAATTGCCAGGTGCAGGTGTAGTAATGTATTCGGTGTCAGCAAGGGCCATAAGGCGAGGTGGGCGGGTCGGCAGGACGCCCTCCCTCCCTGCAGCAGAGCGATGACAGGCAGATGTCTCCAAGTGTCTGCTACCAGCGCCTCCCGCACACATGTACCAACACTAAGATTACTTTAGCAGTAACCTGCGGAGACCTACAAACTCTATGACGGTGCTGCACGGGGCGATTTACTTTTAACAAGTCGGAAGATATTCATAAAACAAAATAAATATGTGAACATCATTGGTTCTTTATAATTTTGTAGGTATTGTTTTATTTTTCACTTAATAAGGTAAAACAATGTTGTCAGGTTTTAAAAATTGTGAATGTACCTACAACTGTATTTCTTTAAATTATTGGTCAATGGTATGTATACTTTTTTTCTTCTTCTTCTTTTTTTCACTAATCATTTATTTTTATTTTATTTCAAATTCTATTATCTGCGATGCTGGGTGTAAGTCTTAGAGGGACAGAATTAGAAACTCTATAATTAAAGCTAGAACAGGAGTGTCGGACATTATCAAATGAGTGACAGCGTTAAAATGGCGATTTTTTTTAAATGAATCTGTGCTCACTCGAAGTGAACACAAATACACTTTTGACATCTTTCACACTAAACAAATGCTTGTGTCGTGAAAGCGGAAATGGTCGACACGGCCGGGATTCGAACCCACGACCTCCGCACGATTGGTCGGTCATGTCGCTCGATTAGAGGACAAATGGATAAAACTCTGGCCGTCCACAGCTTCGATGGAGTGGCGACATCGTAAGAACCGTTGGCTCGCAGTGGAAGCAGGTCGCACAAGATCGGGGGATGTGGAAGAGTCTGGAGGAGGCCTATGTCCAGGAGTGGACTGATACAGGCTGAGAAGGGAGGAAGGAGATAATATTGACATTCTAGATCCAGACTTGGTATGACGATCAGCGTCAAGGACCCTTCTACCAAGTGTTCAACCAGGACTATCATTCTGGCTCGGCCTAAAAAACCTGTCGTTTTCAAACTAGAAACTTGTAAACGTAAACATTGTTGCTTATTTTAACTATATTAAATTAATAAAACAGCCAAAACATCCAACAGTGGACTTAGGAAGATGGAAGAGATGATAATGAGCACAGGACTTACCGTTTTTGCCCTTTCGTCCACAGGTCGCTGGTTCTGAAATAAACTGTACAAACACACAAAACACTTGCACAGAAATTATTTTATGGTTTTTTAAGTTGTTCAAATTAATATGATGATGATTCCGTAATATGATTATTTTTATGAAGTTGATTTTTTCATTAAGAATATGCCGATTAACGATTGTATAAAATTTTAATTGATAGCTAAGTGAAGTACCGATCCGACCGTTTAACCGTATGATTTTTGACTGACGTTTTTGGTAAGGTTTTTAGGGTAGGAACAATAATTGATGTGACATTTGGATAAATGATGGAATGTAGGTAGCTGGAATGTACCTATGAACCGCATTCACACCTAGGTGTCCGAAAAAATATTAATTGTTCCGAAGAGTCACAACAATTAGGTATTATAAAATATATATTAAAAAAATACCATTCGCTACCGTAGCGAACATACTCCCCACCGGCAGCCCGAAAACAAAGAAGAAGAAAAAATGAAGTACTGAACCGCTTCATTATTAAACCGAGAATAAAATATCCGTTTTATACCGTGCCATATTCCCAATAGTTATACCGAGCCTACATTAACTTAAAATAAAATCTTAGAAATAATTGAGAATCTTAAGCCCCGCAGCTAAATACTCAAACCGTAAACTATATCTAAATAATATTTTCCTTCTATTGGAAAAAATATGATATGTAACAAAAATTAAAATGCACCAATTGCATTTTCCGTAAAACAAAATAACCTTATGGATATTTTCCTTGTCTATAGGAAACATTCGCATATGTAGTAAAAACAAAAATAACCGAAAATAAAATGCATATTTTGCATAAAGAAATTGAACCATATACCTAAAGAAAAAAAAATATATACATACTTATCTAACCTAACCATGTATATATTCCGTCGCCCTATTCATTTCCCGGAAGTGGGCATATTTTTACAACTGGTCTTCTAAGAATACCGGTATCCGTTTTAATGTCAACAACCCGAACAATACCATCCTTGCCAGGAAATAATTTAACTATCCTGCCAAGTCTCCACTGCAAAGGAGGTAGATTGGTGTCTTTGATTAAGACCAAATCATTCAATTTTATGTCCGAATTGTTTTTTGTCCATTTTCCGCGCTGCTGCAATGTATGTAAGTACTCTAAGGACCACCGTTTCCATATTTGTTGAGAAAATTTTTGAATTAATTGCCACCGAGTTAGGTGATTATCCTTTGTAGATTCCCAGTTATTTTCCGGGACACTAACTAGTGGCTGGCCCACTAAGAAATGTCCAGGTGATAAAAAATCCAAATCGTCAGCGTTATCTGACATACCGCATAAAGGCCGAGAATTCAGTATAGCCTCGATCTTGGCGAACAAAGTAGTGAGCTCCTCAAACGTGACGATAGTCTCTCCAATGACTCTTTTCAGATGTGTCTTGGCAGCCTTAATAACACTTTCCCAGAGTCCCCCAAAATGGCTAGCAGTAGCCGGATTCCTATGGAAAGAAATTTTCCTTTCGTGCATCTCTGATTGAAAAGAATTCCAATTTATTGGTTGGTTAAATATGTCCCTAAAATGACTTCCCGCTCCTACAAAATTACTCCCCCAGTCCGAATAAAGATCAGTACATAGTCCGCGCCTGGATACGAACCTATCCAAAGCGGCCAAAAATGCAGGTGTAGAGAGATCAGACACGACCTCTAAATGTACTGCCTTGGTAACCATGCACACGAATGCACAAAGATAATATGCCTTAATAACCTTAGCATTCCGTAAGTTCGATGATTTTACGTTAAAATAACCGCCAAAATCCATACCGCATATAGTGAAAGCTTTGCTGCAATTTACTCTGAATGTTGGTAGATCTGCCATCATAGGTTCTAGACCTTTCGCCCGACCGCGAAAACACTGCATACACTTATGAATTTCTCGACGAACCGCATCTCTCCCTGATACTATCCAAAATTCTTGTCGAATCAATGATAAAGTTAATGATGAACCGGTGTGAAGATATTTCCTATGAAAATAGCGAATTATCAAAGTTGTAAATATATGATTCTTCGGAATTATGATCGGGTGTTTCGATGAAAAACCCATTGATGCGTTTCTCAGTCTTCCACCCACTCGCAATATTCCTTCCGCATCTATGAAAGGATTTAACCGACCTAGTTTTGACATATGTAATTTTCCGGTTTTAATTAAATTTAAGTCCTCATGAAAGTTAGCCCCTTGAACTTGAAGGATGAGAGCACGCAAGGCCTCATTCCATTCTTCCTTTGAAACACACCCCGATAGTTTGGGCTTCTTATTCCGTAAATTGTGAATGAAACGTTTACACAAAGCCGTAATGTTTACCAATCTCCGAAATGAACTATATTTCTCAAATATATCCCATTGTTCAATACGAGTAACGTTTGATGTAATAATGTTTGAAGGCAGTAATTTTTCTGTCTCATAATCAACAAGATTGAATTTCCATTGTGGCCACTCTGATGTTGGTTTCAGTAACCACTTGGGCGTCCACCATAAATTATGTTCAATTAAATTTTCCGGAAAAATTCCCCTAGTGGCACAATCCGCAGCGTTCATGGAAGTTGGTACGTACCTCCATGTAGCCGATTCTAAATTTGCATGAATGGAACTCACTCTGTTACTCTCGAATGTCTTCAATAAATGTGTTGGAGTTCTCAACCACGATAGAACTCTTGAGAATCACACCATCCGAACGTTTTCATATCTCCGACATGACCGAGTAAATTTGAGACATGTTTGAGTGATCTTGCTAGTAATACCGCTCCGCATAATTCCATTTTTGGTATAGTTAATTTTTGTTTGAGAGGTGCTACCTTAGTTTTTCCTAATATTAAATGTAAAGTAATATTGCCGCTATTGTCGATTACTCTCAGATAAACACACGCCGCATAACCCATTTTTGATGCATCCGAAAAACCGTGTAGTTCGTACTGCCGAGTATTCGTAGGTATTACTAACCTAGGAATTTTTATGTGTGATAATAGATTGAGTTGTGATGCAAAACTCTTCCATCTATTCTCCAAATCTTCTGGGATCCGTTCGTCCCACCCTATCTTCAGCAACCAAAGTTCTTGAAGAATGACCTTCGCAGTGAATATCACCGGAGCTATCCATCCGCAAGGGTCGTACATACTTGCTATGTATGAAAGAATATACCGTTTTGTGATAACCGTATTATTAGAAATTTCCGTATTTCTAAATTCGAATAAATCGCTGTGAGGGTTCCAATTTATACCTAACACCTTAACCGTCGTATCATCTTTTGTTTCAGTTTGCACACAATGTTCATGTGGCAAGTCCTTTAAAAAATCTTGTTTGTTACTTATCCCTTTTCGTAACTCGAAACCTGCACTATTTAATAACCGTATAAGTTCGTTCCGATAAACAATTGATTCCTCAATACTTGACCCCCCACTTACAATATCATCTACAAAAGTATCAGACGTTAAAATTCTACTTGCGTTGGGAAATGACTCGCTCTCTTCTTCTGACAATCGCACCAGACATCTCATAGCTAGATATGGAGAACAGGCGACCCCGAACGTCACTGTGGTGAGTCTGTATGTTTCCAATGGCTTATTTGGCGAATCTCTCCACAACACACCGTGAAATACTCTATCTTCAGGATGAAGTGTAATTTGCCTATACATTTGTTTAATATCCGCCATAAATGCAACTAAATGTGTCCTGAATCTAATCAAAATATCCATTACTTCGTTCTGTAATTTCCGACCCGGCATAATGGACGAATTCAAAGATAAACCGTTATCTGTTACCATTGACGCATCAAACACTACGCGTACCCGAGTACTTGTAGAGGTATCCTTGATTACGCAATGATGTGGTAAAAAATATTTTATTTCCGAAGTCAAGGCCCTTTCCATGTGACCCAATGTTGAATATTCCGCCATCACCTTAGAGTATTCCGTTGTAAGATCAATGTTCCGTGTTAATTTATTCTCTAATGTATAAAATCGCCGTGCAGCGAGATTATATGAATTTCCCAATTCATGAATATCCGTTTTAAATGGTAGCCGAACCATGAATCTTCCGGATTCTGTTCTGCTCACTGTTTGAAGAAAATGATTTTCACATTTTTCCGCATCTCCCTTTAATTCAGTATCTTGTGGTAAGTTTTCCGTTTCCCAAAACCGTTGCATTAAGTTATCTAACGTCACACAACCCGACATTGCTGACGAATTTTCCGAAGATTTTCCGCTTAATTTTCCTAACAGTACCCATCCAAAAATAGTTGAATATGCTGAGGGCAAATTCTTATCAAATGAATTCTTATTACCGTCAACAATTTCATTAAATAATTCGGCACCCAAGAGCATATCAACCGGTCGAGATTTATAAAAGTCCGGATCTGCTAACCGAATGTTTGTGTATTTCTTCAATACATCCGATGAAACATTTTGCGAAGGCAAGTTACCGGTTATGCTTTTTAAAATTAATGAGGATATTTCAATTCGAGGTTCATCGCTGAATTTCGGTTTTATGATACACGTTATCTCTCCAGAAGTCACGTTAATGTTTTCAGTTCCTATACCGTACACCGTCTTAGATGACTTATGTTTTGTTAAACCGAGCCGCGCCACACACTTTTCCGTAATTAAACAGCATTGACTTCCCGAATCCAGTAAAACACGTACATCTCTATATGTTCCGAATTTATCCTTAACTTGAATAATCGCTGTGCCGAGAAGAACTGTACCGATTGTGTCGCGAGAAGGACGACAAGTCGACGTACTGCATTCTAGTCGAGTCTCCTCTCGTGTATTTGAAGTGCCTTCTCCGCCCTTTACCGTATTTTCGTAGTGTAGAAGAGAGTGGTGATTCCGTTTGCATACTTTACATGTGCTCTTTGATTGACAGTCTTTGACAGCATGCTCTCGTAGACAGTTCCAGCATAAATGTTTCTCCTTCACTACCTGTCTTCTCTGATGAACTGTCATATTTGTAAATTGGTTACATGACGAAATGTAATGATTATTGCTATTGCAATAAACACAGCGAGGTGCCATTCCGCCGAACATGGCACTCACGTGCTTTCTTCCGTGATATTGTTGATTGCTGCTAGCTGGTACAGCCCTTCCGTGTGAAGTATCGATGTTTGAGGCTCTACATTCGACTTCAAGAAATTCCATTAGTTCCGTGAATTTCGGTATATCAGAATTTGAAACACCCAATTCAAATCTGTTACGCAATTCATTAGTTAATTTTCTCAAAATAATATATAATAATATAAATGACCAGTCATCCACATTAAATTCTAACGATTTTAACGCTAAAATATTTTCGTTAATTATGTTGATAAAGTCCCGTAACTTTATTTTCCCGCTTGATAAATGAGGCAAGTTCATCACCATACCTAAATGTTTGTCCGCAATGATTCTAGGATTGTGATACCTCTGTTTCAATAGTTTAACTGCGACTAAATAATTTTCACTAGAAATAGTTAAATGCATAATAAGCTGGCGTGCCTCGCCGCTCAGAGAACACAATAAATAGTGAAGTTTTTGTACCGGTGGTATACTAGCGTCCTCGTGTACCAAACTATTGAAAATATTCCAAAAACTTGTATACTTGGTGACATCTCCGTCAAACTGAGGTAATTGTATTTTTGGAATCGAAAAATGTATGTTACTCGCTTTTGCTTCTTTATCACCGCCAGATGAACTCGCATTATTCCGTTCTCTCATCCATTTATCAAAAATTCCCTTTATTTCGTACATCTTGTTTTCGTATTCCAAATATTCTTTCAAGTGTGCCTCAGCATCAAAACCAGCCTTTTTAGCAGCTTGCACTGAAACGTATTGTTTTGTAAATAATTCCCAAGTCTTATCTATATCTTGTACCCTAGCAATGAACGTAGATATTTGTAATTCAGTTGTTAAAGTCACTAAGTTTTTTGCTTGTTCCGACAAAGTAGAGATGGCTTGTTTTGCCAACTCATATTTTATCTCCATTGCCATTGTGAAAGAAATTTATACCGAACAAAAAATATGTTTGACTTTGAAAGATTCTAGAAACAATGAAAACAATAGTAATTTCTCCTTAATCTACCGATATATAATTGTATATAAATACTGAATTGTTGGCTTTCCGTACCGAATAAAAATGATTGAAAATTCCGTACCGTATAATAATGATAGGTAGGTATTTTCTTAAATATACCGAATTATTGACTTTCCGTACCTAACACAAATTACTGAAAATAATTCTATGACCGTAGAATATATTATGCTATAATATACCGAATTGTTGAATTTCCGTATTGATAAAAATACCTGACTATAATTCTATAACCGTAGAATATATTGATTGGTATGTGCCGTAATATACCGAATTTTTCATTGACCGTAACCGTAGCAAAATAGAATAAGAACCTTTCTATTTATCCGTATTTCCGTACAAAACCCTTTATATGATACCAAAATAATGAATTAATAGTAAACACTATGTACCGTTATAGTATTTAGTAATTAAAAGTAAGTTGTCAAAAAATGTAAATAAAAAACAAACAAAATGTCCCCCGTATTTACAGCTGTTCTTACACTGACATTAAATGCAAGATGGCTGCCGATTGAATGTATATTCATCTATGTATGTATGTGTGTACGATTGTACACCACCGAAATATAATGCGCGCGCGCTGAAGTAAAAATTAATTGTTGCAACTCTCCGTACAAGAAAAAATTCGAACAACCCAACCATAAATGCGGCTCGAAGGACCAAAAAAAATGTTGCTTATTTTAACTATATTAAATTAATAAAATAGCCAAAACATCCAACAGTGGACTTAGGAAGATGGAAGAGATGATAATGAGCACAGGACTTACCGTTTTTGCCCTTTCGTCCACAGGTCGCTGGTTCTGAAATAAACTGTACAAACACACAAAACACTTGCACAGAAATTATTTTATGGTTTTTTAAGTTGTTCAAATTAATATGATGATGATTCCGTAATATGATTATTTTTATGAAGTTGATTTTTTCATTAAGAATATGCCGATTAACGATTGTATAAAATTTTAATTGGTAGCTAAGTGAAGTACCGATCCGACCGTTTAACCGTATGATTTTTGACTGACGTTTTTGGTAAGGTTTTTAGGGTAGGAACAATAATTGATGTGACATTTGGATAAATGATGGAATGTAGGTAGCTGGAATGTACCTATGAACCGCATTCACACCTAGGTGTCCGAAAAATATTAATTGTTCCGAAGAGTCACAACAATTAGGTATTATAAAATATATATTAAAAAAATACCATTCGCTACCGTAGCGAACAAACATTCCATGTAAATCCCACACCACTATACGGATTGAAAGTATATTAAGCAGATATGATGTATGTTTGATATCATGAGTGACACATAAGACATTTTTTTATATTAGATCCTGTTTTAAGAATACGGCCATATAACTCATGAATCGGGCAACCAAATCGTTTAACGTAACTAATTGACCCCGTCTTCACTCTACCTTTGGAACGTTAGCTAGAGAAAGAAGTTCTATTTGAATTTCTTTATGTGTCTACAAGAGTAGTTGATGTGATGTCTGGGGTGGATGCACCCCAGAGGAGGGAGGGGGGGGGGACTCACGTGGAAGATAACTTTTGCCACATCTTGGGTCCCTTACATTTTTGCACTTTGGAATTAAATGAGTCTTTCAAGAGTCTTCATTCCAACCGTGTACCTACCTACTATACACCTTGTACAGGACTACTACGGTTTATTCTATTTGTGGTTAATTTAAAACAAGTGATGGGATAAAACATGCATTTTTAGTGAAGTTTCAGAAATAATTTCATTCACAAAGGTGCCAGTAAAGCCGGCGGAACTGATTTCCTGAGGCTATTTTTTACAGTCAACCAATCTGAAACAGACCAAGGCCGAGAAGAAATTTAAAGTGGAAATACTTTGAAAAATTCTGACTCGACCTAAAATCGAACCCGGGATCAAATGTAAACACGTTTACTGGAGTCGGCGTGTACGTTTGTTCAATTCAGTAAAGTCAACAATTCAAGGTTTGCAGTAAAAAAATCACAAAACGGTTAACAGAATAAATCGCCAAAAGCTATTCGAAATTATTACAATCAGAGACTGCGTTTGCGACTATTTTGTCTACGTAGAGCTAAAATTATAATATGACCTCAGTCGCGCTGTAGAGGAGAAAAAAAGTTGTGGTAAGACATTGTTAGAATTTGGGACATTCCTTCTATAAAAGAAAGCGTGTCCTACATACCAGAGTGTGGAAGAGGCGTAACTCGCGGTGCGATGTAGAGGGTCAGAAAGATAAATTAGCAATTAAAACTTTACAGAAAGTGTAAAGAGACACATACCTAGAATATTAGGAAAATATTTTACTCACTTTCTTTTTTTGTATTCTTATCCATTCTTCCTTCTCAATCATTACCCGCCTCTCCCTTACAGCGGCTATTCACGATCTCGTCACCTATTTACTCTGAGTTTCAATACCTCGATATATTTCCTCGACAAGAAAGTTTGAATGATTTTAAATATGTTTTCTTTAAAAATTCTTCTACGATAAGATTTTCCTTTTTTTATTTTTTTTTATTTTTATTTAACGTATTTTTACGTTTGTGGTTAGCAAGGATTGCAATATAAATAAATAAATTAATAGGTTATGTTATGTAATTATAAATCTAGTGTTATGTACTTACTCGGCTCATCGGAAGATGATCCAAATTCATGTTTTTTCCAAACCAATACCAGTTAGAAAAAAAAAATATTGCGATTAAAAGTGTGTTTTCCATTCTCCTGTATGGGTGTGATTCCTGAAACCTGGCTAAAGCCCAGGCACAAAAAGTATCTGCATTCGAAACGAAGTGCCTCAGGAGAATCTTGGGAATCATGAACTCATGCTATACGTTAGCGCACCCAGCGTAGGCCCATTACTTCCACCATTATGGAGATGAGATGGACATTGCTGGGTCATTGTTAAGGGTACTGAATGACAGTTGGCTGAGGAGAGCGCTGTTCATCCTCCCATCAGTCTCGAAAACGTGGAAGACTCTCTCATACCGTGTTCCGTTCCTTCGAGGCAGAACTGAGGGAGTTGGACATGGTTTGGAAGGAGGTCATAAGCATCACGTAATATCGAGCGCAATGGTGAGCTCCTGTTGCCTCCCTATGTCCTTGAATGTGGTTCAAAGGGAGTTTTGATTTGATTGATTTTGATTAAAAATATTGTTGGTTAAACAATGCCTAGGCAGTAAAAAGTTCCTAAGGACAAACTTTTTTAAGGGAATCCTAGAACTGTTAATGGCAGTAAAAGACGTGGGAACAACAACAGAACTGTTGAAAGCTCATAAAGTGTAGTTACAATTGAAGGCGTGGACGAGCTACTAGTTGTTATGAGTTAAACTGTGGGGCTAGTACGAGTTTTATCGAAAGCTAATTGCACGGTAATAAGCGCTTATATACGTGCAAATAGTGTTCTAAAATCAAACGATCGAATCGTTCGATCATTTTGGTATGGAAAATTTTCGAAACTCTTTCGGTGATCGTTTCGATATTTGATCATCGAAAACTTATACTAGTGGTACTATAAAGTCGGTAGTCCAGAATTGTGAAATAAAAACGATAGTGATATTTGAAAGTGTAAGACACGAATAAACTGGAAGTGTAAAGTCGAGTAGTCTGTTGTGATATTATCATGTCTGCCTTTTGATCTCCACGAATAACGACAGCTACACACTTGTACTTGGAAATATACCAAAGCTGTGCCGATTAGCCGGCTAGAATAAAAAAACGCCGTATTATTCAGTAGTTTGATTTTGAATCGTAGAAATTATGGCATGGGGTGCAAGCTGGAATAGGCTTGAAAATTACATATTATCTTTACAAAAAAGCCAAATAAATGTCTGACTATAGAACTGAGTTCTGCTTCTACTCTTTGCGAAACCTACCACCAAATGTTTTTTTAATAATATTAAAAACTAGGGTTTACTCGTCACCGTATGACAGACTTTGTCAAAATTCCTGTCCACAGAAAAATGTCAACTAAGTGACGTGGTACCTACCTATACGTGAATGTGTATGTAGTCCGCGGGGAAACGCTGGGTAGGCGGCGATCATTAAATCAGTCAACAAATACCAGATAGTCACAAACAATTATTATTATGTTTATGTTTGAGATTTTCAGAATTTCGAGTCGGTTCGTGGAAAAGGGCTAATCGAAAAAAAAAAACCGGTCCTCCGGTATCTGATGGCGCGGTTAACACAATCATAATATATCCGTATTCACGTGGTCCTTGGGGCAAAACTCAGTGTTGTTTGTAGTTGAGGTCTCGCTGGGTCCCCCAGGGCCCCCGTAATGTGGATGAAGCATCTCGCAGTATCACTTTTGTTCTCATTTCCAGGAAGATTATATTTTATACTTTTAAGACGTCAGGCGAAAACAATAAGCTCGTAGCTTTTGTTTCATTCTATTTGCTCTTTTGGAATATTTTGAAAGTTGAACGGTTCAGTGGCAATGTGCTTCAGGTATCCGTGTAGGTACTAAAATGTTCAACTTGTTTAAAACTTTAAGTTTTCATTCCGTAGTCTTGTCTTTTGTTTTCAGTTTTCTTATTGAGAATGTTTATATTATGTACAAACACAATACATGTATTCAAAACTTACATCATTAAACTGTAGAAACAAAATACTCGTCTAGTAAGTCACTGAACAACAAAAATTGTGTAAAGTAAAATTAATTAGGGATTCCTTATTAATAGATGAGGCGGGTTAAAGAAAAGGCACATAAATATAACAAACCAGTAAAGGCCTACTTGGTGGATATCACCAAGGCGTTTGATCGACTTATACTTAGGATGTTTTCTATTCTAGATACTAATTGAATGACCAATATAAACAGCTCGACAAGAAGATTACAGATCTCACCAGAGCAATTTATACTAACCGGTCAATACTGGTATCAGACAAGTGGATTGTTTTAATAGTCTCATGGTATATGGATAAAATAATAAAACAACTAGATTCCTTATGAATTAATTAGCTATGATGAAGGTTACAACAAGATCAGCTGTAAAATGTAACTGCTTTATTTGGAAACAACGAAAAAATAGCTCAGCGATAGAAAATATTACGATCATGCTGTCATCGAGATACTTTAACGCATATCGCTTGATTGTGAGCTGATCTCTGTAGATTATGACCCGCCATATTGGATTTGACGTCAACTGAGTTGTTTCCGAGTATACAAGAAAGCTTTTTGTAATAAATACACTGTATTTAAGTTTTTTCCCCGTATAATTAATATGAGCTCCCTTCATATTTTGGTCCATTGTATTTTAGTTTATCATTTTAATAATAGGCAATTTAAAGAAATAAAGCAAAAATAATATTATTTGCATATTATGCATTCTCGCAATCATTCCAGGGCTTACAACCATGATGTACCAACTAAATTTATAAGAAATATAATGACGTTTTGGAGAATATATTCAAAGAATACTTTTTAAGTAAATACAAAAATATTAAAATTGAAATTCAAATATTTTTATTAAGATAATAAAAAACACTCAAAATACATATTATATACAATAATAAAATTTATGCATTTTTTTATATATATTTTACTCCCAAAATTGAGCAGAGCTCGTGCTTTGGGTGAAGTGATTAAACATAAATTAGTTCATTTTGGCTGAAACATTAAGGTTTCGTATGATTTAATAAGGACATAACATTCAATTCCATTAGAGCCTTTCATAACATTCAAACATTCATAGCCATTCATAACATTCAAACATTCATAGCCATTCATAACATTCAAACATTCCATTAGAGCCTTTAAAGCAAAAATCTTGGACGCCCCGCGTGGCTCATGACGGTGAGTATCTGGGGGCACCTGACGTGTCTGCCGCGCCTCTCTTCCCCTTTCTTCCTTCCCTTCCTTTTTCCTTACCTATATCCTCTGCTCCCATCCTCTACCCTATAATTTTGAACATGACATAAACTTTGTTAGTTTTTTTATTTATCTTTGTAAATTATTAATTTTACACGCCATAGGGCTGCTTTCTTTTTCTTTTTTATAATTTGTTATCTTGAGAATGTGTCTCACACCCGTTGGATTGCATTTAACGTGCTTGCCAACGCATATACCCTCAAACTGAAATGGTCTATTATTCATATTCAATGAACTTTGTAATATTTTATTTAATGACTGTAAGTTTGTTTAAATAAAAAAAAAAAAAAAACATGGGCATAGGGAGGCAACAAGAGCTCTCCATTGCGCTCGATCTTGCGCAATGTTTATGACCTCCTCCCACACCATGTCCAGATTCCTCAGCTTTGCTTCGAAGGAGCGGAACACAGTATGAAAGGGTCTGTATTTTGATATAAAATAAATAATTAAAATATAAGGTACTTACCTATTCTGCATCAATAACTCCAAATCATTCAAATTTGAGATAGCGCATCTTGGTTGTAAGCACTCGCGTTGCCCCTTGTTTGTTTACAAAATTTTGTATGAATTGTCATCTTCATACATGACAAACGCGGATTAAATATTTTTTTATAAATTAAGTAAAAACTGATCAGTGAGTTATACCTACGTAATCTTACGATTAACGTTTTTTTTATAAATAAGGCGGCTACCGAGATTTGCAGGTCTTGAATCATTGATAAGTTTATGTGGGTTTGGTCACTTTTGCGCTAATAACCTCGATTGCGTGTTCGATATTCTCAAAGTTGGTACGAGTATAATGAAGGAATTTCAATTTGAAAAATATAATAAAGTGAATAGCTACTTACACGTAACGATAGCGTGAGATTACAGATAGTACAACGGAGCCCGTCTAGTTCTGCCCTGTCCCGGCCATAAACTACAGTAAAGGCCGGCGAATAAATCTACAAACTTGTCACAAATTTGTCCGGTCAATTTTAAAGTACGACCGGATCTCAGCGGAAAGTATTAACTCACACACATACATTTAAGGTAATATATACCTTCTTCCAATATAATATAATAAATGTTTTCCCAATAACTATTGTTAGGATATTGACCGATTGGAAGCTACTCTGTATCGAGAAAGGTAGAGTGTCCGAAATAACAACTTTATGATCAATAGCAGGTCTCATCTAATTGATACATTGATATTTCCTGGGATTTTAAGCAACGGGTATTCCAATAATTAAAATAATTCAATACAAATATACTGAACCATCATTTTTAGAACTTTCATAATAGCCAGGAATATAGGTCATAGGTACAGCTAGCTGCGGAAGTCTCAGTGATGTAGTAAGTGGCCTCTGGCCCAGGGAGGGGCAATTCTTTTAGAGTTTAGTGACAAATTATTACTCCACAGCAATACACTAGGAAGTGCTGCAGCCACGTGTGCTTCGAATGTTCAATTGAAAATAGCAGTGATTTGAGAAGTTATTCGCCTCAGTGTGTGTGCAAAGATTCTTGCAAACCCGAGGCTATGGCTAGCGTTCACGTCAAATTTCTACGACTCGAAACTTTCTGACAACAAAAGCAGAAGATCAATGTGCAGTGCACCAACAGCGCTAGAACACTGACATTTGGCCGATTTGTCACATGAAACATATTTCGCGTATTTCAAGACCACGTATTTCCGTACGGTATTGAGTGATGTTTTCCCTTTTATTTGTTTGAAAACGTTGATCGCTTGTAGGTTCTTAGTGTTCTGTGTCAGGAAATTTGTGTACCTACATCCTACATACATATATAGTATGCTTCTACGGGATTTATATTCGAGGAACTTCGAGGAATTCATTGTACCTTTATTTATTTCACTTGAATATACCTAATATATATTAATGTATGTATATAACGCTTTACGCATCAGTGGGGCTAGTACGAGTTTTATCGAAAGCTTATTGAACGCAAATAAGCGTTTATTAGCGTGCAATTACATAGTGTTCTAAAATCGAACGATCGAATCATTCGATCATTTTTGTATGAAAATTTTTCGAAACTGTTTCGATGATCGTTTCGATATTCGATCATCGAAAACTTATGTATACTAGGGATACAGATTGCTACATGAAGTCTGGATGATATTATTATACTTAATCTCTATAACGAACAGCTGTATGGTTACGAGCTTGATTGTTACTAGAGAAATGGTTTTTCGACAGGATTAAGGATCTCCACATCATGTCTTCAAGAAACAGATCTCCAGAGCAATTTTAAGCAATTCTACTACTTCGCGATAGCTTGTTGATTATTCTTTTCCCACACCCCTTCCTCCCTTTTTTCCTTCCCTTCTTCTTGCACTCTTCATTTGTGTTTAAGTTTATCTTTAGCTATTTTCATATTTCACTTATACTAAGAGTATTGCTATTGATATTTTTTTTCTCTCTGGAACATGCTGTACCTACCTGTTTCAATCAATAATATACTATGTAACATGTGACACATCTCGATGGAGGTCAACTTAGTTTAAGGCCATAAATTTATACTGTTCCTACTTTTGATGTATAGTTGTCCTCTGTAAAGTGTTTTGTTAAAATAAATAAATCTCATGAATTTGATTTTAACAGTGATGGAAAGCGCTGAGACTCCTCTAGTTGAAATACAAAAATATTATTCTGAGTTCGTGTGTACCTACACTACATGTAGCACTACACACACACTAGCTGGGTGGTTCTATTGCAAAAAGTTAAATGATTACACACACAAGTATGTAGGTAGGTAGGTATAGCACACATGGTGGAGTGGGGTTGAGTCCCCAGCTCTGGTGGGAGTAAGTTGTGTTGGAAAGAAAACAATAAATTACCGTTTTACACTCGATTTCCGGTGGAATTTATACGATATTTCATCTCTGTACTTTACTTTCTTTCCACGGACCTGCGTAGCTTTCAACTTGAAATAACAACAGCACAATACATAAACTAGCCGGGGGGACGTTTTTTCTCCCACCATGTCAACCTAATGACGTACTTTATAATATTATCGCATCCAGTATAGAGATGGCGCAGGTTAAGTGGAGAGATTGGCAGCTCAGCTCCGTAGTTCCGCTGGAGTGCGGAACTCTTTGACAGCTTGTTGTTAATTCCTTGTACGTCCATCGCAGCTGCGGCGCTCGCCCCAATTACGTCATTTTCCTGCTTATTATTTCCCACTAATGCTGAATTGCAATGAACAACTCTTTACTCCCTCAGTTCACTTCCTTCTGAAAGTAAGGTCGTGCTCTGTGCGCCACTATGTTCTTAATAAATCACGTACAACTTTATTGAATCTGGTGTACCTATTAGAAGCTGAAATAATTTTAATTTGTTATTTTATTGTACACTTATCTACTTTCGGCTGCCAATATTACGCATACTAGTAAAATTAATTATTATGTTTGATTTTTAAATGGTTAGTTTTCAATTTGCACCACTTCGTTTTCTACTACTAAGGCCGACTCAACGTGATTACTTTTAGGTTTGTCATTAGTTGTGATCATGATCAATACCAATACAAACCCACTAAATTGTACCATAGGAATCTTCAACAACACTCTTATTTACGCTCCCCTTGAACGTATCGAATAATAGGTAGGTAGGTACTTTCGTGCTTGATGTAGAAACTTATTAGTAATTGTAGATAAATTGACTGACAGAAAATATATTAAAATTAGTACATGGATTGACCCACATGCTATATAATAACAGCCCCAGGTGCAGAGAACAATGGAACATCTGGGTACCTATATTATTATTTCACGACACAAGCTTACTGTGAAAGAGTCAAAGAGTGTATTTGTGTTCACTTTGAGTGAGCACAGATTCATTTAAAAAAAAAAAAAAAATATTATGTAGGTATATTAATATGTGAAGGAAAAATTTTGTGACCATTTTTACAGAAAGTGCCCCGGAGGGAGGAGTATGAAATTTCGCACACTTATAGTTTAGAAGGAGTGGCGAATGCTGATATATTTTATTCAAATTATGCATAAAAATATATTAACAGTAAAAAACAGTACAAACACTACTGAAATGTTATGTATTATAGATACTCTCTCACACACACACACACACTTCGATGTATTTGACATTGACACATACGTATATATTCTTTTGTATATCTGTGGTCAAATTGAGAATAGATTAATATTGTTTTTAAATAAGTTATGGCTGCATTTCGAGTAACTAGTAATAATAATATGACCAATAATAAAGAGATACATGACATTCAATGATTTTAAATAATTTGACATTGTTCAAATCAAAATGTATATAATTTACAAGCATATTATACAATGAATAAATCCACGCTGTTCCGTGCAAACATGTCGGTACAGCTTGCAGAATTCATTGCCTAAGGCTAATTTTCCACAGGCAAAAAATTAAAATGGCGTTCAATTTGTTTTGGATTATTTTTATAACAAACCAATACTGCGTCCAATTTGCTTTGTTAAAGTAAAAAAAAGCCTATATGGGATATATCCCAGTAGAGTACAAGATATCATAATCGGATGCGTATACAGTGTATTCATCATTTTGCAGCACAGAGAACACTTTCGACTTACAAAAAGCTCCTGAAGAAATTCAATAAGGTCAACATGAACATATTATGAATCGACCTCATGAAGAAAGGCTCTGTTTTGAAGACCAGCCTCTGCCGTGATTGCCTCAGTGTACCGGCGCCTTCTGTGAGCAGCTGATTATCTGGAGGCAGGGCAGGATGTGCTCTAAATAACCTCTGGGAGTGAGATGGAGCAAGGTGCCGCTGAGTGAGGTGAGACGCCAACACCTCCATACTCGGTGGCGGCTCCAGTGTGTTCTTTAAATAACTAACTTTCCACTCCACTCTCACTCTCAACCAAAAACCACTGTTTTTACAGACAATTGTTTCTTCCAGTTCTAAATGATCATTTGTTTATTACGTCTGTGCTTCGAAACGTTGCTATGGTAGTTATAAAAGTAATAACAGTCCATGAGAAATTATTCTTCATTTACCGATATTAATTGCTTGGAAATGCCATACAAAAATATTAAATGCTTAGTTCTTATAAAACACTTGTAGAAAAACTGTCGAATCCTCGCAGCCCCACTTAGGGGCATAGGGAGGCAACAAGAGCTCTCCATTCGCGCTTCGAAGGAGCGGAACACAGTATGAGAGGGTCTTCCTCGTCTTCGGGACCCTGATGGAGGAAGAACAGCGCTCTCCTCGGCCAAGTATCATTCGGCATCCTTAACACATGTCCCAGCCAAGTCCATCTCCTCCACATAACGGTAGAAGTGATGGGCTCACGCCGGGTGCGCCGACGTATAGCGTCGTTCGTGATGCGGTGGTACCATCTTATACCCAAAATTCTTCTGGGGCACTTTGTTTCGAATGCAGATACTTTTTGTGCCTAGGCTTTGGTCAGGTGCCAGGACTCACACCCATACAGGAGAATGGGCAACATACACGCATCAAACAGTTTAGGTACATTTCGTCTCGACACTAAACGCCGACGCCTTCCGTATTTTGGTCATGTTGTTAAAGGCGCCACTTGTCATACCGATACGTATCGGGAGCTCAGCCCCGAGGTCACCAGATGAGGTAATGGTTGCTCCCAGGTACTTAAACTTATCCACCCGGGAGACCTGGGGACCATCGATGGTTATCGGCAGCTGTTTATCGGGGCAGGCATTATTCGCCATCAGCTCCGGCTTACTGGCATTGACTCGAAGGCCGAGGCGTGCTGTTTCATCGCAGTCTTGAAACACTGGGCTGTGATTCCTCCACTGTCGTACTTGCAGGGCGGTTACAAGAAAAATAAAATAATTAGGCTGACTGTCCACGGCAGCGTAGCGTATGCAGCGCGTACATATTCGTATTTTGCTGCATGGTATACAATTGCGTGCAACTGCACATACAACACAATGAGACTGTGTCCACGGTGCAGCAGCGACGCGCTATCGTCACGTCGTGTAGGATGCATGCACCCGTATTGCTGCTTGTTGTATTGCATGTTATAATACGTCTGGGCGTACAGCGAGTGAATTCACGTGTTCATTTTTGGGTCAGATATTACAAATGTATTTTTGTAAAAGATATAATGCTATAAGGTAATTATTGTGATTTATCATTTTGAATAAATGAAAAATATACGGATTACTTAAAATCGTTTTTTTATGGAAAATGCATGGATGCAGTACGCGTCGTGGACACACTTCAGTACAAATGCTGCAAGGCGTAGGTACCTACTTTTCCGCGTCGCGGACGATACGCCGCCGTGGACAGTAGGCCTTAGTATAACGATAGGACATGATGTGTATAAAATAAAAAAATAAAACTTTTCTATACAAAGGTGTCAGTATAGCTGGTGGAGCTTATTTCCAGAGGCAAATTTTCTAGTCAACCGGTCACTTCCAATCTGAGTCAGGTCAACTCACACACTATCTAATAAAATTTCTGTCAATCAACTTACTTACATAATATGTCTCACGTATCACCAATAATTATGCGCTTTCTCATTCAAGTACTTAATATTATCTATGTGACCTCTTATTAAAGCGCATACACCACTTTTTCGATCAGCTGGCAGGCAGGTTGTCCCATAAAAATTATCCGTCTTTTATGAAATATCTATTTTTGATTATAAATAACCATTGTTATTAATTATTTTCTATAGCATTATACTCATTTTGCCTTGTTTTTTTATTGCTATACCTAATATATATTTTTATCTTTGACAAATTTTATTATTTTTTTTCAAATATCAGCTAACAATTTCAATTGTATGTAGCTAATATCCTATTGAACTGATTCTTATTTATTTGTGAAAATTTATCCTTTCAAATTTTTGTAAACTATTGTAACTATGTTGTATTCATTATAATATAATTTGTAATTTTTCTTCCAGATTTTTCGTCCATGTCCAAGTTTCACTACCATACATCATGGATGGAATCAGGTTGTGCATCAACTAGCAATCCTGATTCCATCCATGATGTATGGTAGTGAAACTTTGACATGGACGAAAAATCTGGAAGTTGGAATAAATGCTGTAGAAATGAGATCACTGCGTAGGATATGCGGAAAGCGACTTTTTGATAAGATGAGGAATGATAATATTAGAAAGGAATGTGGAGTGGATGCTAGCGTAGTGACCAGAATGAAAGTGAATAAATTAAGGTGGTTTGGGCATGTAGAGAGAATAAACGAGGAGAGATTGACTAAAAGGATATATAAATCTGAAAGAATGGGTTCACGCAGACGAGGCCAACCTCGAATGACATGGTCCGACCATATCGGTTCAGTCTTAGAGGAGGGCCAAGTCAGGAGCAAAAGGAATAGAAGGGCATGTATGCGGAATGTTATGCGTTTGGAAGAAGCGAAAGAGGTGTGTTTGGATAGGACTGAATGGAAATCTGCCTACCCCCTTCGGGAAAAAAAAATTAGTTAAAGGCACGTCTTGACGAAAATAAATAAGGAAAAAATAACAACTAATGACTCTAACAATTCATTACTAATGTTCGATTTTTAAATGGAACAAACCACTACGGGCTTACGACCGTCTTCTACTGTTATTTCGAAGGCTGGCTTAGTGTGATCACTTTACGTTAACAACGTTCGCCATTAGGTGGTAATGTTTGTCTCCGAAACTCCTAATCATGAGAATTCTCAACATGTTCAACATGTCGAAAAATCTCATGTATGCAACAAGTAGAAATTTAATAATAAAATGAAAAATAGAGATAAAAGTTGGAAATTGTTGAGAACAAGAGAGCAACCAAATTCTCATGATTAGGAGTTTCGGAGACAAACATTACCATCTAATGGCGAACGTTGTTAACGTAAAGTGATCACACTAAGCCAGCCTTCGAAATAACAGTAGAAGACGGTCGTAAGCCCGTAGTGGTTTGTTCCATTTAAAAATCGAACAATAGTAATGAATTGTTAGAGTCATTAGTTGTTATTTTTTCTTTAAGATCTAGTCCTGAAAATAAATAAATAAATAAAATATCAGATGCTAAAATTTCAGTATACTTCCAATACAGATTTCATTTGTTTTTTGTAAAACAACTTTATGAAAATGCATTGTGGATATTTTTATCGAAAAAACAAACAAAACGTGCCCTCGTCAAAAAGTTATTTAACAGTAATTCCACTCGCATTAACGGCTTAAGTATTTAAATTAATAGGTAACTCACAATGTGAAATACTTGACAAAACTAGGGTTTTACACTTAAGATATAAGGTTTTTATGAAAGGTTGAAGACAGAAAGAGTTGAGGAGAGGGCGGAAGGCGCGAGTTTTGGAAATAAGATGACTTTCTTCAAAGGGTTCTTTGTTGGCACAAAAGAGACGCCGGCGTGTGAGTGTGTTGGGAGAAACAACAAACTAAAGCCAAACCAATTTACAAAATCCGTGACGAAAATTATACATTACATTCCTTTATCCTTTTGTCTTCTTGCTCCTCTTCGTCACCATCATCACCAGCAGCAGGAGCTCCTCTCGTCTTCCCTTCTCCTTCCTCCACCCTCTTCTGTTTGTTTTTTTTTGTTATTTTTTTAACTTCCGAAGATTCGTATTGTTGTGCTCCGAGTCTTTACATAATCTCAAAAGAACTTCGTAAATCTGTGTCTTGTGTGGAGCTCTTTTAGATTTATATTACCTCCACATACTTTCACCTTCACAAGTTTTCTAAGTAAGAAAACTCTAAAATAAAAAAATATCACTTTCGCAGATTGGATTTCTGACCAAACATTGTTCCCAGTGATCTATGATTTATTGGTAAAGTATTCTTTGAACCGGCAATTATAATCAAGGATTTCCGCAGAGCTAATTCTTAAATATTTTGCTTTTACTTATTGATGTGGTCATAATGAGATTAGTAGTTGAAAAAAGTGTTATTAAATGCGTCAGCAATTTTGATTGAACGTTGCTTCGACTCTTTAGTCAGTTTGTGAAAAAACTTAAGAGAAAGAATATTCAAGACTTCAATTCAAATGTTTGTTGTAGGTAATGTGATGCAAAACTTTACAAAAGAAGAAAACAGTTGTCAATTTCTTTCACCCTCAAACTCTCATCAAAACGAGAGGGTGGCTGAAGCAGTGGATTGCATCTGGCAGAGGGGAAGATATCTCATTAAGACGATCCCCCCGGGATTTTCAGGAGAATAAAATAGATTTGGATTAAATCATTGAATGCTGAATATTGTAAGACAGGGTCGTTTAGAATTTGCCATAAATTATTAAAATACTTAACTGGATTTTTACAATTTCTTTAATAAATTAGCGACACATTCAAAGTATTCCCTATTATTTTACCAAGAAAATCAAGTAGGTATGTTGATTGTTGACTTGAAGTGTTAACGAGGAATTAATCTCTAATATAAATTAAAGTCGGGTTAGTGCGAACACTTATAACTCGAGATTGGCTCAACATATTCTTCCGATGTGTGATTTATTGGATTCTTCTCCACGCCGGATTACAGAATAACTTATAAAAAGTTGAAAAAAAAAAAATGGATAAGAAATAATACAAAATACAATATTAAAGTTAGTATGGGACGAATTTCATACGACGCCATCTTTGAAAAAATTTAACAACAAAATTATTGTCTTCTGCACCTGCACCCTCTCATTCTCGCATACGTAGGTAATTGCTACTCTTACAGTAGCCCATTTCACTTACTCCACCGTTTCGAGCGTTTTAAAAAAAAAATCATACAAAGTCAACCAAATTGCGCGCATATTAAATATATAACCAAATTGCGGGATTAACGCGAGAATATAATAATATTCTCGCGTTGATCCCGTCTAAACTTTGAATACCAATATATGGACGTTTTAGTATTAATATTTTAATGTTATTATTTAATTAGTTTAATTTTGTTTCTGGAGGCGCAGTGCACAATGAACGGGCCGCCTCTGGTTAGGACCAAAGGGTCCACAGGACAACGTCTGTCGGGATAGCAAGTAATTTAAATATTTTTATTTTTTTATAGACTGGTTGACTGCCATTTTAGATTTGTTTTTATAAAAATAATTCTATCTACACTCATTGACTATTTCACAGTAAGCTACTTATAAAGCTTGTGTCGTGAAAGAGGAAGATGACCGGCACCTGGGACCGAACCCACATTCTGCAGTACGAAAGCCGGCGGCGTCTCAACCGCCAGGCTACCAACCACATCGATTTAAGTATCAATTAAATAGGTAGATATTACATGAGTAGGAAAATGGAAATCATTAAATTATTTTACATAAAAAAAAATAATATTAATAATCAAAAATATTTTTTTGTCTATTTGTCTTTGAGACGATTTGAGTTTCGGGAACCTTCAAATCTAGTGATCTATGAAAGTAAATTTTCAAGCAGAACAAATTATAATGTGCATATTATTATTTGATATTTTTATGAAAATTAAAAAAAAAAACTCCACAGGTTCTTCCGAAGAAGTGAGTAGGTATATTGTGTAACAGTTTCTTAGTTTTTTCTCACTTATAAAGTAGTGAGAGTGAATTAATTAGGAATATGAGGCGGTGGCAGCCCTGCTGAACAACTCACACCTCTAGCGATTAGGTGGGTAGGGACCTTACAAATAATAGCAGTGTTCAGTGTAAGTAATGACACGCTGTCCCATACACAATTAGTACAAGTGCCTTCTTTTAATACACCCCCTTCTACACAATACCCTCTCACCCTACGCGAGGCGGAACATTCCTTCTAGGGCTGCCAATATTCAAATCGATAATTACAAATAAATTTCTCAAATTTTCAACTGTCATTTTTTACCGTTTGTTTATTTACGGTTTTTTCTTCGATAAACTGGTTTTGCACATAAAAATTATCACATATAATATCAACAAAATACGGTATTTCAAATATAAAACCATTTTTATGTATATTTATTTTTTAAAACTTTGTAATATTTGGGTAATTGACACTGTCACGCAACTAACTAAAATTGCCTAATCCAATCCAAATCCAAACTCCCTTAAGGCCCCACTTAGGGGCAAAGGGAGGCAACAAGAGTTTTCCATTGCGCTCGATCTTGCGCAATGTTTATGACCTCCTCCCACACCATTTCCAGATTCGTCAGCTCTGCTTCGATTGAGCGGATCACAGTATGAGAGGGTCTTCCTCGTCTTTGGGACCCTGATGGGAGGAAGAACAGCGCTCTCCTCGGCCAACTGTCATTCGGCATCCTTAACACTTAAAATCCCTAAATAATCTAAAAATGTTCACCGCGTTAAAACGATTTTAAACAACAACAAAAACATATTACAAAGTACTTTTAATAATTATTGTTATAAAAGGAAGAATAATTGCTTAATGCTGGGGGATGTTTCACCGACAGGCTGAGAGACTTACCTAAGTCTGGTCTGACCTACGATTCTTTACCACTCTTTACCATTTAATTTAAAAATATAATACTTTTCTTCAAACTTACAATTCAGCGATATTTCAACAACTAATGACCTACTAATACTGTTCGATTTTTTGAAACAAACCACTACGGGCTTACAACCGTCCTCTACTGTTATTTCGAAGCCTGGCTTAGTGTTACTTCATGTTAACAACGTTCGCCACTAGGTGGTAATGTTCAAAGTCCCGAATATTATGAGAAATTTCAAAATGTTCATCATGTGAAAAAATCTCATGCCTCGGTCAGGATTCGAACCTGCGTCCGTCAGTTAGCCCAGGTTAGCCTAGGACGCAGGTTCCTTCATAATAAGTGTGAGCCATCTGTTGGAATTTTTTGAGAATAATTAGTGCAACCAACTTTTTGTACAGCTGCTGCTGTCATAATAATATAGTTGGCGCCAGGATATGACTATATTATCCTTTTTTGTATATGTCTCATTTTCATTGCCTATTGGAAAGATTGGTACAATACACAAACAGTAGAAGACGGTCGTAAGCCCGTAGTGGTTTGTTCATACCATTAAAAAAATCGAACAATATTAGTCTGTCATCAGTTGTTGAAATATCGTAAAGATCTAGTCCTGAAAAAATGGACACTACAATCTAGACAAACTTAGAACGTTGTGTTACTATTCAGATTTTCCCACATTTCTCTTCCCTAGTAAAGGACTATGTAATGTTTCGATGTTTTAATTTCGATGCAACTACATATTACCGCAGTTCGCATCCCTAACGTCATCCTTTCTTTTTAGTAGCTACTAAATTTCCTGGTCCTTTCATCCCCGGTGCTTGGTGCCTACTTAATTTATATAATGCGTCAGCCCAGCGCGGGGAGGGGATATTTTTATACCGCGCTAAGCACTGAGCGCACCGACAATGCGTGAATATACGCGATACATTCATTTATTTAACGTAACATATTGGTGTTTTATGACACTAACACATTTTAGGGACAGTAACTGTAATAATAGTTTAAATGAAAGCTCGTTATTAGGGACAAACCTCAAATGCCACAATGTACCTGACGATTTTCAAACGGGGCAATAGGATCGGCCCACGTCATACTAGGTCGGGCACGTCTCTGTGCACCCACTTTTGCAGAGAGAACTCTTCGTTCATTCTCTCGACAAGCTCAAGCCGTATCAATGAATTCTTTTTATTCTAGTCTCTATGCTAACATTCACCCCAGATTCCTTTCTAATATAATCATTTCTCACCTCAATCAATATTTTTATCCACATATCCCGTTAATATCAAAATCCAGGTTTTTCGTCCGTATCCAAATTTCACTATCATACATCATGGATGGTATTAGGATTCCATTGGGCATCAGCTGTTTGGGTTTAAGACATATTCTATTACACATTATGAATAATCTCAGTCAAGATTTTGGGCACGATGCGTATCAAAAATCACCAACAGATTAAAAGCGGATTAAAATCTTGATCTCCCTAGACAAAAGCTTTTGGCAGATTATTAAACGGTCAGAAAAAATCAGAAAGTATCACTAGTATAAGTTTTCGATGATCGAATATCGAAACGATCATCGACAGAGTTTCGAAAAATTTCCATACAAAAATGATCGAATGATTCGATCGTTTGATTTTCGAACACTATTTGCACGTTAATAAGCGCTTATTAGCATGCAAATAGTGTTCGATTAAACTCGTACTAGCCCCACAGTATTGTGTTGTATCCATTGATGGAATCGAATTGCAAAAGAGGAACTGTTATCAATTTCGGTCAAACTTTGGCATTAGACAAATCATCATGAAAATATTTTATTCCAACTTCCAACGCAATGTTTCAAATATTTCAGGTTATTTACGCTGTTTTCCAGGACCTGATCTTTTATACAGAACCAACCGTTTGATGATTTCATTGAATCAATTAGTGTTCGATTTGAAATGGTAAATTTTCAAACATTTGTGGATTTTTTGACCTAAACATTTTTTTAACGAATGAAACGAATTTCTATGATTCGTAACTTCGGGGATTTTGACGACTTGACCATCTTAATGGAGAACGTTGTTAACGTAACGTGTTCACATCGGCTTTTGAAACTGCAGTAGAAGATGGTCGGAACCCTTCAATGTTTACTAAGGGGTTCTGACCATCTTTTCAATTTACTTCCAAAATCGAATACCTTTGTTGCATGGTTGCACCAAAAATAGTTGGTTCTTTTAGAAAATATTCTCAAGTAGGTTTGTAGATCGCTTTCGTGGTGACAGTCATTTCACCAAATCATTTCCAGAAATCTATCCTTTCATCCTGACAGTGAGTTATCCAAAGTTTTGTTCTCAGCAAAAGTTTCATTGTTCTATAACAACTAGTATCGCAGATAAGAAGACCTCACACACACCAACTGAATAATGTATGAACGCACGTGTGTGTGTATGGCAGGGGTGCGTGTGACGGATTACAACGCACCTATACCTACCTACATACTCGTACAACATCTCACGTGTATTGAATGTAGCTTGGAGGAAGCGGGAGTGCTTGGGGCCGGCATGCCTACCAGCTTCAGTATTGAATCTTGTTACCATTGCAGATTGCATAGGACTAACATGGGAGTGATAAAGGTTGAATACAATCAGGAGTAGATAACAAAAATTACCGGTGCAATTGAGGAGAATTCATGATTGTCTTAATATGGTCTAATTGCGATCTAGTTCATTCTGATACAATTTAATTTTATACCATTTGCAAATTGTTCGGTGCACATTCCAAAATGGTTGTAAAAGGTAAAAATCACTTTTAAAAATCTATACATTACTAACATTCTTTTTACTGACTAACATTCTCTTTACTGAATACTGACATTCTTTTTTTATTTTTTGTTTGCTTATTATATATTTTGTTTGCTTATATATAATAAGCAAACAAAAAATAAAAAAAGAATGTCATTATTATTAAGTTATAAAGTTTAAGCTTTATTCTAGGTTTAGTGATAAATCAGAGTGATTCTCTTAATAATATTTTGTTAACATTTTTTGAATTAGAATTTCATTTATGTCGTAGCAGTATTTAGACTGTTTAATGACTACCCTGTCTTGTAAGATTAAACCATTGTCATGAATGGGTCATTTTATTCTTGAAAGACTATGATTTTGAAATTGCAATTATTAAAAGTCATTACGCGTTTTTTTAAATATCTAAGTTTAGCAATTTTTTTATGTTTAGTTTATTTGGTTGAGTTAATTCATTTTACATAGAGACAGTAATGAAAATAATTAAAAATCAGTTAAAAAAAAGTAAATTAATAAAAAAAATACAAAAGTCATGGACAAACACTAATTTGTATGTAGGAAAAAATTGTAAAACAGCTATCGAAACATTTTTATATATTTTTATGCAAATGCAAATAGACATCCGTGGATGCGTCTCCAAGCTAGGAACGTCAGCAAACTTAATCTAGTGAAGGAAATATGTAATCTGGAAACCACTTTGCTTGATGGGGGTTGGTGGTTGATGAAACCTGGGGATGTCTTTTGATGTCGGACTGATGTAACACAATATTATTTTGAAGAAAAGTTATGGAAAATATCCTGCTCGTATCATCATGCCGTTGACAATGACACTTGAACAAAAATAAAACAAGTTTCATCAAATAAATGTTCGCAAGGTTGTGTCGTTAAAATAACCTCTGGCAGACCAGCCTCCCCACTTGTAATATACAACGTGTTTTCTTGACACTTAATCAAACGAAATGAGCAAATAGTAGACGGAAATTTTATCGATTAAATTTTTGGAAAGTATTTAATTATTTTTAAATGGAAAAATTATTATATCGTATTTTAATTTAATTTCTATCCAAGTTAGCGCCCTATTTTCTTTATATTAATTTAATTTGAAAGCCAAAAAGTTGACATATCTAAGGAAATATAAAAAGAATACGGTAGGTACCTAGTGCAAACAAAATAAAAAATAATATTTTGTTAAAAAGAAATATTCATTTTATTGGTTTTGCTCTGTTCCTTTTGAATTAAGATCGTGGAGTTGACTTCTTTGTATATTTTGAAATATTTACAATATTATTTTATAAATTATCTAGAATAATTTTGGTATAATATTATATCATTTGGTTATCGTCATGCTCATTGCTCTTCGCCATAGTGGTTTAAAACAACATAATATTTCACCTTTGCGCCTTTTATACCCAAACCCACATGTAGCGAGATATTCTATACTGCGTACATTAGTTAGAGGGAGTATACAATGTCGACCGCGAAGGTGCGAGTGAGATAGAAATATGACTTGCTTCGTCACGCCGGGAACGAAAAAAATGATAGAACAGAATTTGGTCGGACACGCAGACAGATAGTTGGTACGTGGCAAGCAGTGTAAGAGACAATTGCCCAGCATGTCTCAGACACGAAAGTTATTAAAAAAGTTTTAACTATAAAATGTGATCCCTACATATTGAGGGCTAATTTAAAGTTTATTCTGTTGAAAAGTCATTTAATGTTAGTGCAAAACCAAAGATGGAATCCGCAACGAAATAAGGTACGATTTCTTCCGATAAAATTGATTTCAAATTTATGAATTGTAACATTAGTCGACAAAAATAAAATAGTCAAGTCAATATTAAATATTAAGTATATCTGAATGATAATTTTCAGATATGCGGTTCTAGTCTCGGGGTAAAAAAATACCTGGTTATAATTTCTGTTTGGATAAATAATTTTCGGATGGCTGATGTGGATAAATGTATTTAGTTGGAAGGGAGGAACTATCAAATTACGGCAAATATTCAACACTCCGTCGAGTCTTGGATGCCTAAATATTTGGATGGGGAAGACAGAAGCTCCCGGGTTGTAAACTTCACATATATTGTCAAAGACGGATTATCTTGATACTTATTCCATACGTGTTGAACAGTCGACCTGTGGGTAGGTCAGTTCAAGGGTGAACAAAAGGATTTCAAGGCGAATTCTTGGGAACCAGTAAGAGAGGAGGAAAGATTGGAGGTTCAGGTCGTGTCCCTCAAATTTAGCAATGAAACACAGCTGAGTAATCTTTTCTTAATTTTTTTATTGAAAATAGATCATGGTATGCTCATATTCAAATCTGTAGTTTAAATATTCTTATAGAATTTAATGATTAAAGAAGGCCTTTTATGTAAGGCGATAAAAGAAGTTGAGGGAAAGAAAGATGTAATAAGTCAAAGCAATGACAATATTTTACTGTAGTTTTGGAAATTATATAATAAGATAACCTGCAATTATTTACAGAAAGATTTTGTAAAGACTTAATTAATTTTTTTGTTATTGGGATTTATGTAGTTTACAATGCTTATTGATTGAACGAATAAATTCAGATTTTTATGTGAAACCCATGATATTTATAATTGTAAATACCTAACACTTTTCAGGACATAAACCTAGTCGTTACAGCTCACCCCCTGTAGAGTCTCAAAGTCCGTGGCATAGTATTGTATGAGAGCAATAGATAACGGTTCCTGTCTTTTTTTGATGCAAAAAGGAGAGGCAGAGCTTCCTTGCTTAAGAGAGAGCAAGGGAGGGTCGAGCCCTCTTAATATAGTAACACTCAACGTTACAAAATGGCGCCCAACGTGGGGCATCAGAAAAGACACAAAATCGAGTTATCCAATTTTTTCTTTTTGTTCTAATTTATTAATTCATTGGGGTAGCGACTTGTACATGTCTTGGAAAGTGTTGGTGCGAAAAGTGACGTCCAAATTCTCATTAAATTTTAAGCTAGTTGTAAGTCTTTTAATCAGTTTCACTTTGGTATGTAAAAGAAACAGTAGTTGGGTCATTTAATTTTTTTTTTGAAACAAAAATTTGTTACAAATTTTTTAAATATTAGTGTGGGTAAAAAATTTTCTGCTGAAATTTACATGTACACTTGTACAGTGGGTAGAGAATTTTTCTGCTGAAATTTTATAAGTGTGGGTATGAATAATTTTTTTAAAAAGAAGTTATGGAGGCAACAAATAGTAAAGTGTTAATACATGAAAATATTTTTTTTTCGATGGATCAAATGCTGATCGCAATTTTTTTTGAAAATAAAAAAACCCAAGTTACGAAAGTTTATATGAAACCCAATGTATAAGACATCTATATGGAATATAATCTAATATACTCGATTATTACTATGTTCTAGATCCATGTTATTGAAGAAGTTATTAAGGTTTTGGCTGGAATTTTTTCACTGCGAATGCTGTTTAAATTCCTGAGACCACACAGATGTGCGATCAAAAATTTCTAGACGCTAATTAAAGGGAACAAATATCTATGCACGGAGAAACTGTTTTACACTTTCAAGAAGAAAAACAAAACCGCAAGTTGATGTTTGAATTAATCTTTATTTTCTATTACAATTGAATAACAATTCTGAATATTTTACTGATGTTTAGTAGACTTTCCTTTTTTCTACTTCTACTGCTCGTGATAAGAAAGGTTAGTAAGAAAGAACTAGTGGTCTGAAAGAAACGTTTGCACATTTGGATTTTATATAGAATAAATTATTTTTTTTTAAAATGAAAGATGGAATAAATTGAAGAATGTCTCCATTTTTATCTTTGTGTTGTTTTGAAGTGGGGTCTATCGAATAGACATAGCCGAGTATGTTGAACATAGCGAGGTGGTAGTGGTAAATTTTTTGAATAGGAAGCAGCGACACTGCAGTTAAAAGGGTGAAGTCGTCGAATACGAATAGGTTGTCGAATACGCGTGGCCATAGCGAGATAAGTACACAGCGGACCTTTTTATGAATTCGTCTCTTATTGATTGCAAGTTTGTAGTCAAGAGGTTATGTATCGTGTTTGTTTACATTTCGTCAGGTACAAGAAGTAAATTTAATAAATCGTTCGTGCTGAGTCTGAAACCTGTTTTTTATATTGAAAAGAATATTACGCAGGCGCGTGAAATCTTTAGCGAGGTCTAGCGAGCTTGAAATATTTTAAATTGGGAGCGCAGGAGTTTACGTTTTTGTTTACGTGCCTTGTAGTAATTTAAGTTGAAGAGAATTATTTTTTTCCTTGTAAAATATATTTATTAAGGTAAAAATTAACTTTCCTTGTTATTGAAAGTTAATGTGAATAAATACCTAAATGCGTAGGGTAATGATAAGTGTTAGCCACTTTGATGATACACTTAAGTATCATTAGTTAAACCTTTTTAGCAATTACTTTAGGTTTTTTATTCAGCTTTTGAACACGAAAATTTTATTGTATAATTAGGTAGAGGCAAAGAAGGAATTTTTTTTTTTATTTCAGTTTTGGTTAAAATTTTACTTTGGTTTACTCAGGCTTGGAAATAGATTTAGTTTAGTATTTTATAATTTTCTTTTCTGGTGAATCATCAGCCAAAATGGACAAAGATCCCTTAATTAAACTTAGCGTACCTAAAGATGATGTGGAGTTAGCATCAACATTATCGGACGGCGACGGTATAAAATATCAAAATATAGATTCGGAGCTACCGGAAACGGTGAATGTGAAACAACATACAAGGAAATCGCCTTCATTTAAGAAAAAGGATATTAAACCGTTATTAACGAACCAGGAGAGTCAAGTTATATCAAGCGGCGTGAGTCGAACAAAAGATGTAGATCCGAGGAAATGGAATATAACTTTTTCAGGAAATACCGATCCGCGCGATTTTTTGACGCGTGTAGAAGAATTAGTTTCAGTATATAATGTACATTTAGACTCTTTAGTTAGGTACATGCCTATTCTTCTATCAGGTTTTCCTTTAGTTTGGTTTAGAGCAACAGAAATTGAGAGGCAATGGGGAGACTTTAAGGGGAAATTTTTGATACAATTCGAAGGCACTAATAGGCAAAGAGAATTAAAATTAGAAATTATGTCGGCAAGGCAGAGTAATGGTTCATCGGCAAGCGAATTTATTCTAGAACTGGTCGCGAAGAATAAGTTACTCGATTTTCCAATTGACGGTGAAGAATTCATAGAAATTATTAAGCAGGGATTGTCTGAAAAATACGCAGGTTTATTGGCAACGACTAACGTAACTAGTACGCGGGAATTGATGAGCGTGTGTGCGAAATATGACTCATACGTCAACAAGAAGTCTTCCAGATATAACGCGGGATCCGGAAAAATTATGGAACTGTCAAATGACAATATTACGTGTAGCCAAGTAGATCAACATTGTAGTTCCAGTCGAACTACCGAACGGGTGAGAAACATCTGTGTCGTGGGGGATTCGAAGGGAAAGAATGAATTTCGTTACGGTAATCGTCAGCCGAATTCAAATTTCACGAGCAAAAATGGCTCACGCAACGAGCACTTAACAAGTAACTTCGTGAAACGCAACGGTAATATCCGGTGTTTCTATTGCAATAAAACAGGGCATAAACAAGTAGATTGTTATAGCCGCCTCAATTCGACAAAACTGAAGGGGAACGCAAATTTTACTAATTCCGAACGCGAAATGAAAGGTAGGAAGGATTCCCAAACCGATCGAGAGAAAGATCATATTGTTGAATAACTGGACAATCTTAGACTGAAAAGATGTAAAAAGGAAAGAAGAGGTTTATTAGGTAAAATATATGAATATTTAAGATAAGCGTTAGGGTATAAGCGGTAAATTTAGGATAGTGAACTGGAATTTAAATAGGAGAAATAGAAGTAAGTGGTCGGTAAGTTCTCGAATATTTGTAACCCAAGGGGGTGCATGAGAAAAGACTAGACCGCGAGGCAGTTATAGATATGTAAAGACGCAGCGGGCGTCATGGGTCAACACAAGATATGAGGCCGAGTTGTTGTGTAGGTTTGAGACAGGTCATGCTGTGTGAAGAAGGTTACAGAGAAGTGGACGTACGTTACACTTCGAGTGCGGTCTCGTTGAGGCAAGATAGATTGATACTTAGACACTACCAGAAAACAGAGGGATAGGCTGGGTTGGTACGGACTAGGCTGAGGACAAGTCAAATAAGATATTATGTTTTCAACGTGATGGTATGTGAAGAGATATATAAGTGAATGGAAGTAAATGCATGGCCCGGGGATGAATGTGGAATTAGAATGAAAGAGGAAATAAAAGTTTGAAGGAAGTGTGTTGAACATATTGAAAATTTGTATGGATCCAAAGCTGAGGCTGTCTAATGTGTCTGACTTTGTAAAAGATAAAAGTTGTCTAGTGAAATGTCTAGTATGAAAATATACACAGCGCTACTCCGTAACACACGCCTACTGCGCTGCATATGATGATAGTATTAATCGAGCAGTGAGAGTGAAAAGTGGAAGGAGGGTGAGTCTGCTTATGATAAGAGAAAAATCGGTGTAAAATTTCCACTTGAAAGTTTCGCACATACTGTGGCCGAGGGAATACAGTATGAGTAGTGAGGATTTAAAGTCATAGTATTAAAAATTTATTAGTTTAAAAAAAAAAAAAATAAAGGGAACATATGTATAATTTAAAGCTATTTGTGTGAATTAAAAAATTTAAATTTAGAGATTTCAGAGTCAATGCTTTTGTATCTATTAAATGAATGAGCCATGGGGTATACCTTGTCTCATGTAAGAGCGAGTTATACCTATCATTGTTCGTGTAGAAAAAAATAAGAGGAAATTTTTGACTCTTGATGATCTGTCGCCGCTTAAGTCTATAGACTTAACGTGCCATGTAAATACTCAGTACACTAGTATAAGGTCGTAATGATAAGACAAGTGTAATATAGTAGTTAAGTTATAATTTAAAGAGTAACCAAGGAATACTCTTACTGTGTATAGAGAGCGATTTTGGGTGACCGAGGCAGTTAAGAGGTAAAATTTAAGAAAATGCCTCAAGTATGCGAAGGAAGTTGTTTTTTCCATAGAACACAAGGCTTTTGTTATTTCTCGCATACTTAAGTTTATTATATTCTAAACAAACAAAAATTCTATGGTGGCGCCTGGGTTACGTTTCATTATAATGAAACTAAAAAGTACGAATAAGAACGTACGTGTAAATTTGAGCTGTTGAGTTAGTCGAAAGGACACCCAAAGTCAATCTCGAAATTGAAGTTTAGATATATACTGTATCATGTTATTATTATTGATTTTTTTTTTTTACAAAACCTTTGTTAAATTTTCAAAGGAAAATTAATGTCTTAATTATGAAATCCATAGTAAAAGATGGTCCGCTAATAGGATGTGTTGGCTATGAGTAATTTCTTGTTTTAAATATAAAACTTTCTAGATAATAAGTTAGGTGTATTTGTTTATTGAGCGTAGCATGAGACAATAAGTTTTTTTTTTCTTTCTTTTCTTTTATGGAGATGAAAAATGGAAGCGAGGGAAAAGTAGTCGATTCGGCTATTCGGAGGGAGACGGTTAGAGGGAAATATTTTGTGTATACTCAAATACACAAAAATTTAATTGGGAAGAGGGGTATTGTAGCGAGATATTCTATACTGCGTACATTAGTTAGAGGGAGTATACAATGACGACCGCGAAGGTGCGAGTGAGATAGAAATATGACTTGCTTCGTCACGCCGGGAACGAAAAAAATGATAGAACAGAATTTGGTCGGACACGCAGACAAATAGTTGGTACGTGGCAAGCAGTGTAAGAGACAATTGCCCAGCATGTCTCAGACACGAAAGTTATTAAAAAAGTTTTAACTATAAAATGTGATCCCTACATATTGAGGGCTAATTTAAAGTTTATTCTGTTGAAAAGTCATTTAATGTTAGTGCAAAACCAAAGATGGAATCCGCAACGAAATAAGGTACGATTTCTTCCGATAAAATTGATTTCAAATTTATGAATTGTAACATTAGTCGACAAAAATAAAATAGTCAAGTCAATATTAAATATTAAGTATATCTGAATGATAATTTTCAGATATGCGGTTCTAGTCTCGGGGTAAAAAAATACCTGGTTATAATTTCTGTTTGGATAAATAATTTTCGGATGGCTGATGTGGATAAATGTATTTAGTTGGAAGGGAGGAACTATCAAATTACGGCAAATATTCAACACTCCGTCGAGTCTTGGATGCCTAAATATTTGGATGGGGAAGACAGAAGCTCCCGGGTTGTAAACTTCACATATATTGTCAAAGACGGATTATCTTGATACTTATTCCATACGTGTTGAACAGTCGACCTGTGGGTAGGTCAGTTCAAGGGTGAACAAAAGGATTTCAAGGCGAATTCTTGGGAACCAGTAAGAGAGGAGGAAAGATTGGAGGTTCAGGTCGTGTCCCTCAAATTTAGCAATGAAACACAGCTGAGTAATCTTTTCTTAATTTTTTTATTGAAAATAGATCATGGTATGCTCATATTCAAATCTGTAGTTTAAATATTCTTATAGAATTTAATGATTAAAGAAGGCCTTTTATGTAAGGCGATAAAAGAAGTTGAGGGAAAGAAAGATGTAATAAGTCAAAGCAATGACAATATTTTACTGTAGTTTTGGAAATTATATAATAAGATAACCTGCAATTATTTACAGAAAGATTTTGTAAAGACTTAATTAATTTTTTTGTTATTGGGATTTATGTAGTTTACAATGCTTATTGATTGAACGAATAAATTCAGATTTTTATGTGAAACCCATGATATTTATAATTGTAAATACCTAACACTTTTCAGGACATAAACCTAGTCGTTACAGCTCACCCCCTGTAGAGTCTCAAAGTCCGTGGCATAGTATTGTATGAGAGCAATAGATAACGGTTCCTGTCTTTTTTTGATGCAAAAAGGAGAGGCAGAGCTTCCTTGCTTAAGAGAGAGCAAGGGAGGGTCGAGCCCTCTTAATATAGTAACACTCAACGTTACACACATTTAAACAATACAATTCTCCCTTTTACACCCCACTCAGGGGCATAGGGAGGCAACAAGAGCTCTCCACTGCGCTCGATCTTGCGCAATGTTTATGACCTCCTCCCACACCATGTCCATGTCCCTCAGCTCTGCTTTGAAGGAGCGGAACACAGTGTGAGAGGGTCTTCCTCGTCTTCGGGACCCTGATGGGAGGAAGAACAGCGCTCTCCTCGGCCAACTGTCATTAAACAATAGCAGGTGAAAATGGTATGAAGTAAATATAATTTTGAAATTTCGTCTATCATCCGCATTATAAGTTTGATCAAGTGTCGAGATAACTCATAGTTTACTCTCTCTTTTTTCGGAGACTTTTCTTGTAAGAAAATTCGCTAAGCACTTCTTGTCGAGTCTCTTTACTTTCTTAATACTTTCTCGTGCTTACTTCTTTTTTGTTCTTTCTGAGAAATTTTTAGGCTTAAGGATAATTAAACTCGCACACAGTCAAGTCATTATTTACATGGGAGATAAATGTGGATTACGTATAGTTTCTGGGGTTAGTCCCGATGAGACGGCGGCTTAGAAATTATCTTCTCCTCTGCTTTACACCGCACCACCGCGGCTCCGTTACGTAGTTTTATGAATTAGTGGGGCAGTTAGACAACTCTTTTTATTTTTACAGACTACGTGACAGACCATTTCTTTCTTACATAAAAGTCTCAAAATAAAAACATGAAATAATCTCAAATATAGTTAATTTAACATCATTTCAGCTTTCACGATGTTAGAACTAAGATTTTGAAAGTATATTTGAATGTCAATTTTGCATAAAAAATATAATACCTTACCTTGACACAGACGCATATAACCTTTTGTTTATCCGTGGTCAAATTGAGAATAGATTAATAATATTGTTCTTCTTTAATAAATTAGAAAATTTAGAAAAAATATTGAACATATTATCAACATTTCAAATTTGACGTATCCATGTCATTGTTTTTGAAATAAAATTGTGAAATAGCGCTCGCTCAATTTCGAACAATGTTCGACCACTAGTCTTAATGAAACGGTAAAAAAGGCTTACTTTTTGGAAATTTATAATTACTGCATAATCTTCAAATACACGAAGGGTTTTTTACGTCGGGTAATTTAGCTCTATTTCTGGTATAGAGAATGCCTTACCAAGGATGTCTCTTCAAATCTGTTAAAAATAGTATCTCCAACTAACCCTGGTATCATAATTCGAAATTGACTTGTCCTCCAACATCTGCCGGATGAGTTTTGGTCACCAAAGGCTTACCACAATGGATAAGCCCAATTGAGACCAGACCAGAGAAAATAATATAGGTTCTTATATAGTAGAGAAGAAAACATGTCTAGGTATATTGGTTGATGTAGGTCTGATTATATAATTTGGGTACCTGCTTGGAAGATATTTTATTATCAAAGTACTCGCGAATATTTCTTATTTTGAAAATGTGTGTTCTTTTATCATTCTTTTTCACATTGAAAAATATTGTTATTAAATCAGAAATCACCCAATATAGACGTGTTTTCTTCCCTATATTATTTTCTCTGGTCTGCTCTCATTTGGGCTTATCCATTGTGGATTATTTATCATTACAGTCATTATTGAGAGTGTGGATCTGGAGGACTTGGGCCATGTGTCCTTTAGCTGTACAGCTATCAATTGTTTGATATAATGGATACACAACTTTCAATGTAGATACATAATAATTCTAAGGACATCAAAACAGTGATTGCTTATCAAGAGGACAAACAGGTACCTGTCACTGAAGACTTGGGTTATTTTAAGAAACATAAAACAAACAAAGTGAGTTATTTGTCCCACAGATCTATTGTCCTCTTTGATCCTGACACCCTTGTTATTGTCCAGATTGAAGCTACATCAATTGAGAGGGTGCCTATAAACTAATTACAAGGAGAGGCCCTTCCCTCCTCCCAGGATATCCTGGCGGACGGACCGTAATTGATTATGTCTTGAGATTTGTTGACCCGAGATTTGAAGACGAGATTAAGTGGTATTGGTGACACCAGTCTCACTGAATATTAATTCATTGGAATTCGAATGGAGGCGACAGACAAGAGATAAACGTTTCTTCATATTATAATATGACCTCGCATTAATTCTAAGTGTGACGGATGTCTTGCAGCGCCTTTGCTGATCCATTTCTTGCAACCTTCAACACTTCTAACATGTTACAACACTGTTCTTCTTCTTATTCCTTCAGTTTTCCCATCCCAACGAGTTGAAGAGTTTTGTATTTCTCGCTTCTTATTATTTTAAAGAAACAAAATATTTATTTTTTTCCACAATTTTATTCAACTAACCGGTTTTCGAAGACCGAACGTCTTCTTCGTCAGGCTAGTAGATGTTAGCTGAATAAAATTGTGGAAAAAACTAAATATTTTGTTTCTTTAAAATAAGTTCGAAGTATGTTCCACAAAGGTCGAAAGGATAAATTAACTTATTATTATTGTTGGACCCTGTCAGTTTACTTTGTTTACAGAAAAGCAGCCATTCCCGATCTGTTTTGGCACTTTTGAGATCCTTGGTGTTGGTTATTCCAGGGTGTACAGATAGGTACACACCATTCTTCTATGTATTCGCAATAAGTGTTAGTTAGCTTTGACAAATATCGTGATACATTTTAATAAAATAAATTTGATGAAAACAATAGTTTATTTTGTTAGGTACTTAGCATATATTTTTAGAGTTCTCTGAAGAACGATGGGTTTTTACTCGCCAGACAGCAAGATTAATCAAACATATCGATATTTAATTATCTAATTTATTAAACTATTCAATCATATACGGCCATAGGCCATTAACATAATATTACATGGTACAGTTTCAGCTACTAAAAGCAAATCACATACAAAAAGGCTAAATCAATATGCACACAAACAATCCAACTCTTTTTTTTTTCACCCTTTGCACAATCCAACTCTTGCTGGATACTCATTTGAAACGTGGATTCGACAAACCAATATTTATTTCAATAAATAATAACATAGGGTTGATTCACGTAACTAGTCAAAAACTGTTATGTTAGTTTTTTGCTTAGTGGTAAACCGTGGCTATGGCATGCAACCAGAAAGGATTCTGGAAACTTTCAACTCTGGGAAAAGCATAAGAAAATACCCTTTTTCTTGAACGCAACTTTAATATCAACCTTAAAATTTTCCTTTGACAAAAAAATCGAAAAGTAGGTAATGAATAAATTAAAATTTTGTTTCAATAAGATGAAAGTGAGTCGGTGATGTGGTAAGTCTGGCGCCAGTAAAACACAGGATGAGCCGTCCACAGCGAGCAGCTCGGATGTCACCACAGCACAATCATATCGCAGTAACTCAAGCGGTAAAGAGTCCGGGCCATAAAAAACCTCATAAATTTCCCAATATCTGGTCGGCTCACCGCAAAAAGTGTCGCAATTATATTTCTCATCATTCCGTCCAATAAAGATTCTTCGATTGCGATCTCACCGCCACGGGGCACTTTTTCATTTTTTTATTTTCCTCCCCCCCCCTACTTCCCGCTATTATCCCGCCCTTCTTAGCTCTGACGGGAAACAAAAGTGATTTCACGCCTCATTAGATATCGCTTAATTTGTGTCGGTATCGAGTAAGATATTGTGTTATTTCGACATCTCTAATTTAACAATTTCATTACGCTTTTGAATCTTTTTAACTATTTAAAAAATACAAAATTGTAGAAAAATATTAGATTAATCATTAGTCCGATCCTTCCATTTTTTTTAATATTCCATACTACAATATGGTCTATTGTGTCGGCCCTGTCGACAAACGTAAAAACTTACAAAAAAATATTTTCGGAAAATTCTGACATCACAATTCGTCGTACTGTCGGGATTTCTCGAATGCGGCCCCGTATTTTTTATTAAGCCCATCATCTTCCGATTGATCACATTGACCGGAAGACAAATACAGAGATATGACAATTAATCATTCTTTTTTTCTGATTCACCACAAAAATATTTTCTAGATTTGATTTCATTCCTTCATTTCCTCTCCATTGGTTTTTTGGAGACCTCAATTGGTTTTTGATTGTAGGTACCTACCTAAGAAGTTATTATCTGAGAATTATTCTTGCCATGTTTCGTGGAATGTCTCCTCTTCCGTTTGCTGACCACAGTTTCTTCCTTCTACACGAGGTTAGATGTGGTGAGTCCATAAAAAGAGGTCGTTTGGCTGGTTCTGGACAATTAATTCGAGGTTTAACCGTTATGTGTGGTGAGTGTCTTCGCTGAATTTAGAACCACAACGTTTGGTTGTCTGCCACGGCCTCAAACCAGATTATTATGTTTTATACATTTTATACGGCAAATAAGTATACATGCTACTAATTGATGGATGACATTAAGCTGACCTCGATGAAATTCGTTTGATTTGAAAACCAAATTGATTCATATTTTAGGTTAGTATTGGATAAATCTATGTATCTGTAGTCGAATAAACGTCGCATTTCGTAATACCTACTCATAGTTATCAACATTTTATATAGATTAACTTTGTATTTACTCTACTCAAGCATTTTTAGACGAAGGTAGCAGAAAGCTAGGATTCGTGTCTTATCCAAATTGAACCCTGTTGTGCAATTCTTTACTGAAGTTGCTTCATTTTTCCAACCCTGCTTAGTATGTTTATTATTTTACAATATTCCGACTTAACTGGCCAATTTATTTAATAAAAATAGACTTACGACGAAAGACCTACTACATTAATTATATTAAGGAAAATATTGACGAGTTTACGGAAACCCGGTTGCACTTTCATTTATTTTTGTCAAGAGACCGTTTTATTTATTGACTATGTTACGTGGGTTGGACACAATTTTGCAAGATTCTATTAAGCTGTGTGAATTTGTAAGTGGTGTGCTTTATTTAAACTCATCATCGGAATGAACTTTCACTGCGTAAATACACAAACATAACAAAATAATATGTAAGAATTGTAACCATGACTCTTTTGTATATTATTGTAGTGAAGTTATATCATTCATTATATCTTTCACCTGGTTATAGCCATCTAGATGATACTTCGAAGATGTTAACAATAATTAAAGAAATATGAATCCGCAATCAAGGCTTTTTATGACCCCATCAGAGTGGGTACGTGGGGCAGTGATAGTCTGTTTGATTGCGGAGCGTCCCACACGAGGCCCTAATATGCTGTTGGTATTCAAATCACTGGCGCATGCCCCTATGTGGGTCACGACCCTCTGGCCTGGAACACGTTTTATTTCAATTCTAGAGCCCATAACTCCGCCATAACATCCCGCCACACACTCAACTATTCAGAGGGGAGATGTGACACTGCGGGGTGGGTTTTGTTAAGTGCAAGTTTTTGGAACGTGATCTCAAATGAGAGAGAAATGGACTTGGAATTTGGAAACTTACTTTCCCGTCTGTTACTTAAATGAGTATTTTCTGCAACTTCCATTAAGAGTTTGAAATTGTGTGCACCGTGAAGAACCTCACCATAATCTTCGTGGAGATGTATAAAAGAGTTGAGATGTAGAAATTCGTCCAACATCGAGTTTGTTTCCACTCTATGAGCCAATATAACAATTTGGTGGTACATATGAATCGACTCACCAGAATTACGTTTCAAATCACGAGGTTGCAGGCTAGATTCAGAATCGGGTCAGAGTTTTAATATTTACCTTGGGTTAAATTAGACGGGGCCATATGAATAAAAAAATTACTTCAGGCAATAAGTTCCGTTGGCATTAATTAACACTTTTCTATAGAAAGGTGTAACCGGGAAACATTTTTCCTGAGGCATATTTTTCTTCATCTTGAGGTGCAAGACGCAAAGGAATTGTCATTGCAGCTTGACCATTCGATCTTTGGCGTCTACTTCTCGGGCCTGTAATATTATTTTTGAACAAAATTTCGTGGACGTTATAAAAATACTAGAATTATTTTTTTTTTTAATGAATCTGACTCCTTGACTCTTTCACAGTAAGCTACTGAAAGCTTGTGTCGTGAAAGAGGAAGATGGTCGGCACCTGGGATCGAACCACGACGTCCGCAGTACGAAAGCCGACGTTGTAACCGCTGGGTCACCAACCACTTCACTTTTTACACGAACTATACTGACGTATTGATGTTTTGCTTATTATCTGTTTTAAATTGTTTTGTAAATGTAATTATTTTAATGGCCGTGTGTGATTATATATCAATCAATCAATCAATTCTCCCTTTTCAATTTTTGAGTGGGGACTCAGGGGCATAGGGAGGCAACAAGAGCTCTCCATTGCGCTCGATCTTGCGCAATGTTTATGACCTCCTCCCACACCATGTCCATGTCCCTCAGCTCTGCTTCGAAGGAGCGGAACACAGTGTGAGAGGGTCTTCCTCGTCTTCGGGACCCTGATGGGAGGAAGAACAGCGCTCTCCTCGGCCAACTGTCATTCGGCATCCTTAACACATGTCCCAGCCAAGTCCATCTCCTCCCCACAATGGTAGAGGTGATGGGCTCACGCTGGATGCGCCGGCGTATAGCGTCGTTCGTGATGCGGTGGTACCATCTTACGCCCAGAATCCTCCTTAGGCACTTCATTTTAAATGATGAGACTTTTTGTGCCTGGGCCTTGGTCAGGTGCCAGGACTCACACCCATAAAGGAGAATGGGCAACACACACGCATCAAACAGTTTACATTTCGTCTCGATACTAAACGCCGACGTCTTCCATATCTTGGTCATGTTGTTGAAGGCGCCACTTGCCATACCGATACGTATCGGGAGCTCAGCCCCGAGGTCACCAGCGGTGGTAATGGTTGCTCCCAGGTACTTAAATTTATCCACCCGGGAGACCTGGTTACCTGGTGTGTGATTATAAATTAATATTTTTTAGAGTAATAAATTTAATTATTCTTATGCTCTGCATCAACAGTTTGTGGATGATAGAGGATAGAGGTAAACATTTATGGACAATTCAATATTTATCTTTAGTTTTTTTATAGTAAAGAAACCATGTTAGTGTTATAGAGTAACCCAGGACCAAGCTCCTCATGAAACTCAAACATTGTAACGATACGTAACAAATCAATAATAATGTCATAGTATCATAAAGGGTGGTAGATACATTGTAGGCAGGAATATTTGTCAAACATTGATACACTCGGGTTTGCCTGTGGGTGGTTTATCTGTGGATTAGATTACGATTAGCTTGTTAGTTTAATCAAAGTGGTAACAGCGAGTGATGTTCAGTGATTAGGCAACATTGTCTTTATCCATATATCTACCCATGTAAACAATATCATGTTATCTTATTTTTTAGTTCGGGATGTGGTGAGGCCTACATACGTTATATCACACTTCACACTGCACTTTGTTGTTTCATCAGAAAACATAGGAATGCAAAATCAGCCAATGTCATTGAAATCCTCCCAAATAATTCTTGATTTTTTTCTTATCTACTTCAAGAGAATGCCGAACATTCATTCGCTATAGGGTAATGTGTAACGCCGTTTGACAGAATTGTTGTTCAATCTTTCATACATTTTGTATGGAAACCATATTTTATTGGATTCTTAAAGAAGCTGCTTTATAGCATTCACGCTGATTCATTGTAATGGAAACAACCAGGAGCAAAAAACATCTTATAAACGTCGTTTGTGACTGACACAAATAGCCAATTTCAAACACTAGTAAATTTGTATGTTGTATTCTAGAGTTCTCTAAACATTAGCTTTACACCCATATTTTTCATAGCTGTCCACCTCCACCTTCATGCCTTTATAGCGTCAGTAACTAATGCTGTATTACCATCTCTCCCTTAGTCCATTTGAAGCGGCTGCAAATGCGGAAAAGAAAATAAAGACTGCATGGTAAGTGAGGTACCGCGCCGAACAACAGACCTGTCGTAACTAAAATAAATAATAGAATACCGCCACATTCAATAATAGTGATGCAGATGGGGTGTTGTTTCAATGTTCCGTATTTGTTTTATCTCCAGTGAAGAAATATCCGATATTATGGAGTACGGAGGGATCATAAATATATGGTTACAATATCACTATTGTCTTTCATGGCAGACCACCTCCCACCTCACTGTGTTGTGGTTCACTCTTCATTGTACAGTCGACTATTTGTCAGGACTGGAGCTTCCTACCTACACTGAGAGAGTTTTTTACATCATACAGTCAAAATGTCTTTTTACCCTAAAATGTGTCACTTTACATTTTTACAAATATTCCATCATATCTGAGAGTGAGTTCTAACCTGCATTCTTGGTGGAATTGTTTGAATTTAATAACGAAATAAACAATTCTGTGACCTAAACGACCGACGTATGCAGTTGAAAATGTTCAAGGTATTATCACCTTCTGCGACCTCTTGTTTAGAAGTCAGCCCCTGGCCAGCGAACTAATTTACCCAGGTCGGTGGAAATGATTCGATGTCTTCAAATCTGTTATAACGGACTAGTGCAGATTCCTCTTGTACCTTCAGCGTTAGACATAATATTTAAATCTTCCCATTTGTTTTCTTTTTCTGGAGAGAAATCCCGCGACTAATGAAAGAGGTTTGGACACATTATCTGCCATAAACAATAATTATACAATCTTCCTATCTTGGAATATGACATGCTTATCAGCCTTCTCTCAATCATGTCTTAAGATATAGGTACAACGCTCTTATGCGAGTATAATCGAGCGATCCCTGGGATAAATAACAGAAAGAGGGTAGGTAGAAAGCTGCGAGGAAATATCCTTATCAAATGGAGTTTATTTGCTCCGCTTGGATGGTCGTGTGAGCCACTCGCAGGACTAATGATGCAGAATGATACACGAATCTCCGCTCCAACTCCACGCTGAATCGGGAGATCTTACCAAGCGACTGGTGTGTCTCAAATTAGGTACCTATTTGAGATGGCGAATCAAATGATAAAGTCAGCATTCACATAATACGTGGAACATTATATTACATGGTGAACATTTGGTACTCCTTATTTTTTCTTCAAAATAAAACTCTCATGTAGAGTATGATGAAATCCTTGATACTTTACAAGCGACAAGATCATTCTAAGTTTACTCTATTTACTTTATATCTATAAAGTCTATTCTGTGTAGTCTGTTAGTTCCAAGTTGCCTTTTATAAAGGGTCTAGCTGAACCATCGAACTTCCGCCTCGGAACTAATAATGGTTTTGTTAACTTTTTACAGTAATAATAATGAGGAATGACCATCTTTTAAGGACTTGTAGTAGGTAGAAAGGCGGGCCAGATGGATAGGCCATATATCTAATATTAGGCCACTCTAGCCGCCTGCACGTAATAATAGATGGTATGACTGAGGGACGAATGCTAGAGGGAGTACCTCGAACAATTATACGCATCCTTCATTGAGCTGAAACGAGCTGCGGAGGGCAGGATAGAACGGAGAATTAGATGAAGAATTTAGATTAGTAGATCACTGAGTACAAATATTATTAGAGAATTGGATACGCAGAACCGAAAATTGGTTCCTTTTTTCAACAGTCACGTGACTGGAGATAAATTATCAATAATAATTCATTTTATTTCATTCAAAAGTACACGACAACACAACAAAATCCATAGGTAGGTACTTTCTTTAACTAATTATATGATTGAAATATAAAATTCCTCTGTGTTGACGCTAAAATAAAATAAAAAATCGTGTTTCACAAACCGCTACCGACAAACGTCGCAGTTTGTATGAGTTTCACAGCAGTCACGTGGTACTTGTTGAAACCATACGCAGTAGCACATATTTCTCTAGTATTATTAAATTTCTTCTCAAAGGAGTAGGTAGATATTATTTTTTACAAATTTGAGAGCTGAGAATAGGTACCTACCCGATGGCGTTCATACGAGGTTAGAAATATCCAATTTTTATTGTAAAGATTGATTTAAATCTCTTTTCTTTTTTTATTGAAATGGCGTCTACCAGCCAACACCCAGAACATAGAAGATCTCAGACGAACTGCTTTAGATAGAGAGGAAATGGAGAATAAGTTTGGTGAACAATGTCTAATTAGTCAAAATGCACTGATATCACAAGACTGCAAACCTACTACATAGGTATTATTCAGTCTCCCTGCCAAATAATCTAGTGTCACCTCTCATTCTCTATTTGAAAAACAGTGGAGTCTGCGGAATACATTTCATATAAGTTGTATCAGGCAGACACGTAGCGTTTCTGTTCCAGACCTCTCGATGGCTGGAAGAGGAGTGGAGAGGCGTCTCCAGTAGCCAACACTCCCGTCAGCACTATTCCAGATAATCACATTAGACATTCGGCTAGTTTACTTGTGTTTGTATGTGAGGACAGGGCTTCTGGAACTGCGCACTACCTTATATTCCAGCGGCTATGTATTACAGATCTTACAGATCATGACTAATATAATAAATGTATGTTTATTCAAATTTAAATTCCACAATTTTATTACACTATTTTAACACTTCCATAATTTTATTAAATCTGACATGTTTCAAAGGGGCACGCCCTTCATGATCACAGGTTATTTGAAACCTGTAGTGTTAAAAACAAAAAGTTTTTTTATTTAAATTACTTCTATTATGGGAAAAATGCATGTTCAACAATAATTTATAAATCTATAATATAAAAGAAAGTCGGGTTAGTGCGAACACTTATAACTGGAGATCAGCTGAACAGATTCATCCGATGTTTGATTCATTAAATTCTTCTCCGCTCCGAATAACTATTAAAAGTTGAAAAATGCATAAAAAATAATGTAAAATATGATATTAATGTTGCGACGCCAACGCCATCTATGAAAAATTCTATAAAAGCAAACTTTTTTTCACCTGACAACCATTGATATTAAAAATAGGTATTAGTACGCAAATTTTTAATAGAATTTCTTTAATAGAATAATTTTAATAGAATTTTTAACATTCAAACATATTTTTGTAGAAATACGAATAATTCCAAATCAATATTCATAGTATATTCATAGGACAACGTCTGTCGGGAAAGCTAGTTTTATACGTACCTACCTATGTTTGTTTACTCTAGTATGGTTAGTAAGTCAAGAGGTAAGATGCTTGAATTGTGTAGGTACTTGTGTGTACCAGCACTTTTTCTATTCCAGTTCAATTGTGTACTTTGCGCAACCAAGAGATCTGCTTTCTATCAGGCCCACGGTGTCCATCAAATTCTGTCAATCAAAATAAGGCAGGATTTCATATTAAGCAACACACAAAATTTCTTGCTAAAGTTAGATATCGCACCCTTTTGCCTAATTTTAGGAATATTTCAGGTACACAGATACTTCTGTGATGAGTTTGCTTTTTATATTATATTTTTTAATATAGGTAATAATTATTTATAAGGAATCAAATATGAAAAGTTTGGGAATCATTAGAGTACATAGATGTGGTTCCCTGTACCTACCTATATATTCTGTGAAGAGATCCCCATCTGATAATTTCAGATAGGTACTTATATCGGTCTGTCACAGGGATGTTGCTAGGGGAAGGTCAGGGTAAACAATGCCAGAATTGATCCAAATATTTGGGATAATCTGTCTCTGTCTTTAAAAAGTTATATATTTCGATTTCTGCAGAACTTCTTTGACAATATTTTTTGTTTTCTCTTTATATTTTGTCAAAATCTTAGAAACGTCACTAAGATGTTTAAAGAACAAAGTTAGTATGTAGCTCGCGTAGGTAGGTACCTACTGAGATGAAATAAATTAATTCAGAAGCCAAAATATGGTAGAGTCTCAAAGAAACGACATCCAGACATTCTGCTCTGTAGCGATCAAAAGGATAATTCTGAGATTAAAAATAAAGAATGATGAGATTTTATTTTTGAGAAAAAAAAGTCTCGGAGCCATTATGAAAAAATAAACTGAGCCTCTGAATGAATTTCAGAAGAACAACCCTCCCGTTCTGCGCACGGATTTATGTTTCGTTTTTTCGTAAACCTGTTGTCTCATTTTAATTTCATTAAATTCGGAATGTGCAAGAAAAAAATGTTTTTAATTCACTTCATATGTAGGTAAATAGCTATGAATCGTATAATAGAGGCATTTGGAATGTGGAGTCAAAGAAGAATGCTGCACTTATAGATCCACTTCACATTGACACACCACGTCCAAGGTTCTCGTTAGAGCCAAAAATGATGTAAAACTGTTGTCTATTATTAAAAAGTGCACCCAATCATTAATAGAAATATATAAGGTTAGATGGACATAAGGAGACTCGTATGAGTCACAAAGTGAGAATAATTAAAAAAACCTGGGATAAAATAAGAAAACAATTTTCTCAATTTAACCGTTTTTTATCCAAATCCAATCCAAACTCCCTTAAGGCCCCACTTAGGGGCATAGGGAGGCAACAAGAGCTCTCCATTGCGCTCAATCTTGCGCAATGTTTATGACCTCCTCCCACACCATGTCCAGATTCCTCAGCTCTGCTTCGAAGGAGCGGAACACAATATGAGAGGGTCTTCCTCGTCTTCGGGACCCTGATGGGAGGAAAAACAGCGCTCTCCTCGGCCAACTGTCATTCGGCATCCTTAACACATGTCCCAGCCAAGTCCATCTCCTCCACATAATGGTAGAAGTGATGGGCTCATGCTGGGTGCGCCGACGTATAACGTCGTTCGTGATGCGGTGGTACCATATTATACCCAAAATTCTCCTGAAACACTTCATTTCGAATGCAGATACTTTTTGTTCCTGGGATTTGGTCAGGTGCCAGGACTCACACCCAGGAGAATGGGCAAAACACACGCATCAAACAGTTTACATTTCGTCTCGACACTAAACGCCAACGCTTTCCAAATCTTGGTCATGTTGTTAAAGGCGCCACTTGCCATACCGATACGTATCGGGAGCTCAGCCCCCGATACACCAGAGGTGGTAACTGGTAATGGTTGCTCCCAGGTATTTAAATTTATCCACCCGGGAGACCTGGTGACCGTCGATGGTGATCGGTAGCTGTTTATCGGGGCAGGCATTACTCGCCATGAGCTCCGGCTTACTGGCATTGACTCAAAGGCCAAGGCGTGCTGTTTCATCGCAGAATATTGAAACACTGCGCTGTATTTCCTCCACTGTCGTACTGAACAAATAATTTTGTAAAAGAAAAAAAATTATAAGAGAGAAAATTGTTGCAGACGGTTGATCTATCGCCTTCTGAAAGCTAACCTTTCTAAAAATAGAAATCCCCTTATGGGCCTTATGTTTGAGAGGGATGTTATTATTTCACTATTTATATTTCGTCGTACCTATAAACTCTATGGCTGAGGGCTGTCTGATGGTCCTCGCCATGTATGGGGAATTGTCTGTTTGGATTGAATGGTGATTGGGGTTATATGCAATGTCCACATATGAATAGAAATGAAGTACTTATGAGAGCTCTTATGCTTTGCAAGATGATGTGAATTAAGAAAGATAAGGTTTGTGATGGGCTTTAACTATTTCACAGTAGAATGTCTCAGAGGGCACAGATAATATCAATTTTGGTTTACTCACCAATGTCTGAAGATTTCTAGGAAAACTTTTGATTGAATAATTAAAACTCGCAATGAATATTGCACTTTTATTTCACAGATAAAATAATTAATTTTGACAATAATAAAACTTAACAACTAGGTACAAGATTAAAACTAAAAAGGAACGTGAACTGCGAGATCTAAATGGCTTTTTCATTCATTAAAGGTGGCGCTTTACATTTATAGAAATTAGTGTGATTGAAAAGCCATTACTCAACTCATATTAGATTTCTGAAAAAAAACCTCAATTTCTGTAAAATCACTGAAACGCGTATCCAGAAGTTCTCAATTCTGCAGGGAATCATCAAAGCTGAAACTGGAGAGAGACATTCTGTGGTGAGAAGGCAGAATGTCATGGCCCTTATTGACTGGATTAGCAATCTTTTGCCTAAAAGATAACACTATCTGTGGACTGGGCACCCCAAGAAGAAGAAGAAGAAGATTTTCTTTATTGTTAAGCAAATTCTTTATGTATAGTTTATAAGTCATTTTAAGTGTATAATACCTGTATGCAGAACAGCCAAAAATCCCGTAAGGGATTAGGCATCTTTCTATTTAAAATTATTGTACTTACAACTTTTTTCTTGTCAATAAATAAAAAAAATAAAAAAGAAGAAAAATAAAGATATCTATACTTAATCTGTTGCGACGCGTCATGGTAGATTTTTCCACACCATAATATTTTCTTACAACTTATATTCTTCTTCAGCCACGAGGTTATTTTTCGTCTACTTAGTTCCTCGCCTTTAATATATTTTTCTCCAATATTAAATATCAACAAGGCAACAGTTGTATGGTAAAGTGGTAAGTATGTGGTGGTAGATTGAATAAAAGTTTATAAAGTATTCAAAAGGTCACCAACAGATAACTATCGAACATAACATAATCAAGAAGTACAGTACAGTACACCAGTACAGTACAGTGTACAGGTAGCGACACATAAAGCAGTTGTTGGACAGTGTGCGGCTGTGTTTAGATTTATGCGGCTCTTACAGCGGCGCGGGTAAACACCGCGGCCGCCGGATCATTACGGCGGAGCGAGGTGAAAAATTTGAATAAAATTCAGTTATGAGGCGGCCCTGCTGTACATTGTGGTGGTTAATTTAGCGTAGAATTGCCATTTCACAGTGTCATTAGAACACACTGAGGAGACGGATTTTTTTCGTCTTGAGAAAATAGACAGGAAAATACACCTCTGGAAGTAGTTCTTATTTTTATTTTTTGAGACGCCTTCAAGGACACGAAGAGTACTCAATACAGCGGAGGGCACCTAGAAGAACTGCTCCAAACTTAATATGGAAGAATTTTTAAAATTCATTTAAATTGATTGAAGTATTTTGAATGTAGATATAAAAATACGCACGGGTAGAGTTAAAATGAAAAACAAGGGTAGGTATGTATCAATTAGTTTTATTTTCACATAGATGTCGTATATTCATAGTAGTTAGTAAAGTAATTTGCAGGCATAGCGGGTTTCTTTTCTTGAAAAAGTCTATCTTGGGTTAGAAAGAAACGAAACTTCCAACTCGATGCCAAGTGCCGACTTCTGAACTGTACATCAAAAGTTAGATTTTTTTAATTTGTCTAAGACTACAGCCGCATCCATTACTAAAATAAGTAAAGATATTCGAGTGCAATAATATCGATAAAAGTGGTCCTATTATTATAGTTAAATACCTCCTGGAGAGACCACATAGCGATAAGAGTTTCTTGAAAGGATCAATTTAGGAAGTTACCTGCTCAATAGCTTGTATGAAAGGCGTGCAGGATGGATAGGACATAAAGTCTCTCAAATGGGGAAGAGGCAAACTCCCGGGGATGTCCATTGTCCAAGTCAAGAATGTGTTTTTCCTACTATGAGGAACTCAAAAAGACTCCTAAAGATAGGTCGAAGTGGAGAGAAAAATGGGGAAAACCTTAGGATTGTGACCAAAGAAAAAGTGCAGGGTTGGCTGGAAGATCCTTCGGGATAAGTCATCCCTTTCGACTGTCTTTTTTTCTGTCGCCACACTTTACTTTGGAACAATAAAGTTTTATTTATTTATAATAAAATTAACGAATCACCTGTGACCATGCAGGACCTGTTCCTGCGAAACTAGTCAGGTAAATAAATATTATTTAACTTATTGTATTTTATTTATTTATTTAGGTATGTGTCAACTTTCCCAACACGACAAATATTTATACGAGTATAAACGCAAGCAGAAAGGATGGTTGAAGTTCTGGAAAATACACGTGAAGAGAACTTTTTAAAATGTTTTGCATCTCCAGTTAAAAAGTGATCTCGCCAAGTCTCTCTCCAGCTCATCAGAGCAGCGTTCGTGGCTGCCACCCACGAGGCGGCTTAGAATAACAGGTAAATATCCCGGGAAGTTATATTGCTCTATTTAAATAATTTTTTCGTGAATCTCCGACCGCCCTTAGAGATATTAAGGGTATAAATTAAGGAGAGCGCCGTTTATGGGGCACATTGAATCTGGATCACATCAGAATGAAGCCCAAAACTATCATAAGATGACCTATGACCAGAGTCCAATTTGACTATAAGTAAAGGGGTAAGAATGGGTTTTAAATCATTCTAAAACCAGACTAGTTGAATAATATTGATGGACTTGAACGCTACATCATAATCGTTGGCTTTTCAGCAATTCGGTCCAGCATCGAAATTAGTGATTAGATACTCTTCTCTATTCTCAAACAGTATTGAAATGGTACAAATTGTGTTGAAAATCGTATTGATTGTTTTCAGAAAAATCTGAATGGATGTTATCATTGAACCAACTACTTACATTCTTTTAATGTTGCATCATAGACTCCGAATGAATGAAAATAATTGTGATGACTATTATTATCACAACGATCTGCTTTAAGTGCTTTTAGCATTGGTTTAACAAGCATTAAGTTTTCCTTGTTGAAAAGTTTCTTGTCAGGAAAATCAAGTTTATTCGTGCTGAATAATGTTAAAATGTCCGGTCCGCGGGTTGCAGCTGATTTTGAACTGAGTGTGACCCGAAGGAAGAACCCGGGAAGGGAAACATCATCACCACGATCTGGTCTCGGGGCACGCCTCAGCTGTAAAAAGCTCATAAAACAATCAAGAAATGTTCCGAGAGGGACTTTTTATTTGAGCGGGTGAGCGCTTGATGGCTCCTCTCTAGCCGAGTACCAGCCACCTTGTCCGCGTCTATGGGATGCTGTAATCGGAGACATATTGCCGCATCGTATGTAAGTGTCGGAGAAGGGTTGAAAGTTGAAACAATTCATAATATTGTGATGCCAAAATGTTATTTATTTTATACTGTTTCGAGATTAATTGTTCTTAATCCTCACTTACATATTTCCAGTCTAGAAAACCAATCTCGCAATTCCTTCCCGTGTGTATGTCTATCCATTTTTCCCAGCTATTGTAACGCCTGACACCAGCTTTTCATCTTCCGAGTGCTCCGTGATGCCACTTTATGCCACAATTTTTGCCACATAGATATCTCATGGGGACCTAAGTTGCTGGTTGGGGTTACTTTTAAATACTTACTTATTTTCCGCCATTCCAATATGCGGTGTTGGAGATTGCATTGTTCTTATCTCAGCCATCAGGATCAGATTATCAGGACTACATAAAGTTTATAAAGAATGATAACAAGAAAAAAAAAAAAAAAAAAAAAGAGAACAGAACACTGAAATTGTACCATTAGAGATGAAATGTCGTACAAAAACTTGAATTGAAAGTATGCGAAAGTCCACGTGGGACGAGAAATATTTTATTATAAAGAAGAAGAATAACATGAAAGGGTCCAAAAAAGTTCGCGGGCAGTCTGAACTATTTCCTCCTTTATATGAAAACTTGTAACGTTAACCCAGGGTCCGTAGTCTGAACATGAAGTGTAACTAGTGACATCTGGCGCCACATGTCCCGCAACACAAGTATAAAAGGGCGCTCAGTGGAATAGGTCCGTGTTAGCATTAAAGAGTTGAGTGTGGCGCCCCCCCTTAATCTCTTAGATGTTACGACCTGAAGCGCCCCCGCCCTTGTGGAGGGCACCATGACGGGGATGAGCACTTCACATGGCCACTCAGTGACATTATGGGACCGCTAGTGTTTTGATTTTATGGAGCTGCGCTTTTTTACACTTTTTTTTTAGAATACCCTTCACTCAGCGAGCTACAAGTTAAAGTGTGGATCTCAACGAAGAATTCCATAGGTATGTACATAGGTAGGTACTCTAAAGAACAAGATTGTTACAAGTTCATCGAGACAAACTAAGTTGGTAATGTCATAAAACATAAAATGCTGTAGATTCTATCAATGTAATAATTGTCTGGGTTTGCTTATGATAGCATATTGTATGAAGAGAACCTAACAATTTATAATACACTCAATACACGATGAACACTACTACATATTTTTGCATTTATTTACAAATGGGAGCTCAAATCATACAAAACTGGATGAAATGCCGGTAAAATTGAAGAGAAAAAACTATTTTCACGATTTTAACACTTTTTACTTGTCTACCATCACGCCTTGTCCCGTAAGGGGTACGCAGAGAGAACAGATCTTCACGATTTTCTATCCAACACACCTTTTTTCGCTTCTTCCACCTACATACCATTACTCATTCAACCTCTCCTGTTTCATTTGATTGTGACCTGGCCTTCTTTGAGGACGGAATCGATTTGTTCGATCCACTTCTCTCTCGGTCGCCCGCGCCTTCTTACACTTTTCCTTTCAGCCTTATAAATTCTTCTTGTTATTCTGTTTGCATCCATTTTTCCACATGCCCAAATAAAAAAATAATATTAAAAGGTATAGGTATTTTTTTTTAATTTTCTGCAATTCCACTCACAATTTATTCAGGAATAATACCTACATTTAATTTAGGTACTTTACCATAAAAGTAAATTTAAGTTTTTTTATTATTAAGTTGGAAGACTTTTGCAATAAATGAGTTGATTTCAATAGAATTTTGGGATACGAGAAACGAAGTATTTATTGGGAAAGTTAATTTGATTTTTTCAAGACAGTCATACATACATACATTCTCCCTTTAAGGCTCCCCGCATACAAAAAGGTATGTATCAAAATGTGATAATGATCAACTGTTTCGTCTTCTAAAATATTAATATTATTTAGGTAGGTACTACACTAACTAATAAATCGTACGGTAAAAAATCAATTCTGATTTAAAACGTATTACTGTTAGTACACGGAATGATTATTGCATAGTGTAGAAAGATGAATTCAATAAGATTGAGGAAAACGTGATTCGTGTGTGTGAGGATGTAAAGCCAAGGCTTTGTTTATACATTTGCAGATTACCCGCATAAATTTCAAGTTTTTGAATAATCCATCAGGCTGTTCTTGATCCCATCTGCGTGCAGCCCCCCTGCTCCCGCTCACCCCTCCTACCCGATCTCTGAACCCTCCCCCACGCAGATTGACTAATAACAGTGGACATTTCAAACTTTTCCTCAATTCTAATTTCGTTTCGACGTTCTAACTTTCGGGTCGTAAAAACAAAAATGTAAACACGAGTTGTAGTCCCGCTCCTGTAAAGCCCGCCATAAAAGAAAATATTAAATTTAACAATATTTTGAGAGTCGCGGGACCATGCATTATGTGGGCAACCTTATTTTTAGAAGCAAACCTCAACGAAACAACCAACGGTATAAGTTTGGTTTTTAGTAGAAAAAATATAACACGGATTTTGCCACGTAATTTATTTATTTACTTTTTTTTTAAAAAATAGCACCATCCAGCATAACAGGCTTACACATCGTTTTTTGCAATATTCCTTCTTCATTTCCTCAATGCTGAGGGCCGTGACCTACGTTTAGCGTGTTGCCAGCTCTGAGAACCAAACGCTTCCTATTATCTCTGTCGTTCGCAGCTCACATAATACATCTCTATCTGCTATATTTTAAATCACACCACCTTACATCTGTAATGTGGTGTGATATTATATTATATAATATTTAGGGCATCTGCCCTGCCCCTGCTTCTTTGCCCGAAATGGTCCCAGTGATTAAATTTTTTTCTAGGTAAGCTGATTACCCTCTATAATTACAATTAGTTAATTAAACGATCGAGTGGTTAGTTCTTTCAACAGTTCAAAAAATCCTTGGCATATAACCCCAGCACCACATTTCAAAGCCGCTAATTCTGCTCTGTCACAGGCTCCTATAGACCAGGCGTGTAAAAATATCAAGAATTTTCAGTTTTAAGCTAAAGTTAGAACGTAGATGGATAAGATAAATAATGATCAATAGACATCCGTTCTCAATTATACAATATTACCATATCATTATCTTCGACAAGACTTCAAAAAGTATGAGCATACCTTATCCAGCCATACTTAATGATGAAATTGAGCTACAATTTTATCATTCTATGAACCTAATCATTGTTATGTATTATTTTTACTCGTGGTTGCCAGCTGTTACAATGTAGAATGTGACTGGAGGGCTTATCGCCTCCGATAAAGATATGAACCGGGAAATCTACACCAAGCCACTGAACATGACATTTTATTGCAGATAATCCAAAAAGATAACAATAATCGAATCCAACAATGTTTCGTCCGATCAAAAAGTTTAAATAGGACGGTGCACGTAGGAAAATGGTTATTTTAAGCAGTGAATCTGGAGAAGTATATACCTACCGTAAAAGTTCTATTTTGCATAGTAAGAATGGCTGAAAACTTATCTATCAATCCTTTAGCGCTACTCTTAGAGAAGCCAACGGAGACATTGCTCCTACCGAAAGGGGAAGAAGATGTCGTCTTTCAAATGCCTCAAAAATTTTATAATAAAAAAAATCGAAAGTTTACAGACCAGATAGCCGAAACGCAGAAAGAATCATTGACGGTGTCTGTCAAGAACATCACCATCAGCAGTCCAGCTATAGAAAATGCAGCAAAAGTTGACAAAACCATTTCTTTACTCATACCAAAACATATGGAGTTAGCCGTAGGACTCATAGACGAATTTTTATCAGCACCAACAATAGAAGATCTACTGAGCATCGCAGTTTACTGCCGAGAACGAATAAATCCATTTTTGTTCAACTATGCACTAACGGTGGCTCTTTTACATAGAAATGACACAAAGGACGTGAAGATACCAAACGTAGTTACAACATTTCCTGGGAAGTTCATTGACGCTTCGCATATCACGGATGTAAGGAGAATGCCAAACTTAGCTCCTGTCGTCACCGAAAGAGAGCCAATAGTTATTAAAAAGAACTTCACAGCAAGCAATAGGGAGCCAGAGCAAGCCATGGCTTACTTCAGAGAAGATGTTGGGGTGAATCTTCATTATTGGTATTGGCATTTGGTGTACCCTTCACGCGGTGGCAAGAGAATAGTGGAAAAAGATCGCAGAGGGGAATTATTTTATTACATGCACCAACAGATACTTGCAAGATACAACGCTGAAAGACTGTGTAACAATGCGGGATTTGTAAAGAGCCTAGACAATTTAAGGGCCAGTATAGAAGAAGGATATTTCCCAAAGTTGAACTCATTGAATTCAAATCGTGCATGGCCGCCCAGATTTATGTATTCGTTTTTAAGAAACATCGATCGTCCGTCTGATAGATTGAACATTAAAGTAGATACAGTGGAGGAATGGATACGAAATATAGAAAAAGCTATTCAAAATAAAGCAGTCGAGAATTCTCAAGGAGTAAAAGTGCCATTAGATGAAAAATCGGGAATCAACATCTTGGGAGATTTGATCGAAGCCTCGGATTTGTCTTTGAACAAGAAACTCTATGGAAATTTGTTTAACACTGGTAATATCTTGATAGCTTTTTGCCACGACCCCGAAGAAAAGTATCTCGAAGAATTTGGTGTAGTGGGAGATAAAGCTACGGCAATGAGAGATCCAGTGTTCTATCGATGGTGCAGTCGAATCAATAAGTTATTTGTGTCCCACAAAATGATGTTGTCTCCTTACAGAAAAGAAGAGCTGGAATTTCCAGATGTCGTTGTTAATGATGCATACGTCGAAGCAGTTGGAATACCCGTCAATGAAATACGCACTTTTTGGGAAACGAGCACTATCGACTTATCTCGAGGGTTGGATTTTGTACCAAAAGGAAAACTTCCAGTTACGTTGACATATTTGCAGCATGTGGATTTCAATTACAAAATAACTATTGACAATAAATCCCAAAGTGATGTGACGGGAACAGTGCGCATATTTATGGCGCCCAAGTACGAACAAAAAAGAAACCAGTTCCCTTTTGAGGTACAGCGACAACTGATGATTGAAATGGACAGATTCACTGTGACTCTCAACAAGGGATCAAACGTCTTTCAAAGGAGCTCGTATGATTCTTCTGTCACTATTGAATATGAAAAAACATTCAAAAATACATCTTCGATGAACTCAAACGGTATCGAAGAACTTAATTTCTGCGGTTGTGGATGGCCAGATCACATGCTGGTGCCAAAAGGAACGAGCGGTGGATTCAAAATGGATCTATTCGTCATGGTCTCTGATCATAAAGTGGATAAGGTAAATCAATCTTCCCCAAACGTGTGTGTCGGTGGAGACAGTTATTGTGGAATTTTCAATGGTAAATATCCGGATAGTCGAAGTATGGGATTTCCTTTTGACAGGCTGGCACCTTCGAAGGTTGCTTATTTATCCGACTTCTTGGTTCCGAATATGAAGACGGCTGAAATTACCATAAAATACCAAGATAAGACAGTTAAAAGACCTAAGACTGTTATACCAACTGTGAGCCCAGTCAGGATATAGTTTTGTAATGTTTTATTAAGTATGACAATATACTAAAAATAAACTTTTGTGTGTAATATTTTTTTCTTTATTGAGTACTCCTAGTCCTAAACATGCATTGTTCGATATCAGTAAAAATCAATCAAACCCCCCTTTATGTCCCACTTAGGGGCATAGGGAGGCAACAAGAAAACTTGGAAAGAACGGAACACAGAATGAGAGGGTCTTTTTTTCCCTGACAAGTCCATTTTCTTTTAATAATGGTAGAAGAATCTTTTTGATTTAAATAACTAATTAAAGCATTAAAATATCACATAAGTTAAGACCATACTTAAAAATATGTAGGTAAGAGAAATGTATTTATATTTATGTGCAAAAATACCTATGCAAAATATGGATACGAATTTGTCTTCAGTAGATTTGTATTGAAAGATAAAATAAAACATTAAAATATTTATATATTTATTTATTCAAACTTAAACGGCGTTAACGCCTTTTGAACAGTAATTACATAGAAATGAGCAACAACGTAACAAACTACAATAAAATCACAATGTGATAATAATAAAATCATAAGAGTGACCATAGCGACTGCCCAAGGATCATGTATCTTAACAGAAGGACCGCCAGCAGCAGAACCGAGGTGGTTGAACTTTTTCGTGAGTTCTTCATGTCTGTGTTCAATGATACCCCTGTGAACTCTAACATTCCCGTGATTCGTGTTATAGATAAGGTTCATATTCAACGAGTATATTTCTCGTTGTCTGAAATTAGAAAGGGTTTAGATGCACTTACCAGTGTAAATCTTCTGGTCCTGATTGGCTTCCACCATTGTTTCTCAATAATTGTTCGGCTGTATTGAGCCGTGCACTGCAGAAAATTTTCAACAACTCAATTACTTCGGGGACCTTTCCGTCGAGTTGGAAAGAGAGTAATACATACCTATATAATTCCTATTTTTAAATAGGGGGATAAGTCTGATGTTGGAAATTACCGTCCGATTTGTATTTGCACATAACGATTGTTGGGTACTGTTTTAATTTGAATGAATACCTATCTGAAAATTTATTGCTATCATTTTTGTGGAATAGTTTTAATGGCAATTTCACTGATGACTTAAGATGATGTCCTTGGGATTGTTGAGTTTGTTTGTTGATTTATGTATTTTAAATGCTTGTGTATATTATGTATATTGTTGTATATGTTATTTTATTTGTTTATGAAATTTTAACATGGCAATTATGTTTTTGGTTTCATTCATTGATGGACTCTTTACTGTTGTTGTTTTATTTTGTAATTCTGAAAATTCTACTCATTTTTGATTTTTACTCTAATGTTACATAATTATTTTAGAATTGTTTATATTATTATTTCAACTTAATAGAATCTATATAATATTTGCCTTGAACACTGACTCACTGACTGACTGACTGACTGACTGACTGCCTGCCTGACTGACTGACTGACTGATGTCATTAACGCCGCTAGATGGCGCGCCACTCGCAACTAAAGACAAATAATAATAATATTGTTCTTCTAATACAATATGGCTGACAGCAGTGACAACTGACAATAACATAATGATATTATTATGCCTGGTGTCTGAGCACTTTTTTTAAAGGTCTTGACGTAGAGAAAAACAATTTTTCATGCGAAGTCAGCCATAAGAAAACAAAGTGTACCAAATTAGGAAACTTTTACGCACAGCGGGACTTCATAGTGAAGAAAAGCCTTTCTAATGTCATGAGTGCAATAAAAAGTTTGCGGTTTCAAGTAATTTAAAGAATGACATGCGAACTCATAGTGGAGAAAAGCCATACGAATGCAATAATTGCAATAAAAAGTTCAATCAATCAACTAATTTAAACAACCAATGACATGCTAAAAGCTATTTGAATGGTAAGTTTGCAATAAAAAGTTTAATTTCATTTTTAAGTTTGGATAAATAGTTCAATCAACCGTGTGCTGTAAAGTTTCACTTGCGTCGGCCAAAAAATTGACAAATCAGGAAACTTTTACGCACAGCGGGACTTCATAGTGAAGAAAAGCCTTTCTAATGTCATGAGTGCAATAAAAAGTTTGCGGTTTCAAGTAATTTAAAGAATGACATGCGAACTCATAGTGGAGAAAAGCCATACGAATGCAATAATTGCAATAAAAAGTTCAATCAATCAAATAATTTAAACAACCAATGACATGCTAAAAGCTATTTGAATGGTAAGTTTGCAATAAAAAGTTTAATTTCATTTTTAAGTTTGCATAAATAGTTCAATCAACCGTGTGCTGTAAAGTTTCACTTGCGTCGGCCAAAAAAATGACAAATCAGGAAACTTTTACGCACAACCGGACTTCGCTTTACTAATGCAATGTGTGCAATAAAAAGTTTGTGAACTCATAGCGGAGAAAAGCCATACGAACGCAACCATTGCGATAAAAAGTTTAATCAATCAAATGATAAAATCATGATAAAAGCCATTTAAATGCATATTTTGTTAGAAAAAGTTCAAAATTTGTTTAAAATCTGACATATGAATTCGGCCAAAAGAAAGCATAGTTTGTATGAAAAAGTTTACCAAATCAGATCTCTAAATCACAGACACGATTTCATTGCCAAGAAAACTCTTACTAATGCAATGTGTGTAATAAAAAGTTTTTTTTTGCATTTTTATAAATAGTTATAGTATCATGTATAGTTATAATCTATCGTCGAGTGCTTTACAGTCACACAAATGTTTCCATGAAAAAGTTTACCAAATCACGAATCTTTAATCCACACACACGAGATCATAGCGGAGAAAAACCATACGAATGCCATGTTTTCAATAAAAAGTTTACACACCTAGAGTAATTTTTTTAGAGATTTTCATGTGAATTTGTAGCGTTGAAAAGCCATTCATATGCAATGTTTGTTATAAAAAGTACAAGTTTTTTTTAAATTTTCTATGAGTTCTATTATCAAGTGGTTTAAAGTCTGACATATGAATTCGGCCATAAGAAAGCAAACTTTGCATGAAAATTTTACTAAATCATAAATAATTTATCCCATAGACACGATATCATAGCAGAGAAAAAGCCTTACTAATGCAATGTTTGAAATAAAAATTTTGCACACTAGCGGAGAAAAGCCATACGAATGCAACCATTGCGATAAAAAAGTTTAATTAATCAAATGATAAATCATGATAAAAGCCATTTAAATGCATATTTTGTTAGAAAAGGTTCAAAATTTGTTATAAAAAAAATATCAAGTGCTTTAAAGTCTGACATATGAATTCGGCCAAAAGAAAGCATAGTTTGTATGAAAAAGTTTACCAAATCAGATCTTTAAGTCACAGACGCGATTTCATGGCCAAGAAAACCCTTGCTAATGCAATGTGTGTAATAAAAAGTTTTTTTTTGCATTTTTATAAATAGTTATAGTATCATGTATAGTTATAATCTATCGTCGAGTGCTTTACAGTCACACAAATGTTTCCATGAAAAAGTTTACCAAATCACGAATCTTTAATCCACACACACGAGATCATAGCGGAGAAAAACCATACGAATGCCATGTTTTCAATAAAAAGTTTACACACCTAGAGTAATTTTTTAAAGATTTTCATGTGAATTCATAACGTTGAAAAGCCATACATATGTAAAGTTTGTTATAAAAAGTTCACGTTGTTTTTTTTTAGTTTTCATGAAGAATTCAATTAATCAAGTGTTTTATCTATAAGAATTCGGCAATACGAATGCAAAGTTTACATGAAAAAGTTTAATCAATCAAATCGGTAAATACTCACATGCCAAAAGCTATTTGAATGTACAGTTTGTAATTAAAAGTTTAAGTTGTAGGTATTTGAGTTTTCATAAAGAGTTGAATCAACCAAGTATTTTGAAGTCTCACATGTGAATGCTCACAGCTATGCTATGAGAAAGTAAAGTTTGCATAAAAAAGGCCATAGGTGGGCGCCACGGGCGCGGGCGCCTTTAAAAAACTAGTTATTAATATTGTTTTAACATCAGAGGATTGTTGTTTTTATTATTTTATTGATTAATAATTATAAGGATTGCCCCATTTTAAGTTTCTATCCTATTAATTTATATATGTTTTGATATTGTGTATTAATTAAATGATATTATATTATTGTTTTAGAAAAATGAACCCCTCCCTTAACACGAGACTTGTCTCTATTAGGCAGGTTACTAATTTAAGCATTTTTTACTGTGATTAATCTATTGAATATATTGTAAAGGAAAGTAAAATGTAAGAAAAAGAAAAAATAAAGTATTATATTCTATATTATTATAATGTCAAAAATGTTTGTAAAAGCAACCACTGGTTGCGTAGACAATAAATAAATAATAAAAATAGTAAGGTAGCCAGCAATTAACAATTCTTAAACAAATACATAAAAAATCATATAAAAATACAATCATAATACAATCTGAACTCAAATTATATTAAAGCAATAAAAGTGGCAATACTATGACTATAATATTCATGCAATATACCTTCAGCCAAAAATAACTTAAACTAAAAACAATTTAAAACCCTATCAACCATATTACATTCATAATAATTATTCAAATTCATTCAGTGCTACATCATTCAAAGAAGCACAAAATAACTTAAACTAAAAACAATTTAAAACCCTATCAACCATATTACATTCATAACAATTATTCAAATTCATTCAGTGCTACATCATTCAAAGAAGCACAAAATAACTTAAACTAAAAACAATTTAAAACCCTATCAACCATATTACATTCATAACAATTATTCAAATTCATTCAGTGCTACATCATTCAAAGAAGCACAAAATAACTTAAACTAAAAACAATTTAAAACCCTATCAACCATATTATATTTATAACAATTATTCAAATTAATTCAGTGCTACATCATTCAAAGAAGCACAAAATAACTTAAACTAAAAACAATTTAAAACCCTTTCAACCATATTACATTCATAACAATTATTCAAATTCATTCAGTGCTACATCATTCAAAGAAGCACAAAATAACTTAAACTAAAAACAATTTAAAACCCTATCAACCATATTACATTCATAATAATTATTCAAATTCATTCAGTGCTACATCATTCAAAGAAGCACAAAATAACTTAAACTAAAAACAATTTAAAACCCTATCAACCATATTACATTCATAACAATTATTCAAATTCATTCAGTGCTACATCATTCAAAGAAGCACAAAATAACTTAAACTAAAAACAATTTAAAACCCTATCAACCATATTACATTCATAACAATTATTCAAATTCATTCAGTGCTACATCATTCAAAGAAGCACAAAATAACTTAAACTAAAAACAATTTAAAACCCTATCAACCATATTACATTTATAACAATTATTCAAATTCATTCAGTGCTACATCATTCAAAGAAGCACAAAATAACTTAAACTAAAAACAATTTAAAACCCTTTCAACCATATTACATTCATAACAATTATTCAAATTCATTCAGTGCTACATCATTCAAAGAAGCACAAAATAACTTAAACTAAAAACAATTTAAAACCCTATCAACCATATTACATTCATAACAATTATTCAAATTCATTCAGTGCTACATCATTCAAAGAAGCACAAAATAACTTAAACTAAAAACAATTTAAAACCCTATCAACCATATTACATTCATAACAATTATTCAAATTCATTCAGTGCTACATCATTCAAAGAAGCACAAAATAACTTAAACTAAAAACAATTTAAAACCCTATCAACCATATTACATTCATAACAATTATTCAAATTCATTCAGTGCTACATCATTCAAAGAAGCACAAAATAACTTAAACTAAAAACAATTTAAAACCCTATCAACCATATTACATTCATAACAATTATTCAAATTCATTCAGTGCTACATCCTTCAAAGAAGCACAAAATAGTTAAGACATACCTAATAACGATAGTATAATAGTTTAAAATTAATTTAAATATTGCTGGACAAGTTTTTTTTTTATGAAAAAAAGAACTCGTGAGTTCTTAAATTCTTGGAAAATGAGTGGTAATCATTGCAGCTGAAGCCATTTTTTATAAATTAAAAAAAAATGTATCTGTACCTACTCACTCAAAGTGAACACAAATACACCCTTTGACTCTTTCACAGTAAGCTACTTTAAAGCTTGTGTCGTGAAAGAGGAAGATGGGTGGAACCTGGGATCAAGCCCACGACCTCCGAACGAAACAGTAAGAAAGCCTTCCAAGCCTTATGTACCTACACATTATATTATTTTTTGTAAATTTCGTTTTTATATTATGTACAACTAGCTTTCCATACAGATGTGGTTCTGTGGCCCTAACCAGAGGCGGCCCGTTCATAATTCACTGCGCCCCCAGAAACAAAAATACATAATTAATTCTTCTTCTTCTTTGATTAGGCCTGCTGGCCTGTTGTTCCTGCTACGTTGTCCTCTTGGGAAGCTGAGTGCCAACTGTCTCTACAGCGTTTGGCGGTCGTCCTGGAGGTCTGCTTCCTTGTGGTATGTTGTCTCTGGCGATTTTTGCGGCTCTTGTGTCTTCCATTCTTGAGACGTGGTCGTTGCAAAACCGTAATAGGTTATTAATTCTATTAAGTTAAACTAATAAAATAATAACATTAAAATATTTATTTCTAAAACCTCCATATTTCATTCGTATTCAAAGCTCAGGTGGGAACAACGCGAGAATGTATGCGCGCGCAGATATTCTACTTCGCCTGTGATGTAACGATGCTGGGTATGAATATTTTGAAATTGCTCGATAATTTTGTTGACTATATTGAAAATTTTCTATAACGCTCGAAACGGTGGAGTAAGTGGGATGGGCTACTGTAAGAGCGGCAATTACGTATGCGAGGGAACTATTTATTAACTATCAGGTGCAAATTTTGTTTACTGCACCTTATAGATTTTTCATAGATGGCGGTGGCGTCGCAGAAGATCTGTTCCATACTAATTTAAATATTTAAGTTTATATTATTTCTTATCCATTCTTCAACTTTTCATTAGTTATTCTGTTATCCGTAGCGGAGAAGAATCCAATAAATCAAACATCGGAAGAATCTGTTCAGCCGATCTCGAGTTTACTTTTACTAACCCGATTTTTATTTATATTATAAGATAGCTTTTCCGACAGACGTTGTGTTGTGATCTAACTGTGAATTTTGAATTCGAATTCAAAAGAATTATAAAAATGTTTTAACCAATATCATGTCATTGTATCTGTTTTAAGCCTCACATTTTCCATATGTAACAACTAATGATTCTAACAACTCATTACTGATGTTCGATTTTTTAATAGAACAAACCACTACGGGCATACGACCGTCTTCTTCTGTTATATCGAAGGCTAGCTTAGTGTGATCTCTTTACATTAACAGCTTTCGCCGTTAGGTGGTAATGTTTAAGTCTCCGAAACTCCTAATAATGAGAATTCTCCCGCCATATTAAAAAATAAGGTACCTATTCTTCATCAATAACTCAAAATCATTTAAATATAACATAGCGCATCTTGGTTGTAAACACTCGCGTTACCCGGCTACCATTTTGTTTGTTTACAAAATTTTGTATGAAATGTCATCTTCATAGATAAAAAACGCGGATTAAATATATTTTTAAAATGATGTAAAAACTGATCGGTGAGTTATACGTAATATTAGGATTAAGGAATATTTTATAAGTAAGACGGTATGCGTTTGAAAATTTATACGTGTACGTTTCAAGATAAACCTCACATTAGTTGTAAAGGGTTAAACATAGTTTAGATAAAAATGAATACAGAGTATCTGGATTGATTCTGAAACCACATTCGCTCTTTTCAGATTATCTGTAAAACCACATACGCCATTATATAATAGATGAGCATTTGAGTACGATGAATAGTCGGCAAGAGAGAGAGACAAGCGACCGGAGTTAAGTGGTTCTGGGGAGAAAGAGAACATTCTTCGTCATGTCGAGCCTCAGTGAAGTTCAGACGAAAGCCTTACAGCAACTTTTGTCAAAGCCAACAGAATCACTGATCATTCCAAGAGAAGAGAATGAAGTGATATTCCAAATGCCTCAAAGGTTTTATAATAAGAAATATAGAAATAATCTTAGTTCAATAAACGAAACAGCCGATACGAATCACTCCACTGTTGTGCCTGTAAAGAACACTAATGTTCCAGAAATCGAAGTCACAGCTGCATCTGAAGTCGACAAAGGGTTCTCTGTATTCATCCCTAAACACATGGACGCTGCTGCTAAACTCATCAACAAGTTCATTGCTGCGCCGACGGTTGATGATCTTATAGGCATTGCGGCTTACACTCGTGAAAGAGTCAATCCCTTACTGTTCACCTATGCTTTCACCGCAGCACTTTTACGCAGACCTGATACTAGAGAAGTACAAATGCCAAATTTTGTGACAACATTTCCAGGTAGATTTGTCGATGCCTCTGTATTTACTGAAGCTCGTAGATCGGCGAACATAGCTCCCCCAGAAGGAAGAGAGCCGATCACAATAAGGAAAAATTTCACAGCGACTGACAGAGAGCCTGAACAAGCCGTGGCTTACTTTAGGGAAGACATTGGTATAAATCTGCACCACTGGCACTGGCATCTAGTGTACCCTGCGCGTGGAGGAGTGAACCTGGTGAAAAAGGACAGAAGAGGGGAGCTGTTTTATTATATGCACCAGCAAGTACTGGCACGGTATAACACGGAAAGGTTGTGTAATAACATGGAAATTGCCCAACCAATAGATAATCTAAACGATAGCATTCCGGAAGGATATTTCCCGAAGTTAAATCAAATGAACTCGAACCGCGCGTGGCCTCCCAGATTTATGGACACTTTCCTTAGAGATATTGACCGCCCATCAGATCGTCTTTTTCTCCCTATTGAAACTGTCGAAATGTGGTTGGACAACGTAAGGACAGCTATTCGTAGGGGTGAAGTAAGAAGTTCTAATGGAAAAGTTGTGAAGCTGGATCCAGTGATGGGTATAGATATATTAGGTGATATTATCGAAGCTACAGATATATCCATAAATAGGCAGTTATATGGAAATCTTCACAATATGGTACACGTACTACTTGCATTTTGCCATGATCCAGAGGATAGATTTTTGGAAGGATTTGGCCTCATGGGAGACACGACGACAGCTATGAGAGATCCTGTATTCTACCGTTGGCACACAACAGTCAACGATCTTTTTGTTTCGCACAAGATGTCTCTTCCCCCTTATACTGAAGAAGAATTGGAGTTCAAAGATATTGAAGTTCAAAATATAAGTCTTCAAGTTCCTAATGGGCCAGTAAATGAGATCGAAACTTTTTGGGAAAGGAGTGTTATAGACATATCCAGAGGTCTAGATTTTATTCCCAAAGGAAGCATGCCTATATCACTCTCTCATTTACAACATGACAAGTTTAATTACACCATCAATGTGAATAACAACTCAACTGACGAAGTAAAAGGGACGGTTCGTATATTTATGTGCTCAAAGTACAATCTTCAGAAAAACTTGTACATGTTCAATTCTATGAGACAGTTGATGATAGAAATGGATAAATTTGTCGTTCCTTTGAAACCAGGCCCAAACATTATTACAAGGAAATCCGTGGAGTCTTCAGTAACCATCGAGTATGACAAAACTTTCGCCAACATAGACACAACTAAAATGACAGTGAGAGAATTCAATCAAAAGAATTTTTGTGGGTGTGGATGGCCAGACCACATGCTGATTCCGAAAGGAATGTTAGAAGGGTTTCCAATGATCTTCTTTGCCATGGTGTCAGATTACAAAATGGATTACGTGGAACAAATTCCCAGTAATATTTGTATTGGCGCTGAGAGTTTCTGTGGGGCTTTTAACAACAAATATCCGGACAGGCGAAATATGGGTTATCCTTTCGATAGACCGGCAGATCTCAATGTCACAGATCTTGCACAGTTTCTGACTCCCAATATGAAAGCTGTAGATATTTGGATTAAACATAAGAATGAAGTACGAGTGAGAGTATCGCCTTCTGCAGTGCTGCCTTCTGTTTCTGGTATTAATAACTAAGAATATAATGTCACAATTATATAAAAACGTAATTTTTGTACTTTATTAATTTATGTTAAGGCCTTATTTGTGGATATAAAAAACTGCGTATGCGAAAATAAGTTTTTTATTTCACTTATTCCTTAACACTTAAGTGTGGGTCCCAACTGGAAAGCATTAAGCATTGATATAAAGCGATATTCATATACTCAAACGCGGACGGATCGTTCAAATTGAAAACATGTTACGATCGCTCGACGATCGGACGCGCGAGTTCAAGTAAGAGTTAAGTTAAGTTCGAGTTAAGTTCTTCCTTACAGTGCGCTAGATAAACTTTTATTAGAGATAAAGACAGGTTAAAATCTGACTGTTCTAGGAGATTGGAATGCTGTTGTAGGAGAAGTTCGTGAAGGAACTTGCGTTGGGCCCTTTGGGCTAGATGAAAGAAATGGCAGAGGAAACAGATTGACAGAATTCTGCGAAAAACACAAATTAGTGATTGCAAACACTTGTTTTCAACACCACCCAAGACAGCGATACTCCTGGAAATCTCCTGGAGACCGACAAAGACTGCAAATCTTCTTATATATAAAAATGGAGAGCTATTTCGCGTTGTCATCGGATGGCGCCTAAACGGCTGGACCGATTTCGCTAATTCTTTTTTTGTCGTGTAGGCTTTTATCAGGAGAGTGTCCTTTTAGAACAAAAAAAATAAGAAAAATGCATACGAAATTAGAAAATTAAAGAAAACTCTAAGTAGGCAATCTTTATAGTACTTTTTACAATATAATTTTGTTCTACTTTTGAATTTTGACACGAACTGTCAGTTGTTAGATAGTTGGTTTAATTACATTTTTATTTAGGTACGTGCATACAATGGAGTACGTAAGCTGATATTTTTGAAGGTTTTTATTTGTGTTTTCGTTGAATGTTTAATCATATTTTTCAAATAAATAAAAAAGCGAAGTCGTCAAAAATATACAAAACTAGACATAATTAAACATTATTAAATTTAAGCACATCAATAACATGTAAAAAATACACAATAACATTTTTTTAAATCCATGAAATAAGATAAATAAATTTAATAAAAGCGTTGGCGAGGCTGAAAGGGTGTAAATGGCCCATTCAGTCTCCTGTCAGTGTATGTAAAAGAAGAATTGAATTATGCAAGATGATAAAACAAAATACAAAAAAAAAATTAAATACGAAAAATAAAAATATGATATTTCTTCAACATAAAATTAGATATAAAATTTCTTTCAAGTTTTTCGAGTCTGAAAAGGTGTAAAGGGCCTTTCAGTCTCCTGTCAGTAAATGTCTTCTTCTTCTTCTTCCTCTTTGATTAGGCCTGCTGGCCTGTTGTTCCTGCTATGTTGTCCTCTTGGGAAGCTGAGTGCCAACTGTCCCTCCAGCGTTTAGGCGGTCGTCCTGGAGGTCTGCTTCCTTGTGGTATGTTGTCTCTGGCGATTTTCGCGGCTCTTGTGTCTTCCATTCTTGAGACGTGGTCATTCCAAAACCGTCTCCTCTGTCTTCCCCACCTTACAACGTCCTCGACTTCGCAGATTCTTCGGATCTCTGTGTTTCTAACTCTATCACGAAGGGTTTTTCCGGAGATGTTTCGCAGAATCTTCATCTCACTCGTACGAAGGAGGTTCTTGGTTCGGACAGTATCGGCTCTGGATTCTATACCGTAGGTCATAATTGGACGGACGCATGTTTTGTATATCCTGACCTTGCTAGGGATATTCATATGGTCATTTTTCCATATCGCCTCTCTAAGGCATCCTGATATGGCTGCAGCTTTTTGTATTTGCTCCAGTACTTCCCCATAAAGGTCACTGTTGGATGCCATGCTGACGCCAAGATATTTAAACTTGGTGACTTGTTCGACTGGTGTTCCATCGATTGTCACGTTGCATACCGTCTGTTCTCTGGCCAATGTCATGCACTTTGTTTTGCTTATCGATATAGACATGTTGTATCTCATAGAGGCCATGTGGAATCGGTTCAGCATAAGTTGAAGATCCTGTTCTGACTCCGCTATAATGGTCGCATCATCAGCATAACATACTATGTTTAACATGCGTTCTCCCATTCTATATCCCACATTGGTTTCAGCAACTTCCTCTATAATTTTATCCATTACTAGATTAAATAGGAACGGGCTTAAGCTGTCTCCCTGCCTTACTCCAGTTGGTGTCGGAATTTCCGCAGACAGTTCTCCATTTACGCGGATTCTTGTAGAAGTGTTTGAATTTATGTTTCTCACAACCTTGGCAATGGAAGGCGGGGTGTGTTTTTCAAGCAGGATATTAATCACATCCTCGAGCTGAATTCTGTCGAACGCTTTGGTGAGATCAATAAATGCAATATATGCAGTTTTATTATATTCCAATGATTTTTCTTTAACTTGGCGTAGCATGAATATAGCGTCAGTTGTTGATCTATTTCGTCGAAAACCCTGTTGTTCGTCCCTGTTATCGATCTGTCGTTCGAGTTTTAGTCTGAGAATGTTGGTAAAGAGTTTGAGGGTTGTGTTCAGCAGAGAAATTCCTCGATAGTTGTTTGGATCTGACTTTTGCCCTTTTTTAAATATGGGGATTGTAATACTTGTTCTCCATTCTTGTGGGATCTTTGTCTCTTCAAGGATTAAATTGTATAGCCTATGTAAATTTTTTGCCAGTTCTCCACCTCCATATTTCAGAAGTTCGTTGGGAATATCGTCATACCCAGGAGCCTTTCTGTTCTTGAGTCGTTTCATTCCGTTGCATATTTCATTTTCCTCTAGTGTTGTGGGTTCTATTATAGCAATATCTGTGGCTGTTCGTGTTATTGTGTTGCTGAAGAGGTTTCCAAAGTATCTTTCCCATTCGGCTATAGATACTTTATTGGTCTGAACATATTCATTGATAGGTTTCTTTTTCTCTCTCAGCATCTTCCACACTTTCCTTTGGGCACCGTATAAATCATGCTCCATGTCCTTGGTGAATTTTCTCCAATATTCCTTTTTTATCATTTTTATTTCAGAATTGACCCTGTTTCGAACAGCAACATATTTGGCGTATTCTTCATTGGATGGATTACTCCTATAGGTGAGGTAGCTTTTCTTTTTATCCTCTGCAAGCCTTCGTACATCGTCATTGAACCATGGTTTCATATTTCGTTCAGCATTAATATTGATGTTTCGTTTCCCAAGAGCCTCCGAGGCCGCTTTGTCGATAGCACTTTTTACTTTTATCCAGGCTTGATCGACATTGTCACTGTTAAGGACAGGATTGTTCATGAGACATTGGGACAATCTGTTTTGGTAGAGCATTCGAGTGCTGTCGTCAGTTATCGATTCTATGTTGAGTTTGCTTACCATTTTCGGAGGTTTTCGGATCTTTCTCGGTTTTTCCATGTTAAGCTTGCAGAGCACAAGGTGGTGGTCAGTGCCGACGTTAGCAGATGTTAGTGCTCTCACGTCAATGATTTGGGCCGGTTTGAAGTATCTGTTGGTAATGATGAAATCTATGACAGACTTCTCGCCCCGTGAGTTGATGAAGGTATATTTGTGCTGTTCTTTATGAGGAAAGAAGGTATTATTGATCCTCAGTTCGTGTCTAGCACAGAAATCAATAAGCTTTTCGCCGTTGTCATTTAATGTTGTTTCGTTATATATTTGTTTTATTCCATCCAGTTTTTGATTTCCCAGTCTTGCATTCAGATCCCCGAGTATGATTATTCCCTGTGTCATTGGTACATTTTCTATAGCTGCTTGAAGGTGCTCATAAAATTCATCCGTCTCTTCCCTTGGTCTGGTTATGTCAGGGGCATATGTGCTAATGAGGTGGAGAGTAGTATTCGGCAGTTTTAGAATGACTTTAAGTATACGATGGTTAATGTATTCAATGTGATCAATGTGGTGTTCGTAAGTATCTCTGAGTAGTAGTCCAACTCCTGAGTGAGCTCTGCCACTTTTCTCCTTCCCGCTGTATATGAGGATATAGTTGGGGTATTTCGTGATTCCTTGACCTTTCTTCTTGGTTTCAGACACACCGCAGATGTCGATCTTATGGGATTCCAGCTCTTGTATTATTTCCTGGTCCCTATTTCTCCATGATGTAATATTCCAACATGCCAGTCGTGTTAGATTTGTCTTTCTCGAAGTCCTTTTTATAGCTTTGGTCGATTCCGTTTTCTTTACCTTGTCCGAGGCTTTTTTAGCAGGTCTATGAGCATATTGGTATTGATATAGGTAGGTTGCTAGCCTTGCCTATAACCCCTCCTCCTTTTTCATCCGGGCTTGGGACCGGCATAGGCGGAGTTAGTAAATGTAAATGTCATAAGAAACAAACAGAAATGGATCATATTAAAAACAGCAATGAAGAGTCTCAAAATAAACAGGTTTGTCAGGCTAACAACAAAGAGAGCACTCCACCAAGGGGGCCGCCCAACGAGCATACAATGTGGACTCCAAAGAAAGGACAAAAAAAAATTAACAATGTCTACGTTTGATTTAGCATCTCGTCAACCGTGTAATAGCATTGTTCAACCAGATACTCCCTGATCTCTCTCCGAAAGGTATCGTCATCCATGCTGTGGTAATTTGTTATATGCCCGCACACTATGGCATATGAAGCTTTTAGAAACTTTTGTTAGGCGATGCCTGATAGGTCGCACATTATTCACAGCCCTGGTGCCATATCATGATAGTCCGAGTTTAGGGGTGTATTCGGCAGATTTCTTCTAGCGAAAAGAAGGCACTCTCGGATATATGTGTTGTATAGGTATATGGCAGTATTTAGTTAATGGCAACACTGCGTCATGAACGTAGTATAAAAGAACTGTCATCCATGCAACCGGTCTCTTCTTCATCTAACATGTCTATGGGACACAATAAACAACATTATGAATTACAAAGTATTTTAACTTAACATGGTTTCAGGTGTAAAAACATAAAAATAATAACATTTTCTATTAAAAAAAGTAGTGAATATAAAAATAAATAGTTTTAAATCAAAATAAGGTTCGGATGGAACACACAACCTTGGATAACAAAATTTTCAACAACACAGGTATGACAATGTCTAATATGGAATGTTCCGGAAACATGAAGATAAATTGGAATAAATTTATCAGCAAATTCGAGATATTTTTGCAAGCGTCAGGCCAAGAATGTTCAAAAGATAATAAAAAGATTGCATTACTTCTTCATCACATGGGAGAAAATGCAATAGAAATATTCAACACATGGGAAGAGGATATTATGACATCTAAGTACGCAAGTATTGTAGAAAAATTTCATCAGTATTATAATCCGAAAATTAACATATCTAACTTTAGAAAGATATATTTTTTTTACCAAAAAACAAGATGAAAACGAAGACTTCAATTCATACCTTACCGATTTAAAACTCAAAGTGGAAACATGCGACTTCAAAGCATTGGAAAATGAAATTTTAAAAGACATCTTTATAATAAACATTAATGAAAAATATACTGACATTCAACTTAAATTAATACAAAGAAAATTATCAGATTGTGATCAAGCTATGGAGATAATAAAAAGTGAATTATCTGCCAAGGAAGCAGCACAGAAGATGCAACAAAAACAAATATTGAAGGTCAACTATAACGATAGAAGAAGCAGCACCTGGAATGAGCAGTCCACACGTTTCATAAGGACGATTCCTCAGAAAGACATTGGAACAGGTGGTCGAAGAATACATCAGAAAGACAATGGGGGAGATGAAAAGATGTACTAGATATGGGAACTTCCACAGCACACAATGTCCGACAATAAAAGCCAAGTGTAAAATTTTTTTGAAATTTGGATATTTTGCCATTGTATGTAGAAGTAATAATAATGGAAATAGAAGATTGAGAATGTTATCAAATGATGATAATAGTTTAACCTCTGAAATTGGCACAGGTGAAAAATTTGGGCACGAGTATGATAATAGGTCAGTAAAACTTATGTACTATGACTTAAGAAGAGGAACAATAATTTGTCATCTAGATTAAGTAGCGTTACTATAAACAACATGAAAAGTTATAGAAAAATTAATAAATGGGAAATTAGTGTAAAAATAAATAATAAAACTTTATATGCAATTATTGATACAGGTGCCATGGTAAATGTAATTTCATTTGAAAATTTTAAAAAATTAAACTTATGTGAATCTATTATAAAAAATCACACATAAAAGTAACAGCATTTGGGGGGTTTCATGTTCCTATAATGGGAGAATGCTTGCTTAATTGTATAAATAACCAACAAAAAAGTATGATAAAATTTATTGTATGCAAATTGCATTGCCAAACGACAATTGGACTTGATACATGTGAAAATTTGAATATAATTAAAAAAGTTTTGCAAAATAATATTGTTGATAAACGCTATACTAGAGATATATACACTGATTATAATGATGTTTTTCAGGGACTTGGATGCCTACCAAACAAGTGTAAATTGATAATGGATCCAAATGCTGTTCCCACTGTTGATCCACCCAGGAGAGTGCCATTTAAATTAACTGACAGACTTAGAACAAACAGGAATTAGATGAAATGATAAAATTAGATGTAATTCAAAAGGTATCAAAACCAAGTAAATTGGTGAGTAGTTTAGTAATTATTGAAAAAGATAATGGAAAATTAAGGTTGTGTCTAGATCCAAAAATTTAAATAATGCCCTTATAAGATCTCATTAGCCTACATTTGAAGAAATAAGATATAAAATTAAAAACACCAAAGTTTTTTCACATTTAGATGCCAAATCTGGATTTTGGAAATTCTTTTACTCAGTCGACGAAATGTTAAATTGATATGTAATGAGTGGAATGAATCTGTTTGTATTATGTTGTCCTGGGCCACCCAGTCTATAATAACACCTCCTCCCCTCTAAAACATTAAACATTTTTAAAAGCAAAAAACATTTATTGTTTTATTATTTTTGTACTGACGAATGCATTAGTGGCCCTTTACACCACGCAGGATTTATGTTATTCTCTTATTTGGGCTCTTTTGTACTTAGTGTGAAACTATAAAATGTTGTATTGTTTATTATTTGTTGACAATTCCGAGTGCCCTATGGGGCCTATGGACAATAAAGAATTTGAATTTGAATTTGGGCAATTCAGCTAGATGAAGAGAGCATAGATATTTATTTGTACATTCAATACTCCATTTGGGAGGTATGCTTTTAAGAGACTGCCATTTGGGATTAAAGTATCCTCAGAAATTTTCACAAAAGCAATGAATGACATTTTTTCAGATATAGAGGGGGTTGCGATTTTCATAGATGATATTTTAGTTTTTGAGGAGATCAAAACAGTCATGATATTGCTTTAAAGCTAGTGTTACAAAGAGCACGTGAAGTAAACTTAAAATTCAATAAAAGTAAATGTAAATTTAACTTAAAAGAAGTGAAATATTTAGGTCACATTTTCAGTCAAGAGGGTGTAAAACCAGATATTTCACAGATTATTGCAATAAAACAAATGAAATCGCCCAAAGATAAAAAAAGAACTACAAAGATTTTTGTTAATTGTTAATGTCTAGCTAGACAGTTAAGATGTAATATTATGAATGAAAAAACACTTGTCTTATACTACACAAATTATTTTACTGTAGCACTTGTCTACACTTGTCTTATACTACACAAATAATTTGTGTAGTATAAGACAAGTGTTTTTTCATTCATATTATGAATTACTACACGGTAAACACCAAAAATATTAAAGATGTAATATACCTATGTGTAAAAAAGATTTAAAACCAAAACTAGTGCAATGTTTACATTCAGAGAAATTCAGAGAAAAAATGAACTTAACACCGGCCAATTTGAGAATGCCCTGTCCCTTAAACGCATTAAGGCAAGTCTCCCGCGGCTGCATACCCAGTAGCGCCCTCAGAGCTCGCTTCTGCAAAATTGATACTCGAGAGAAATCCGCCCCTCCACCCCAAACCATCACACCATAGACCATAATCGAGTGAAAGTAAGCAAAATACACATTCTTTGCAGTTTTTATACCACATAAATCTTTAATTTTTTTAATAGCATAAATCGCAGAGCCTAACCTGCCACAGATCTGGTCCACGTGTGGTGACCATCGGAGATTCTCGTCCATCATGACACCAAGGAACTTATAACTATGTTTAATGAATTATTTTCTAGAAGTTGATTAGCTGATATATTCTTATTCCGCTTCAGAGAGAAACAAAGCACATTGGTTTTAGTCATATTCAATACTAAGTTATTAACATCAAACCATTGGTTTACGTAATCCACAATTTTTACTACACACTCAGCAAGACATTCATCGTATTTGTTTCACTCTATGAGAAGGGATGTCTGCGTACATAACAATGTCACATCTGTCCTTCACATAGTCTGGAAGGTCATTAATGTAGACCAGAAACAACAGTGGTCCCAGAACAGAACCCTGTGGAACGCCATGCCTGACTTCGCGCATATTGGAACGTGTGCCATTAATCTCTGTAATCTGCTGTCTCTGGTCGTGAAAAGAATCTGGTTAATTGTTCACAAGCTACTTTTTCTAATATTTTACTTATTACTGGTAAAATTGATATTGGGCGGTAATTAGTGGGATTTGACTTATCGCCTTTTATAACATAGGAGCTATTTCAATTATAATCTATTTCAAAAAATTGCTTGATAGGAACCACAAATCCTGTGCATTTGTTAGTTTGAGGTTTCTTGTGGTATTGATAATGTCAGAAGTCGATACCATTTTAAATTTAAATGTATTTTCGAGACGAGGACGATTTTGAAGGTATTTCAAAGCAGTCACTTTAGATACTCCATTGTTTTTAGTTAGTTCATCAGTAAAGAAGTTGTTAAATGCATCGACAATATCCTCACCCATGCTTTTCTCTACTGGCGCATTGTCAAAATCATTGTTATTGGGAACCCTACCTGTCTCTTCCTTTATTATGTTCCAAACAGTTTTAATTGGATTGTTAGAGTTCACTATTTTATCATTTAAATAAAAACTTTTTGCAATTTTGCATACCTTTTTAAAAATTTTGCTATACACCACTATGTATTTTTTTAAAGTTGCGTCACCAGTGTGTTTTTTTTATATAATTCAAACAACCTTTTCCTGGATATTGGAGTGGCCCAGTTGGTAAATTGTTTTTTTGTATTTAGACTTTCATGTTTTAACGGGGATATGTGTATTCAGACTTAGAACTATGCAATCAAAGAAATTTTGAAATAGTAGGTTTGGATCATCATTAACATGGATGCATTCAAGATTTTCTTTTAATGAGTGCAAGAATCTGGGTATGTTTTCATCATCAGGATGCCTTTTCCTTATAATAGTGGGTTTAGGTGAGTCTTGATTCATAAATATGGCGGCATCTATTAGTTGACCATCATGGTCGGATCCTACGAAACTACACAATTTGGACTCGTGAATGATGAGATCTGTGAAGATGCAGTGTTAGTGGTACGTGTGGCTGCAAAAATACTACGTGTCAAAGAAAAGCAACTCCAGTAAAATTTTAGTATTGTTAGTATTTGAGTTGTCCACATTGTCCACATTGAAGTCCACATTGAAGTCTCCACAAACTACAACGCGTTTATTACTCTTTAATGTTACTTTATTTAAAGCCCCTTCTAAAACTTTGATGAAATTATTGAAGTCTCCTGATGGAGGTCTATATATACAGACTACTACTACTACTAACTTCACATTGATTTTCAATAGACATATCTAAAATGTCTAATCTGTTTTTAGTTTTATGTTTACAATTAACAAGTATAAGACAACCCCCTCTAATAGAGTGCCCCCTACAATAACTACTAGCTAGCGTATAATTTTCTATATTGAGAAATTAGAAATTTCACTCTCGCTAAGCCAGGATTCCGTGATACATATTACATATGTACAGTGGTCGACAGATAAAGCTCAAGTTCCTTCCCTCTTAAGCCCTGAACATTTTGATGAGCTAGGATGAACCCTGTCTCACAATAATTGTTGTTCATGGCCACGGAGGCTGATGGCCTCTCCCCAAAAAAGAAGAGCCCACCGACCGATCATAGCTTGTGCCAGCCACTGGACTACCCACAAGGTGGCTTAGATTCTCTTTACAAGAATTCACAATAGTAGCGTTGATTGCCACACATATAGGTATCTTATGCGCAGTGTAATTAAGTAGCATAGATATTTTTGTTCACACAGTGTATTCTCAGTATTTATTTTGTTTCAATAATTGCACATTGTTTGAGGAACTTGTCATGTTGTATATTTTGAAATTTATTTTGTAAATGAGCAAATTCACTTTACTATTTTTTATGTAAGTACTTAATATTGTTTTTTTTATTTTTTATTTTATTTATTCATAGGTACATATTAATACAGTGATAATAGATAACAATCTTAACTGCTGTCCAAATAGGCCAAGCCTGTACTAGGGCAAAAATCTATACAGTTCATAAAAAAAAGAATATTAAAAGGAACATACAAACACGAACAGCACAACCACCAACTCAAATACGTACAGTCCACAAACAAAGCATAACCCAACAGTTACAACACCCTTTGGTCCAACAAACATCAATCAACAGTATAAAGAAGAAGAAGAGAGAAAGAAAAAGCAAAAACTAAACAAAATACTTTATGGGACAAAACCCAGGATATCATGCAAAACCTCCAACTGAATACATGAGACCCAACCAGAGCAGGCACGTTTATATTTAGAGAAGCACAATATTTGCTTAATCTCTACAGGCATTTTATTAAAAAGTTTAGGCGCATTTATTAATATAAAGGGTTATGTTTCTATGTGTTGCTAACTCAATTATTGACTCTAAATGTTTATAATATTTTTGGGGATGTTTATAACTCTCATTCTTCCCAGTAAGTAATATCACTGTATCACCAAGTGAAGCCTTGTTCACGTTGTGCACCAACAAAGCCAATAGGCAATAAATATGAGACATTAACAAAAATGGATATAGTCATATCCTGGCGCCAAATACATGACAGCGGTCGCAGTCTTTAAATTTGGTTGCTCTCTTGTTCTCAACAATTTCCAACTTTTATCTCTATTTTTCATTTTATTATTAAATTTCTACTTGTTGCATACATGAGATTTTTCGACATGTTGAATATGTTGAGAATTCTCATGATTAGGAGTTTCGGAGACAAACATTACCACCTAATGGCGAACGTTGTTAACGTAAAGTGATCACACTAAGCCAGCCTTCGAAATAACAGTAGAAGACGGTCGTAAGCCCGTAGTGGTTTGTTCCATTTAAAAATCGAACATTAGTAATGAATTGTTAGAGTCATTAGTTGTTATTTTTTCTTTAAGATCTAGTCCTGAAAAGGTCACAAGAATCTAAACATAATTAGAACGTTGTGCACCAACAAAGCCAATAGGCAATAAATATGAGACATTAACAAAAATGGATATAGTCATATCCTGGCGCCAAATACATGACAGCGGTCGCAGTCTTTAAATTTGGTTGCTCTCTTGTTCTCAACAATTTCCAACTTTTATTATTAAATTTCTACTTGTTGCATACATGAGATTTTTCGACATGTTGAACATGTTGAGAATTCCCATGATTAGGAGTTTCGGAGACAAACATTACCACCTAATGGCGAACGTTGTTAACGTAAAGTGATCACACTAAGCCAGCCTTCGAAATAACAGTAGAAGACGGTCGTAAGCCCGTAGTGGTTTGTTCCATTTAAAAATCGAACATTAGTAATGAATTGTTAGAGTCATTAGTTTTTTTTTTTACGTTTCGTTTTATACGTTTTTTACGTTTTTTAAGTTTCGAACTCACATCGGCCACAGTGTTCTCTAGACGGCTTCCAGGCCTCGTCACACACTCCACACCACTCTTCACTCGGCTCTGCAGCCTCCGTCCTAGTCCCTTGGCAGTGTCGTCCCCCACAATGAAGACCCTGGGCTGCTTCACATTGCTTGATTTAATTTTACTGCGCATTTTTGTTTGGTTTAACATTTTCACATTTTCCGCTGCTTTTTGTCTATTCCTCATCCGACTAAGGGTGCCCTCATCCACCGCCTGAGTGCCCTTCGCCTCCAGCCTTTCATAAATATAGTCATTATGCAGAACGGAGATTTTGTTTGCAATTTTCTGCTTCTTCAAGCTTCTTCTGAATGATACAGTGGTTCACCTTATAACTCTCCACGGTCTCTGTATGGCTGTCAATAAGTGTCAATATGTTGCAAAGCCTCTAAGTTGGTGTTTTTTGTCGTCAAAGTTTGAAAAACTGTTTAAAATCTAGACCTGGCCATACAAATCTCACGTATCTTGGCTTGATACTGCCGATCTGTCTCGAGAAATAATTTTTCTTCAACAAATCGACAGTTGGATAAGTTATGGTCGAATTTAGAGCACTGATAGACCACTAGTAGTATTCAATTATGTCTAGGGATTCGCGAATAGATGAAGCAAACAGTACCAGAATGATTACACTTCGCTTCTGTGTGCCAGCTGACTATATTCAAGTACATTTTGGACGTCTTTCACTCCAAGTAAAAGCTTTTAATGTGAAATAGGAATACGGACAGCAACGGGGGATCGAACCCATGAACTTCTGCGACTGAGCCACCAGACTATCAAGCACACCCAATGGTAAGATGCTTTATTACTTCCGCTGTTGTAAAATATTAGTATGATAATTTGTGTTAGCCACAAAAAAATTATGAGGATGTCATTTAATGGGGTGAACAACAATAATACAATATAAGTAATGTTTATGGCGCGCCACAGCACGTGTTGCGCTGCTTTTATGGTGGAATTATGGGAAGAACATCTGAATATTTATACAGCACCTAGATACCAGTTAAACTGGTATCTTGGTATGTCACGATGTGTACATCTTATCTATACTAATATATAAAGAAGAAAGATTTGATTTTTTGTTTGTTTGTTTGTTTGTTTGCATCGAATAGGCTCCAAAACTACTTAACCGATTTGAAAAATTCTTTCACTTTTGAGAAGCTACAATATCGGCGGTGAACATAGGCTATATTTAATTTCTAAAAAAAAATTGGGTAACCTACGAAAACTTCAATAATGTAACCCAGGGTGTAAAAAATTTACCTAAAATATTCTTTTTATCGCGAACGCTGTGAAAACTAATGATGATAGAATAAAACAATGTACTACAATTTTGTAGAAGACATCATTATTTACAAAAAGTATCACGACAGCATATGTCTAACTATTATAGTTATGCCATAATAAGTGTTTTTTTATTTTAAAAAAATTAATAAAATATCACCTCTAGAAAAGTCTCTTTATTGGTATTTACCAAGAGGTATTACTCCTTATTAAAATAAATTAGTTCATATTCAAGTCTGCTTCAATATGTTTGTATGACTTTTTGAATTATTCAATTCGGACATTCCATTCGAAAGTTATCACGAGTTTAAAAATGTGAGTATTGGAAAAAAAAGCATAGTCTTTTATCATCTCAACTTATCCGATGCAGAGTGCGTTCGGGAGCCGGGGAGGGGACTGAGGGGAGTCATGTCAAGTTTAGTAGAAATACCGCGCAAAGTAGTCACGGTGGTAAAGTGACGTGACACGATACATTGCAATGCAATTATTCCAGATTAACATATGCTATAAAATATTTTGAAAAAGTTAGGGATCTGTATGAAAACTAAATTATTTTTAAGTATCTATCTGCCCGTGCGAAGCTGGGGCGGACCTCTAGTCTATACTAATATATAAAGAGGAAAGATTTGCTATTTTTTCTATATTTTTTGGGCTTACTATAAAACAGTTTCCTAACATTTTTATGTTTTGGAAAAATTAACTATTTTTTAACTGTTTTTTATTTATATATTTATTTCTTTGGTTACCGGTTTCGGCTACCAGCCATCATCAGTTTTAAGTTTGGTCTGATGATGGCTGGTAGCCGAAACCGGTAACCAAAGAAATAAATATATAAATAAAAAACAGTTAAAAAATAGTTAATTTTTCCAAAACATAAAAAAGGAAAGATTTGATTTTTTGTTTGTTTGTTTGTTTGCTTCGAATAGGCTCCAAAACTACTGAACCGATTTGAAAAATTCTTTCACTTTTGGGAAGCTACAATATCGGCGGTGAACATAGGCTATATTTAATTTCCAAAAAAAAGTGGGTAACCTACGAAAACTTCAATAATGTAACCCAAGGTGTAAAAAAATTACCTAAAATATTCTTTTTATCGCGAACGCTGTGAAAACTAATGATGATAGAATAGAACAATGTTCTACAATTTTGTAGAAGACATCATTATTTACAAAAAGTATCGCGACAGCATATGTCTAACTATTATAGTTATGCCACAATAAGTGTTTTTTTATTTAAAAAAACCCAATAAAATGTCACCTCTAGAAAAGGCTCTTTATTGGTATCTTGGTATTACTCCTTATTAAAATAAATCAGTTCATATTCAAGTCTGCTTCAATATGTTTGTATAACTTTTTGAATTATTCAATTCGGACATTCCATTCGAAAGTTATCACGAGTTTAAAAATGTGAGTATTGGAAAAAAAAGCATAGTCTCTTATCATCTCAACTTATCCGATGCAGAGTGCGTATGGGAGCCGCCCAACTAGCACAAAATAGTCGTAAAGACATTACGATCCTGCCATTGAAGAATCGGATATATGGTCTACACGAACGTTACATACCCGGAATGGGCCCATTTTATACGACAAATGAGTAGTTTTAACAGTGGTAAGGAAGACATAAATTGACCAAAAATCGGAAAAGGACATTGTTTTAACATTTATATGATAAAAAAAGTTTAATAAATAACATTTAAACGATATTTTGCAAGTTGTCGTGGTATAATTGACTATAACACACGTATGCGACGCATATGTCCCGTCAGTACGATATTTTATCATATTTTGTCGAATTATTGTCTATATCACAAGTGACGTGACGTCTATGGCACATTAGTACGATAGATTGTAATATTTTGTCGAATAATAATCTATTCTACGAGTATGCGACATCTACGCAACAGCTGTCAAATTCACAGGCAATCTCGTATGTATGCGTCATCATTGCGCTGCGGTTGAGATTGTTTAATATTATATTAACAACAAAATATTATAAAAGGCAATAATATTTCAAGTTTTGCTAAATTATCGAATTGAAGTTTTGCTTTATCTACGCGTGTAAAATTTAATTGCAAATTTAAATTTATTGTTCAATTATACATCCATTATTTATAATTTTTAATGCGCTTCTCGGAATGATTGTATTTAAAAAGATGTTTTGAAAAATAATTGTTACAAATTTAGTTAAAGTGAACTATATAGAACGCCATTTTATGTTAGTAACGTGAATATGACAGTTTTTGACGCCTGTATGAACATAAGTCGGAAAATCGATGATGTTCTGATGGCTGTACGATGTTTGGTCGTACAAATTACTATTTGTGAGGTTTATGCAATATCTTGGTCGGATTAACGACTCTAATACCACAGTTACCATTTTTGTTTTTCTTGAGAGCTCAGGGTCGTTTTCAGATGCTGTTAATTTATCTTAATTATGCAAAGATGATTATCTCAACTGTTTTTAATAAAATATCCCATTCAAAATCATCAACTCTAATTTTTGTTGTGCTGTAAAACAGATACCATGGAAGAGATAACAAGAAAAGTCCAAAGTTGCCCAATAAAACCATTCATTTGAGATACAAACCTTAATGACATTACGGAGGAATATCAAATGAATTATTATAGAATATTAAGTATATTAATATGATACATTGAATTTTTTAACGCACACAACACACTCGCATGGCTTTTGTCAAATAAAAATAAACATCTAGTCCACAACAGAGGCGAGCCATACGTGTGTAATATATGCAAAAAAAAGTTCAAACAAAATGTGAATGAATCTGGAATGAATGGCATGTCTGTTGATTAGGTGTTTATTTTTCATTATGACGAAAAGCCATACGTTTGTAATATATGCAAAAAAAAGTTCAAACAAAATGTGCACGAATTTCACGTCCGTTGGACTGTTGATAAGTACCTAGTTTAGTTTTATTATCCATTTCGATGGAAAGCCATGTGTGTGTAATATGTGCAAAAAAAGTTCATACAAAATGTGAATGAATCTGGAATGAATGGCATGTCCGTTGATTAGGTGTTTATTTTTCATTATGACGAAAAGTCATACGTTTGTAATATATGCAAAAAAAAGTTCAAACAAAATGTGCACGAATTTCACGTCCGTTGGACTGTTGATAAGTACCTAGTTTAGTTTTATTATCCATTTCGATGGAAAGCCATGTGTGTGTAATATGTGCAAAAAAAAGTTCATACAAAATGTGAATGAATCTGGAATGAATGGCATGTCCGTTGATTAGGTGTTTATTTTTCATTATGACGAAAAGCCATACGTTTGTAATATATGCAAAAAAAAGTTCAAACAAAATGTGCACGAATTTCACGTCCGTTGGACTGTTGATAAGTACCTAGTTTAGTTTTTTTATTATCCATTTCGATGGAAAGCCATGTGTGTGTAATATGTGCAAAAAAAAGTTCATACAAAATGTGAATGAATCTGGAATGAATGGCATGTCCGTTGATTAGGTGTTTATTTTTCATTATGACGAAAAGCCATACGTTTGTAATATATGCAAAAAAAAGTTCAAACAAAATGTGCACGAATTTCACGTCCGTTGAACTGTTGATAAGTAGGTACCTAGTTTAGTTTTATTATCCATTTCGATGGAAAGCCATGTGTGTGTAATATGTGCAAAAAAAAGTTCATACAAAATGTGAATGAATGGCATGTCCGTTGATTAGGTGTTTATTTTTCATTATGAAGAAAAGCCATATGTGTGTAGTATATGCAAAAAAAAGTTCTAACCCAATTTGAATGAATGGCACGTCTATTGATTAGGTACCTAATCATGCTTACAAATAATTATAAGATACTAACTTTATACCGACCTCGGTAGTCTAGTTGTACTAGCGTTGACATTAGATCCGAGGTCCCGGGTTCGATTCCCGGTCGGGTCAGAGTTTTTCTAAGTGTTTTTTCACTTGAAAATTTCTACTCGGGGTTGGCCTGTCTCAGATTGGACGAGACCGGTTGACTGGAAAAAATTGCCTCAGGCAATAAGTTCCGCCGGCTATACTGACACCTTTGTGTAGAAAAGTGTTATTATTATTATAGGTATATAGGTACTTATACAAGATACACCCCGATAATGAGTTTATACTCATAGATACATCTTTAAATTCATTATTATCCATTATTATGAAAAGCCATGTGTGTGTAATATATGCAAAAAAATTCAACAAAATTGAATGAATGTCAAGTCTATTGATTAGGTACCTAATTATTATCCATTATTATGAAAAGCCCTGTGTGTGTAATATATGCAATAAAAAGTTTCAACAAAATGGAATGAATGTATCGTCTATTGATTAGGTACCAAATTATTATCCATTATTATGAAAAGCCATGTGTGTGTAATATATGCAAAAAAAAGTTTCAACAAACTGGAATGAATGTCTCGTCTATTGATTACGTAATTATTATGCATTCATATCAAAAGCCATATGTGTGTAATAATACATGAATATAATATGTGTGTTTCGTGCGGACGACGTCGTGGTTCGATCCCAGGTGTCGAGCATCTTCCTCTTTCACGCCACAAGCTTTAAGTAGCTTACTGTAAAAGAGTCAAAGAGTGTATTTGTGTTCACTTTGAGTGAGCACAGGTTCATTTTTCTAAAAAAGAAAGTGCATAAAAAGTTCACACAAAATGTAAATTAATGTCACGCCTATTATTGATTTGGTACTCATTATTCATTACGTATTCATTATTCAAACGCGTCGTAAAATTATTCATTATGACGAAAATCCATATGTGTGTAATACTTGCAAAAACTTATATGTATAAAACAGTATAATTCCTGACCTGACTGCGACCCTGAGTCAACTCGCCTTTTTGTATTGGTTCGAGGGATCTGTCTTAAAAAGTAGTCACATAAGAGGTTTTGCGATATACTTTATGAAGTTTATAAAACTGTCCATTTATTGTCGTGTTAGCATCATTACGGTAAATTATACGTCGTTTTGAAGTCTATGTAATAAAAAGTACGTATAAGTTGTTGGCCGACTCTGTATACGAAGTTTATAACACATTCTTGTTCTAGTTGTGTAACCATCAATATGAATAATTATACGATGATTTTAAGGCTATGTTGTAAAGAAGTCGTATAAACTTTTTGTCGACCAAATACACGACTTTTATAAGACTGTCTTTAAAATATGTCGTATTAGCGATTTTCAGACTATTAATATGACATTTATTGTGTATATCGTATTTCCATCGTGATATAATAGTAAAAAACGGTAATAGACTTAACTATAGGACGAGTCTTATAAAGTAGTAGTAAACATGTTAATATGATCAACTTTACTGACATATTGGTCGTATAAGCTAAGAGGTCATGGTTGCGACACTTTTGTGACTGTTAGTCAATTTGCATCCTATCATAAGACCTTTACACAATAAAAAAATCATATAATTTTAGCTAACACGACTTTTGTGCTTGTTGGGCGGGGAGGGCTGAGGGGAGTCGTGTCAAGTTTAGTAGAAATACCGCGCAAAGTTGTAGTCACGGTGGTAAAGTGACGTGACACGATACATTGCAATGCAATTATTCCAGATTAACATAAATGCTATAAAATATTTTGTAAAAGTTAGGGATCTGTATGAAAACTAAATTATTTTTAAGTATCTATCTACCCGTGCGAAGCTGGGGCGGACCTCTAGTAATATATAAAAATGGAGAGCAATTTCCCGATGTCATCGCATCACGCCTAAACGGCTGGACCGATTTCGCTAATTTTTTTTGTCGTGTAGGCTTTTATCAGGAGAATGTCCTTTTAGAAGAAAAAAAAAAGAGAAAATGCATGGAAAAATAGAAAATTAATGAAAACTCTATGTAGACAACCTTATAAGTACTTTTTACCTTATAATTTTTATTCTAATTTTAAAATTTTGACAGAAATTGTCAATTGGTGTGATGGACAGAATGCGGATGGATATACGTGGTTTAAAACAGACGCATCGTTCGGAATCACATTGGTCAAATGATAATTAAATTCATCACCATACAAATTCGAATTCAATATTCATAGTTAGGAACACGGGACAAAGTCTGTCGGGAAAGCTAGTTATCTATATAAAAATGGAGAGCTATTTTGGGTGGTCATCGCATCACGCCTAAACGGCTAGACCGATTTCGCTAATTCTTTTTTTATCTTTTTACTACTTTTTAAAATATAATTTAGTTCTAATTTTGAAATTAACTGTTGTTTGATAGAAACTGTCAATTGTTTGACAGTTGACGCTGATTGATAGAATGCGGATGATAATATATTCATTTAAAACAGATGCATCGGTCGGAATTAAATTGGTTACCTAAATAAGTACCTACTTAATTAATTTTTTCATTATACAAATTCGAATTCAATATTCATAGTAAGGACCACAGGACGAAGTCTGTTGGGATGGCTAGTATAATAATAGAACTATGAAAGGGTATTGCAAACTTCTCATGCGGGCAAGATCAAAGGGTGAACTGTTTTATTTTCCTCCTTTTCCGACTCATCCCCATGAATGATCCGAGTGCAGATGTCGATTTTTTTTCAAGCATCGTACGAACGCTTCCAAGGAGCAGCGTTCTACATACTTATTGGTCGAGTCATAAATAAATACCATTTATTTTTCAGCAACATGTACGACATTGGTTTGCCCTGGATCCATGCATATTATAATACGTCGGGTACCCAACGGTGGATAGTGTTCATGGACAAACGTGAAAGGACGTCTTCTCCAACCTGCTTGAAAAGCGTGGTCTTGTAATGCCAACTATCCCAAAAATATTTCTCAACATACATAGTTTGAAATATTGTACGTCGTTTTCTATTAAATTATTATTTTGATAAATAATGACAATGAAATGAAATTCTGTATTTTCCACAATTCATGATAAAAGAGCAAATATGTAAGTATTGTAAGTATCTTATGTGGTTTGATATAATATTAATATTCATGTTGTCTGACCACTTGACTGGAGCGAGATTATAATGAGATAATCGCAATATTTGCTTACTTTGTATTAAATAATCCACAACATGGATGTATATTTATATAACGTAATTTTTGAATCGCAATTGATAATTGTTGAGAAGTGCGTGGCGGCAGACTGTTGGCAGGTCTGCAAATAGTTTTGTGACAGAGGGAAGCGGAATTCTTCAGGATGGAGAGTATGAATGATATTCAAATGAAAGCCATACGGCAGCTTCTTTCCAAACCAGCAGAGTCGCTTGTACCACGAGAGGAGAATGACGTGATATTCCAAATGCCTCAAAGGTTTTATAATAAAAAGTACAGGGATCATTTGAAGGAAATAAATAAAACGCTGGATATGGAGCATTCCACGGTTGTGTCAGTGAAGAACACTACGCTGCCCGAGAAGGAAGTCACAGCTGCATCTGAATTCGACAAGGGGTTCTCTGTATTCATCCCTAAACACATGGACGCTGCTGCTAAACTCATCAACAAGTTCATTGCTGCGCCAACAGTTGATGATCTTATAAGCATTGCGGCTTACACTCGTGAAAGGGTCAATCCCTTACTGTTCACCTATGCTTTCACTACAGCACTTTTACACAGACCTGATACTAGAGAAGTTGAAATACCAAATTTCGCGACAACTTTTCCAGTCAGATTTATGGATTCAACCGTGTTTACTGAAGCTCGTAGATCAGCGAACATAGCTCCTCCAGAAGGAAGAGAGCCGATCGTAATTAGGAAAAATTTTACAGCGACTGACAGAGAGCCTGAACAAGCCGTGGCTTACTTTAGGGAAGACATTGGTATAAATCTGCACCACTGGCACTGGCATCTAGTGTACCCTACGCGTGGAGGAGTGAACCTGGTGAAAAAGGACAGAAGAGGGGAACTATTTTATTACATGCACCAGCAAGTATTGGCGCGGTACAACACGGAGAGGTTGTGTAATAACATGGAATTCGTAAAGCCTTTACACAATTTGAATGATAGAATTCTGGAAGGATATTTCCCGAAACTAAATCATTTGAACTCAAACCGTGCGTGGCCTCCCAGATTTGGAAACGTTTTATTGACTAACATCGCACGCCCAACAGACAGACTGTTTTTGACTATCGCAACGGTGGAGCAATGGATGGATATCATTAAGACCGCTATCCGAAAAGGCGAAGTTATTCACTCCAACGGGAGTACTATAAAGTTGGATGCAGTGAGGGGCATAGATTTGTTGGGAGACTTAATAGAGGCTACAGATTTATCTATCAACAGGCAATTGTATGGCAATCTCCATAACCTCGGGCACGTGTTAATTGCGTTTTGCCACGATCCAGACGACAGGTTCCTGGAAGGATTTTCCATAATGGGAGACACCTCTACTGCTATGAGGGATCCTATATTTTATCGCTGGCACGCAGCAATCAATGATTTATTTGTATCCCATAAATTGACCCTTCCACCATATACTAAGGATGAACTTGGGTTTAGAAATATCCAGATTCAAAATATCAGTGTGCAAGTTACCGGGAAACCCGTTAATGAGATAAACACTTTTTGGGAAAGGAGTGTTATAGACATATCCCGAGGGCTAGATTTCTATCCAAAAGGGGGTTTACCCATATCCGTAGCGTATTTACAGCACGGAGAGTTCACCTACACCATCAATGTAAATAACACCTCCAATAACGAAGTTAGGGGAACGCTTCGTATATTTATGTGTCCTAAGTACAATCTTGAAAAGAAAATTTATATGTTCGACATTATGCGGCAGTTGATGATAGAAATGGACAAAGCCGTCGTCACTTTGAAACGAGGCGCGAACATTATTACTAGGAAATCGGTGAACTCGTCAGTAACCATTGAGTATGACAAAACCTTTAAAAGCGTGAACACCGCAAATGCGACTGCTCAAAATAATTTCTGTGGATGTGGCTGGCCAGACCACATGCTGATACCCAAAGGAACAATCGAAGGCTTTCCAATGATCTTATTTGCCATGGTCTCGGATCACAATATGGATAGAGTAAATCAAGCTATTGGTAATGTTTGCATTGGTGCCGACAGTTACTGCGGCGTCTTTAACAACCTGTATCCAGATAAACGGAACATGGGTTATCCCTTTGACAGACCTGGGGATCGCCACGTGACAAGCCTTAGTCAGTTTTTAACACCAAACATGAAAGCAGTTGACATTACGATAAAACATAAGAATGAAACCATTACGAGACCTACACCCCCATTGGTTAAACCTTCTGTTTTAAGAGTAAATAACTGAGAAACTCCAGTAGTGGTCATGTTTTTAATAAAAATCATAATAGGTATAAATATTTAAGAATAATTGTAATTCATGTACATGTACAATTATGTAATATCATGTACATTTATTCATGCATAATTATTTTATTTATACCTTATAAATCTATAGTTACTAGAAATAAACATGCAATGAAAGATGCAGCAGCAGAAGAACTCTTTTCCAAACTAAATTATTTTTAACCTGAATATGTTGTTCCTACCAGTAATTGTTCCAAAAATGCCTTGACAAGAAACATGTTAAGTAAGAAAGAGAAATAAAACTTTTTTTGTTACAAACATTCTGAATTCATTGTTTCTACCATTATTAGACTGCGATCGGGACTCTGCAGCGTAAATTCTATGCAATGTGGTGCAGGTGAGGAGACATTGGACCACGTTTTATATAGATAAGTAATATTTTTTCCGAGAAAAGTCAATCGTTGTTAAAATTGAACATACTTAATACGCGTATCCAAATAAATACAAATATTTCGATTGTGTTTCTAATGTCTAGACCTCGTAAGAAAGAAACTCCAATTGACTGCAAAACCTTTATTTAACTGCTCAGTGCTCACTCCGCTGGAATCCGTAAACACACGTGATATGTAGGTATGGTCAGGGTGGGGTAGGTAGAAAGGATTTAGAGGAGTATAATAAATATATTAGTCTTTCTGCTGGCCCTGCTCATTTTATATTTCCTGTATTGAGGAATTTTCAGCTTACTCAAGCAAAGCTGCTAAAGTGAGCTTATGAAATAATGGCTTTGGAGCAGCTTAAGCTCGCTTCAGTGTATGCGCTAATGGTGCATTGTTTTCGAAGGTTCGTTTCAATGTGATGACCAAGATAAACCACAAAATAAAACATTTAGAAAACAAAATGGAAGTGAGCGATTATACAAGAACTCGCTCATAAATCCTATGTAGAAGAAAATTCAATGAAAATAATAAGGCTTACAATTAATATGTAGTAGGATTTGATTAGAGATATATATTTACAAAAATATTGAGGCACTCAAGATAAATTATTGTAGGGTTTCGCTATGTATATAATATACCTATATATATTACAGAAGGTCCTGGACATTAGTATTTTTGGTTGATGAGTATCTTTCTCTTTCGCATTAAGGCCGACGTGTCCACGGAGGCGTGAAAAAGGTGTAAAGGGACCTTAAAGCCTCCTTCCAGTAATAACTGTCATATAAGAACAGGAATGAGAATCATATCATGTCACTTGGACGAAGCGTCAAACCCTTTCTTTATCTCATCTCCAGTGGTCCCAGTGGAATTAACAGCTTTCTCGCTTTGTGCTGTGTTGAAGAATCTTCTTTGAATGTGATAACTCCAAACACTTCATTATTGATTGCTCCATATCTTCCCATCGACCCTCGTTTAGCGAACAACTTTCTTAGTTACCTACTGATCCCATCTCGTTGTTAAAGGGTAAGTTTTTTTGATTCCAGTATTTATTAGCATTTTTATAGATTTTAACATGATAGAATTCAATTGTTTGCTAAAACTAAAAGTAACAACAAAAAGAATTCGAACCATAGTTTGACAACAAGCAACCTTTATACAGATACACGAACAGGTCCAGATGTAGAGTTGTTGGCGTAATAATGTACAACTAAATAATATATTATCATACAATCATATTACCACTTGTGAAGTGCCTATTATTTTCAATTCCTCACGCTTTGTTAGCCGCAGAGGCGGAGGCTGTCTTTGAGTTCTCGTTGTGTTGGGCGGAGCCGTCTCCAATATTCGAAGCATCTTCTTCTATTGCGTGATGGTTTAACTAACCCTCTTCTCTTCACCAGCCTCGCACCCACGAGATATGCGAGCTACTAAGTAAATACTAAAAAGTTCATAATTAATTTATTATTTTCGTGTAGAATTTCTTCTTTCAGCAATGGACGAAATTGGCTGTTGAAGGGTCAGTACGGTTAGTAAGGGTTAGTCTACAAAACTGTGGTCAGACCAACCATGACTTACTCATCTGAGTGCTGGGCCCTAAAAAGCAATCACGCCCAAACTCTGCACACCAACGAGATGAAAATGCTCAGATGGGCTGATGGTGTTACTTGGTTGGATAGGGTCAAAAATGTCCATGTCCATGGTAGTTTTAAAGTCGCTCCCATTGGAGAAAAAGTGACCGAGAATAAACTTAGATGGTACGGACACGTAATGAGAATGCCACAGGAAAATTTGATAAGGTACACAACGTTCTAATTATGTCTAGATTCTTGTGACCTTTTTTCAGGACTAGATCTTAAAGAAAAAATAACAACTAATTACTCTAACAATTCATTACTAATGTTCGATTTTTAAATGGAACAAACCACTACGGGCTTACGACCGTCTTCTACTGTTATTTCGAAGGCTGGCTTAGTGTGATAACTTTACGTTAACAACGTTCGCCATTAGGTGGTAATGTTTAAGTCTCCGAAACTCCTAATCATGAGAATTTTCAACATGTTCAATATGTCAAATAAGTGGTTGGTGACCCAGCGGTTACAACGCCGGCTTTCGTACTGCGGACGTCGTGGTTCGATCCCAGGTGCCGACCATCTTCCTCTTTCACGACACAAGCTTTCAGTAGCTTACTGTGAAAGAGTCAAGGAGTGTATTTGTGTTCACTTTGAGTGAGCACAGATTCATTTTATAAAAAAAAAATGACGAAAAATCTCATGTATGCAACAAGTAGAAAAATATAAATAATAAATGAAATATAGAGATAAAAGTTGGAAATTATCGAGAACAAGAGGCGTCAAATACATGACAGCTGTTGAAGTCTTTAAATTGGTTGCTCTCTTGTTCTCAATAATTTCCAACTTTTATCTCTATATTTCTTTTAATATTAGATATATTTCTACTTGTTGCATACATGAGATTTTTCGACATGGTGACCATGTTGAGTATTCTCATGATTAGGAGTTTCGGAGACTTAAACATTACCACCTAATGATAAGGAAGACAATGGACATAGAAGTAGGACTCAGAAGACCGGGTAGACCCCTGACTACGTGGCTGTCCACAATAAAAAGCGACTTGAGAGAGGCAAGGCTTCGTGAGGAGGACGCGGGGGCCAGAGGGACTTGGAGGATGAAGACTAGGAGAGCCGACCCCACGTAAATGGGATAAAGGCTAGGGCAAAGGAGAAGAAGTATTCACATCTAAGTGTTTGCACGAGCTCCTATCAACCCCCAAGAAAGCATCACTGGTTGCCAATTTTATTTGCCAATTACCTCAATAATACTAAGTAACATTTGCAAACTGTCGATGTCAGTCTAACTACGGACTTTCGTATTGAAAATAGCAAAAGAATTAAGCCAAGTTTCAGAAATTAATACCTCTCAAAGTGCAGTTTTATTAGAGATGATACATGAGCTAAAATATGGAGTGAATAAGATGATATTACGACATAGCTCTCCTAGGTGGGTAGGCCGGGATGTCGTTTGTTCAGGAATGCGTGTGATTTGGGGTGGCCCGTCTTTGTATACAGCCACATACTATAAACTCTATCAGAGTCCTCACTCTGAGTTATGAGCCATACAGAGTGGAACGCCACGCATAACAAGCCACCATTCGTTCATTCATCGTTCAAAATTACATCCATTCAATTCAATCGAAATAAATACTTTAATATTAATGCAGTCATTGAAATGGTCAATTTTAATTAAATTTCATTTTCCATCAGCAGCTTTCATTTTCCATTTTCAACACCAATCAGGCGAGGATGCACAACATCACTGGCGACATGTCATTGTATCCAACTACAACTGAAGCTATTGAAAGGCTCTCTCTGTGTGAGGACGTTTGTCAAGTATTTGGCTCTGATGGATAACTACGATAGCATCTTATGCTGTGTCTGCTGGAAGATTTTATTGGTCTCAGGGGGTATCCCTCGCGCCATCAACACTACTTAATGAGAAAGCTGTGTGCTACAATCGGTTTTTATCGCTTTACATTGTAAAATCATCAGCTTATTATTGGGCCTCTAAGGTAAACCCAAAGAAATATCAGCAAGTCTTAATTCTATCACGTTATGGTACATTTTCGTATTCTCGTCTACTTATAAATGTTAAAGCGTTTCGTGAACTTATTTTAGTTTGCTGTCACTTTCTTTCTTCATGTTTATTGGCTTCTATTGTAAACCGTTGTTGTTTTGGCTAGCCTATCCGCAGTCAGATGTACGGCGCTAACCGGCTTGAATTGAATACGATTGAACGTACGATTTCTGTCGATTACGTACCTCTATTCTATGTTTCTGAAGAAAATGTCCAAACAATGTACGAATTGGAAATATTTTGTATGATTAAAGGCAGGTAGTTGCACTTTAGTCCAATAAAAACGTTAGTTAAACAGATGTCAGTGATGGACGTGTGATGAACGGATGTGACCCAACTTTAATTGCGCAAGAAGTATCAAATTCGTCTACGTTTTTGGTCATTCTCTCCAGAAACAGAATGTAGTAGACTGAATTCTGCGTCCTTTAGGGGTTTCCAAGCGAGTTAATGAAGTGAGGCTCAACCAGAGAGCTGGATAACACACCTTGGTTACGTGTTTTATAGCGTCTAATCTAACCATTACTTACTGAGAAGGAATCATTAAAATATTCTTAAAAATAAAAAACAAACGATTCCTCTACTAGTCTTCTTCTTATTTTACTTGAAAATTGCGAAGATTTATCGAAAGTGACCACCTAAATGGTGATCGTTGTTAGCATATATAGAGATCATAAAAAGCCAGTCTTCAAAATAGCCGAAGAAGACGGACTCACTATGGCTGTGTTTTGATAATCAGAAAACCGTTCTCGTCTCTAGCTTGGAATTAAGCAGATAGATAGATACATACCTACCTTCTCATATATTAGCGATGAAGATGATGGACGTTCAGTTGGCCCGGAGATGACTGGTGGCCGCACTCAGCCACATCCACTCAGCTAGGAACGTTCCCGAATGTGAACAAAAAGTTAACCATTTTGCACAGTGGAATGTAATTAGTAATCAAATAAGCCACTGGGGGCGCTGCTGGTACCTACCCTTATATTATTATGTTTGATTTGGACACAGGACTGGCTTCAACAATATTTACACATATAATTATTTCAATATATTTCAACATAGTGCAGTCAGGGTTTCACTTAAAAATTCAGGCCCACAAGCACAAATAAATGATTAGTGTATCAATCAGAATAGGCAAATTACATGGGCCCGCGACCATGCATCCGGCGTGCATATTCTCACCCACCAATTAGGACTGACTAACTGACCCCTCACCACTGCGCAAATAAATCCAAAAAGACGCGGACAATACAGTGTTGCAACACTCTCCAGACATTCTTTTATTTTAGTTCTAGAAAGAACCAAGTAAAGTAGCAATATAAAAAAAATCGGATACAAAAAATACAGATTGACTTGTAATTCGATAAATTCCTTGAAAGGGGTTATACTAGAGCAAATTTGCAACAATTTTGTTCCCATTAACCAGGGGTTAAATGCCAGTGGTTTTCGAGTTATTTTAGTTTTTAGAGTTTTTATCAATTTTCCATCTTTTGACCTAAAACTGAATGAAATGTTGACGCTAAAGAAAGAGCAAGAACTCTGGGCATTGTTGTTTTTTTAGTGTCAATATAAATCAATAAAGATGCTCTACTTCTAGCTAGCTATATTTTCGTTTGGTGTAAACTTACACTAAGATATTCCCAAAGTTTCGCTTATTAGCTATTTTCTAAAAATGTAATATGTATTTAATTTTTTTTAATCCTGAACAAGAGATAAAGGTGCTTCTTGATAATTGATGAAATATGATCTTTGGAGTTACATTGCGAATATACAATATACGAAATTAAAATAATTGGCGCGTGTGCAGCAATTTAGGAATGTCGAGTGCCGGCCCTGCTCGCACAAAAAAGGGTCCTCTAGCTCCTCCGTATGAGTTACGAGCTCCTGCTCTGGTAATTGATAAAACCTTTAATTAATCACGAAGGGAATGATTCATGATCGTGTCGTGGAGTTGATGGGCCACTGCCACTGCCACTGGGCCAGGAGACGAGGAGCGCCCGAGGAGCTCTTGTAGGCCTAATGTGCTCTTTTAATTGCTCTTCTGACATCGATGATAGCGGCAGGATTAGGAGGTTAGCCTCGTTTATTTTTGAACATTTATTTTGGTGATGATGATCCATTTTAAGAGGTAGGTACACTTTTATAAACTTGAACCACTACGGGCTAACGGCAGTTTTCTTACTGCTATCTCAAAGGCTGGCTTAGTTTTATCAATTAACGTCAACAATGTTCTTCATACATGTTGAATATGTGAAAGATTCCCATTATTTGGAATTTCGGGGACTACGGCGAATTTGACGTTGCTTACGTGGAGCGAGAATCTTGGCCAACCATCATTGGCTCCAGCCATCCAGCTTAGCTCAGTTGGGGTGGGTTACCTAGGGCTGTCTTTTTGGTTTTTTTGTAGGTAAAAAAAATAACAAATTCTAAATTAACACAAAACTTATTTAATAGATTAAAAACAAAACAAGAACAAAAAAATTATAAAACTATACTAATCAATTTTTCTGTCGTGTTGCCCAATTCTTCGTTATAGTTTTTTTTTTATATATCTTGCCCACCATTTCTATCCGATATGACCAATCTTCATTACACAAATTTCCACCAAAATATTAAGAAAACTCTCCTAATGTATGTTTAGTCCAACAAAACAAATTATCCATACAGAGCACTGTATGCCATGAATAACATTTTCCACTTTGTTTTTTCAAAAAAATAAAATAATAATCAATTTCAAACACCAACCGTGTTCATTTCTCTGTATTTTTTTCCGTTTGATGAAAAGAAAAAAAAAAAAACAAAAACCTGTTCCAAACATAATTCAAATTCAAAATTTTAAGTGTCCAACTATATTGTTAATCAAATAACCAAAAATAATAAACGCGTGGGTACCTACTTTAAAGTATTTATTTTTAAATTTAGAAAAAAAATTCTATGTGTTTATTGTACCGCTCCATTTATCCCCTTTGGTTCCCCAAAAAAAATTATTACATAATTTTTTTTATACCTTAAGTTAATTTAAAAATAAATATCTACCTATGTATAATACAAAAAAAATTAGGCGCCACTCCTATTTTTTTAATATAAAAATCAGGTGAAAAAAGGAGAAAACCCATCAAATTAAAACAATATATTGTGCAATTTAATACCGCCAAAAAAAAAAAAAAAAACGAAAATCAACGATCAATAATATTATTATAAATTACATAGGTATATTACGTAATACACAATAAAATCATTTAAAATTAGCCATTTCTCTATATGATCAGTATCTTAAAAACTATAAACTTAAGTTTCATTTTAGATGGCTTACACAATAACAAACAATGACTTACTTTAATTATTAGTCAACAAATTTTATCAGAATAAATTTCATAAAGTAACTTAAAAGTAATATAATCATTTATACATAACTATATACAATATTTTTCAACAAGTAACAACAGTAGCTAACTTATTCTGACGCACTCAACGGCGACATACCTACTTGATTTGATGTTCAAATCAACCAGCAGTTGTTCGGCAATTAAAACATCAACTGAACCACCATACACCTGTCCCCGATTTGGTACCAGAATATTTGCCAAACTTGGCAGTAACCTAACTAAGTACCTAGGGTGCTTCATGACCGTAATTCTGGGGATAAGAGTTCCTCAACGGATTTCTTTATTTTTGACTCGGTAATAAATTTTCAGAGCAATATTATTTCGACCAAAATAACATTTCTTGCAACCAAACTATAACTATACCTTAACTGTAATAAGTGTCTGAGTAAACTCTGTTGTATCACCCCTCGCTGATTTCCTTTAATCATATCGAAGCTGGCCTGGATGTGCCATCTGCCCCGACATAAGTTTTCGTCATGAGGAGTTACACTACAAAATTGTTTACCACTTACTTCCGTATTATGACATCTTGCTATTATCTATCCTCAACATTAATAACGAAAATAAACGGAGTCAAATAATATGAATGGAAGAAATGAACTAATCTTCCCACTTCAGAATATCTTTCACATGTATCCTAACTACTTTCTGGGATCCTACGTCTTTAATGTCATAGGCATTGTCACTTAACCTTTTTATAACCTCTGCTCTAATAAATTTGGGAGCCAGCTTTCTACTGAAGAAATTTGCTTTGTCCGATTGGACGAAGTTTCGCCTCCAAATCATTTGGCCCTCATTATAAACTTTTCGCACCCGGCGAAGATTATAATGTTGTGCTTTCTTATTGTAAGCATCCCACAGATTTTCCTGAACGATTTTAAAGGTGACTTCTAAATCTTCCAATTTCTTCCTATAGGAATGTCTCGACGAATTAAGATGCCTAGAATCCAAAGACCTACTATCCCTCGGAATACCATAGAGAGATCCGTCAAAAATTATCTCTCTACCTTTCATTAATAACGACGGTGTGAAGCCGGTTGCAAAATTCATGGTGTTGTTCATAACAGATTTAACTTGGTCTAGATACTTGGGCCATTCTCTCTGATTATTACCCACGTAGATGGCCAAGGTATATCCTAAAACTTTGTTATATGACTCAACTGTATTGTTCTGAGGAGTATAAGGAGTGTTATAGAATAATCGGCTAATTCCGTACGAATCAGCAAACTCTTTGAATTCATTTGAAACGAACTGTTTTCCATTATCTAAAACCAGCGTGTGAGGGGTCCCTTCTTCTAGAAATATTTTTCCCCCAAGAAGAAAACTATTTCTTTGGTTGTCGCCCTCCTTAACGGATACAGCCAACAATATTTCGTAAATATATCGATTACTGATAATATAAACTGATAATTTCCGGATGCCAAAGGTAATGGCCCAACCAAATCTATCGACAACATTTCCATTGGTCTCGAAACCTTTTTCCGATGTTCCATCAGTCCATTCGGAGGTTGATTAGATGGTTTATAGCTCTTACAAGTATGACATCTATTTACAAAAGCTTTAACTTGCCTAAACATACCTGGCCAATAATAGTCCCTCTCTAACTTTTTGTAACTCTTAAAAGTTCCTGGGTGCCCTGTGCTATGAACTTTCGTGATTAATGCTAATCTATCTTCATACTTGACCACCTTTTTCCATACGAACTCATCAAGTAACGGATTATCCAATTTGGAATTTCTATATAAAACATCATTAACTAACTGATAATTTGTGAACCGTTGTGGTGTTCGCAAGCATCCTTGGCATATTCTGTTATACCAGCTGTCTGTACTATCTACTCTAATTTCGCACAAATCACGAGAATCCAAACTATCAAAATTTTGGGATACTTCAATGCCTGACTCAATAGACTGACCTGGAATTCTTGATAGCGCATCTGGTACAGCATGTAACGTACCCTTACGATGTTCTACAGAAAAATTGTTATGAATTAAATAACACACAGTTGCACTTTCACAAAATTTATATTGAATCTCGAGCGCTTTCGTCCAACTCACGCAGACATTGTCAAGAGACTAAATTACAATAACAAAAAATCAAAGAGAAGACAATCATGGTACCACGGTTGTGGGAGAGGATATTTACAGATGACAAACATTATTATTATTATATATATATACATACATTGGTACATATTATTGTTGGGTGGGATCATTAGAAAGTAAACATTGGAAATGTGTGACCGAAATATTATGAATTTTGAAGTTGGTTAATTATAGGGTAAACATAAATTGATTAAACTTAACTATGAACATATTATTTCTAAGATAATAGAGGAGATGGTGTAGGGACTTGAATATTAACAATAGTGTCGCAATTTTTATGTATTTCGAGGGTTTCCAGGCCTAATCTACGGTACTTGTGTTCCTCCGAGTGTAATACCCTGACATTGTTCATACCAAATGCATGGTCATGTTCAATGCAATGGTCTGCCATCTCGGAGTAACCAGTTAGACCTCGAAACGCTCTATGATGTTCTTTTAGTCTAGTGGTTATGGGTCTGCCAGTTTCACCAACGTATGTAGCTGGACAGTCACTACACCATAGCATATATACACCACCTTCATCCATGCTATCTTTTTTATCTTTATTGTTAAACAGTAATTTATTAAGATTGTTTTGCGTGTAAAAAGCACTTTTATAATATTTTTTTGTGAAGTTACTAGTTGTATCAGAGACTTTCCCGGTATATAATATTTTTCTCCATGGTACATCTTTGATACTGTGTTGTGGGACATGTGGGTATATATATTGGGTGGTTATCAGTTTTAATTGTTTAGTTTTGAGTATGGTATCAACTGTTGCATCATTATATCCGTTATTTTTAGCAATGGTTTTAATTACTTTAAGTTCTTTGATAAAATCAGTATTGTCTAGTGGGATGTGTAACAATCGATGAACCATGGAGTGGAAGAAGGCAAGTTTGTGTGAGCGAGGGCTATTGGAAGAGGCATGAATGATGGCATCTGTGTAAGATGCTTTCCGATATATACTAAATTTAAATCATCTACGTATCGATAGTACTTGGAGACACACTGTAACAAATTATTGTTTGAATTAAATAGAGTATCTTCAAAATCATTCATGTATATTTCGGCTAGCAATGGAGATAATTGGTTTCCCATAGGGAGTGCATCTAAAATTTTATAAATATATTCTGCGTATATATTCTGATATATTCTGCGTATGGAACGGTACGAGGAGACAATTAGATTTATTTCTCAAACATTTAAATTCATTTAAACCTAATATACAATTTACCCTTGAAATAGAAAATAATAAAAAATTGAATTTCTTAGATATAAGTATTTGTATTGTAGAGTCTAAATTTAAATTTAGTATATATCGGAAAGCATCTTACACAGATGCCATCATTCATGCCTCTTCCAATAGCCCTCGCTCACACAAACTTGCCTTCTTCCACTCCATGGTTCATCGATTGTTACACATCCCACTAGATAATACTGATTTTATCAAAGAACTTAAAGTAATTAAAACCATTGCTAAAAATAACGGATATAATGATGCAACAGTTGATACCATACTCAAAACTAAACAATTAAAACTGATAACCACCCAATATATATACCCACATGTCCCACAACACAGTATCAAAGATGTACCATGGAGAAAAATATTATATACCGGGAAAGTCTCTGATACAACTAGTAACTTCACAAAAAAATATTATAAAAGTGCTTTTTACACGCAAAACAATCTTAATAAATTACTGTTTAACAATAAAGATAAAAAAGATAGCATGGATGAAGGTGGTGTATATATGCTATGGTGTAGTGACTGTCCAGCTACATACGTTGGTGAAACTGGCAGACCCATAACCACTAGACTAAAAGAACATCATAGAGCGTTTCGAGGTCTAACTGGTTACTCCGAGATGGCAGACCATTGCATTGAACATGACCATGCATTTGGTATGAACAATGTCAGGGTATTACACTCGGAGGAACACAAGTACCGTAGATTAGGCCTGGAAACCCTCGAAATACATAAAAATCGCGACACTATTGTTAATATTCAAGTGCCTACACCATCTCCTCTATTATCTTAGAAATAATATGTTCATAGTTAAGTTTAATCAATTTATGTTTACCCTATAATTAACCAACTTCAAAATTCATAATATTTCGGTCACACATTTCCAATGTTTACTTTCTAATGATCCCACCCAACAATAATATGTACCAATGTATGTATATATATATAATAATAATAATGTTTGTCATCTGTAAATATCCTCTCCCACAACCGTGGTACCATGATTGTCTTCTCTTTGATTTTTTGTTATTGTAATTTAGTCTCTTGACAATGTCTGCGTGAGTTGGACGAAAGCGCTCGAGATTCAATATAAATTTTGTGAAAGTGCAACTGTGTGTTATTTAATTCATAATAATGAACTTTCACTACGTAAATACACAAACCCTCCAAATATTACAGAAAAATTGTATTGAGAAATTCGAGAACTCCATCTTGCCAGTCTTCCTGAAGGATTGGACAGTTTCCATAACCATTTTAAGCTCGAGTGGTCCGTAATTATTTTAAAGTGAACCCCTTCTAAGTAAGGACGAAAATATTCTATTGCACACACCACCGCTAGTACCTAATTCTCTTTCTGTAACTCCATAGTTGCGTTCGTGTTTATTTAAAGTTCGCGAAAAATAGGCAACTGCTACCTCCTGATCTTCGTGTTTTTGATGCAGAGCTGCACCTATTTGGTGCTTATTGGCATCACAATGCAAAATAAATGGCTTATCAAAATCTGGACAAATTAGAACTGGTGCCGTGACTAGAGCCCGTTTCAAACTAACAAATCCAGACTCTGCTTCTGGAGACCATGAAAATTTGTTTTCCCCTCTTTTAACTCTTAAAATCTTATTAAGTGGGACGGCTATTTCGCTGAAATCACGAATATTTTTTCGGTAAAATCCCACCATTCCCAAAAATGACCTAAGTTGCTTCAAATTGTTCGGCCTAGGATACTCCACAATGCACTGAATCTTTTCCGGATCAGGACGGAGCCCTTCGCGGTCAACAATAAAACCTAAATATTTTAGTTTTTCCCTGCAAAATTCGCTCTTAGATAGTTTGATGGTCAAGCCAGCCTCTTTGAGCTTAGACTGAACCTCCTCAAGTGTACGAAGGTGAGAATCAAAATCTGGGCTAACAATGATTAAATCATCCAAGTAGCAAAAAACGTCCTTAAAATACTTGGGCCCAAAAATATTATCTACCAGATGTTGTAATTCACCTGCGGCGTTCTTTAGTCCGAAGGGCATTCTAACAAAATGAAATAAACCACGCCCTGGTACAGCAAAAGCCGTCTTTTCCCTAGAAGACTTCTCTAGTTTGATTTGCCAGAAGGCCTTCGACAAATCTACTGATGAAATGAATTTCGCGTTTCTCAAGTTCGATAAAATTTGTTGCATATTGGGTAGAGGATAATTAAAACTCTTAGTGACTTCGTTAAGCCTCCTTGAATCAATACAGAATCGATTCGATCCATCTTTTTTAGATACAATTAGGGTTGGATGAGACCAATTTGACTTACTTTCCTGCACTACACCCAACTCTAACATTTCATCGAGTTCCTTATTAATAATTTTTTGCATTGCCGGCGACAGTGGATAGTATCGCTGTTTAATCGGTGGGCCTACAGTTTCTATTCTATGTTCTACAAGATTTGTGCAACCCAAGCCTTTTTTTTCGAATGAAATCTCTTCAAACATACTAACCACTCGTTTAAGTTGAATATCCTGTTCCGAATTTAACTGATTTCTAGATTCTAAGCTTACTATCTCTGATAACTGATGACTGTCAGGAGTGTCAGGCTTGTGGTAATTGTTTTCGACTTTGGGAGATATTTTAAATTTATTCCAAAAATCTATGCCTAATATAATAGATTGCTCTAAATCTGCGACAATGTAAAAGGATATTTTGTTAACACTGAAATTGAATTGTACTGGTACAGTTATAATCCCATGTACGGATCTCTTTTGTCCTGTGGCAGTTGACACGCAATCATCAGTTAATCTAAAATCTTGCCACAAATCTCCCAAGCTTTCCGCGAAGTCTTTGTTTATCGCACTGATAGATGCGCCACTATCTAATAGTCCCTTACACGAATGATTAATTAATTTAATCTCACAATATGACCTTGCGTCTTTAGGCCCTCCGTTGAATGATATTGGCGAGATCCTATAAGTGTCGTAAAAATTTCTAACATGAGTAAGCCAACGCATCCACTCTGAACGTCGTTCTTCCGCCGATGGTTGGCTACTTACTAGTTTTCCGACTGACTAACTGTGGCACAAGCCTCTAACTCGGCTAACTTTGGGGTCTGGCCCGAGACAGTTTTGTTTTTTTTAAAACAATCTTTTTGAAGATGCCCAGCTTTTCTACAAAAATAGCAATGAATTCTTTTATAGGTCGAGGCACTTTTGCCCCAAGGAATAGCCTTTTGCTTAGAAACCCCCACGTTTGAATTTTCATATTGACAATTAACTTCTTCTTCTATGGACACAGGCACTCTATCTCGCACAGAATCCGAGCCAATATTTTTTTCACCACTCACACGAATAAACGCTGATTCGAATTTACAGCAAACCCTCATTAATTGCTTCAAATCTGTAACGGAGGAGGCAACAATAACACTGGCATACTTGGGGTGTAGGCCGTGTGTCGCCACATCTATTAACTCTGCGTCATTGAAACGGTTAACTAACATATTATTCTTAGACATTAGCCAAAGAATAAATTCGGATGCCGACTCGCCTTGCTTTTGGGAAGTCGAAAGAATTTCTAATTTCAGTTTTCGCTGATTTCCCTCTCCTTCAAATTGTTCAAGAAAAATTTTCTTAAACTCTACCCATTCACAATTATGATCTATTGTGCGATACCATACTAAGGCAAAATTTGATAATAAAACAGGCATAAATTTGACAATTGCATTTAATTGCACGTTGTATACCTCGGCTAATTCTTCTAGTCTGATTAAAAAATCCCTAGCATTTTCGACCCCACTAAAACTAACTTTTCACTTACTCGGGTCTACTTTTTTGACAATAGCTAATTTAGATTTAGTAGTTCGTTTGGCATACTTTCTCTTTAAGGATCTTGCTGTCTCGAATGTTGGTCCGTGTGTTTCAGATACTTTGTCATCATCCGAAGGTAAACAAGATTCCAGCAACTCCATCTTTATCAAAACAAAATAACTAAACTATCACAACGAAAATAGCCCTTACTAATTCTAGCTAATGAATACTTTCCCAGAACGATAGTTTACTAAATAAAATGCTAATTTATATCTAACAAGAAACCAACACTAAGCTACTGAAAATATCAACACAATTAAGAGAGTTTTCATATACAAGTACCTATCACAATCTCAAATTATAGCTCACTAGCAATTAATAGGTGATACCAAATCGTGGACAAGAGCAGTCGATACAGTTGATATAATAATATAGCAGGTACATACCACTGAATGCCTCGAACAGCCTTCTATTACAGATTACAGGTCGTCAAGTTAAAGTTTGCCCTCTCAGTTATGTATAATATTCGGGCTGAAAAAGGCACAACAGATATAACACAAAAATTGTAATTAGGTACTACAACCAAAACCAAAAAGAACCCAAGGTCCATGCAGCATCTCAGATTACAGCCACATTAGTTGGGCGCCATAATGGAGCGAGAATCTTGGCCAACCATCATTGGCTCCAGCCATCCAGCTTAGCTCAGTTGGGGTGGGTTACCTAGGGCTGTCTTTTTGGTTTTTTTGTAGGTAAAAAAAATAACAAATTCTAAATTAACACAAAACTTATTTAATAGATTAAAAACAAAACAAGAACAAAAAAATTATAAAACTATACTAATCAATTTTTCTGTCGTGTTGCCCAATTCTTCGTTATAGTTTTTTTTTTATATATCTTGCCCACCATTTCTATCCGATATGACCAATCTTCATTACACAAATTTCCACCAAAATATTAAGAAAACTCTCCTAATGTATGTTTAGTCCAACAAAACAAATTATCCATACAGAGCACTGTATGCCATGAATTACATTTTCCACTTTGTTTTTTCAAAAAAATAAAATAATAATCAATTTCAAACACCAACCGTGTTCATTTCTCTGTATTTTTTTCCGTTTGATGAAAAGAAAAAAAACAAAAACCTGTTCCAAACATAATTCAAATTCAAAATTTTAAGTGTCCAACTATATTGTTAATCAAATAACCAAAAATAATAAACGCGTGGGTACCTACTTTAAAGTAGGTATTTATTTTTAAATTTAGAAAAAAAATTCTATGTGTTTATTGTACCGCTCCATACGTTATGTTGATTACAGTAATACAAACTCCAAATCAGCAGTAGAAACTATCAAAAAAACGAACACTACTTAATTGATTTAATGATCGGCATCAAACAGATGGTTCTGTAGGTAAGATCTAGACCTGAAAAACTGCCCAAGAAACGCAAATCACTCGACGACGAGTGCAAAGGGTAATAAATAAAAAAAAACGGCCAAGAATCTATGAATATTTGGAACGTTGAGTTTATTCTGACGTATATTTTATTTATTGGTACAGGTACAGCCAATCACTTGGTTTATGTTTTCTTCATTATAAGTGCAAATGCAGAGGTCGTGATTTTGATCCACTTTTCCTAATTTTTCATTCGTCTACGAAAACCTATTAAAATTATTTTGATGCTTAAAATTGTTTAAACAATGCACTTTAAAATAGCCTTCGTAAATTCTGACAATCGATCATAATGGATTTCGATTCCGGATTGGTTTCTAAGTGCATGTGTTGTTCACTTGTCACCTGAAGTTGATATACCGATCAGATCAGACGGGACTGGTTGACTAGTAGAAACTACTTAGTGCTTCCACCGGCTATACGGGCTATACTCACACCAAGAAAAAATATTCACAGTAAGTTCATTCAGATAATTTTATAATGTAGGTAGTCATTCAATGCTGTGTTTTATTTGATTGTTGTAGAAATAAATCAAATAAAATATCGTTTGATGGGTGAAGCAACAGTATGAAATATTCTCATGGAAAGGGGAAGGGAGCCTTCATTAAACAATAATTGGATCTGTAACCTGATCTGGGAGGGGGGGGGGCACCTCTCCCCCTCAGGGGCGGGGTAGCATGTCTTCACGGCACGGAGATTAGGAATGATAATCAAATAGAAGTGAGAGAAGCTCCCTTTTATCTGCGAATTATTAAGGGTGTATTATCTTCTAGCATCGCAATACTCAGTAGGCGAGCGTACATCCATGTTAAGCAGCGATGGTTCGAAACCACACTGCAAAGACGACTTCGCATTTATAATAGGATTCCTACTATCAGGTAAAATTATGGCGGATATCTCAGACTCTGGACTGGAAATAGGTATCAACCTCAAGAAGCTGGCAAACACGTGGTTACTGGAAATGGGAGTAGAAGAGTCAGAGATAGATGAATGCGTCCCTTTTGTTCATTTGTGGATGTTGTTATGTGATAGATGGTTGCTCACTGTCGCAATGGTGTTTATTTCTTTACTAGTTTTTTTAAGGCGCCCGTGGCGCCCACTTATGACCTTTTTTTATGCAAACTTTACTTTCTCATAGCATAGCTGTGAGCATTCACATGTGAGACTTCTAAATACTTGGTTGATTCAACTCTTTATGAAAACTCAAATACCTACAACTTAAACTTTTAATTACAAACTGTACATTCAAATAGATTTTGGCATGTGGGTATTTACCGATTTGATTGATTAAACTTTTTCATATAAAATTTGCATTCGTATTGCCGAATTCTTATATGAGACTTTAAAACACTTGATTAATTGAATTCTTCATGATAACTCAAAAAACAACGTGAACTTTTTATAACAAACATTACATATGTTTGGCTTTTCAACGTTATGAATTCACATGAAAATCTTTAAAAAATTACTCTAGGTGTGTAAACTTTTTATTGAAAACATGGCATTCGTATGGTTTTTCTCCGCAATGATCTCGTGTGTGTGGATTAAAGATTCGTGATTTTGTAAACTTTTTCATGGAAACTTTGTTTTCTTATGGCCGAATTCATTTGTGTGACTGTAAAGCACTTGATATTTTTTTTTATAACAAATTTTGAACCTTTTCTAACAAAATATGCATTTAAATGGCTTTTATCATGATTTATCATTTGATTGATTCAACTTTTTATCGCAATGGTTGCATTCGTATGGCTTTTCTGCGCTAGTGTGCAATATTTTTATTTCAAACATTGCATTAGTAAGGCAGAGAAAAATCTCTGCTATGATATCGTGTCTATGGGATAAATTTATGATTTAGTAAAATTTTCATGCAAAGTTTGCTTTCTTATGGCCGAATTCATATGTCAGACTTTAAACCACTTGATAATAGAACTCAATGAAAATTTAAAAAAAACTTGTACTTTTTATAACAAACGTTGCATATGAATGGCTTTTCAACGCTACAAATTCACATGAAAATATTTAAAAAATTACTCTAGGTGTGTAAACTTTTTATTGAAAACATGGCATTCGTATGGTTTTTCTCCGCTATGATCTCGTGTGTGTGGATTAAAGATTCGTGATTTGGTAAACTTTTTCATACAAACTATGCTTTTTTTGGCCGTCTGTCCAAATTAATCCACACTGAGGTACCTGAACTTTGGCACCTGTTTCACGAGGAGACCATCAACAGAATATAATCTACAGCTCTCATATGTAAATACCTATGTCTATTCTAAATATTCTGAGATTCCTCCGGTTGTCTCGCACTCCTTTACCATGTAACGATTGAAGTTAGCACTGATCAGAAACTTATGCATCCTGCCCAGCATTGATAATTAATCATGAGAGTTGCATTTCCTAAATAATTGTATTTTTTTTTTGTATATAGACTATTGACAAAATGCTGGTCGTAGCTCTTTACACTGCAACCAGCATTGCTATTTGTATGATGTTATTTCGATTATTCTCTGCCTCTGTAAAAACTATTAATTTTTTTTTCATTTATATTTTTCTACGCCTGTGCAGTTTCTTTTTTGTCTTATTGTCTATTTTTTTTTTTATTTGAAAATAATGTTCAAATGACGATTCCAAGTGTCCGAATGGACCTAAGGATGATAAGATACAATAAACAATAATTCAATGAACAGAAACAAGTTGTTTGATTAAAATATTTTTTTGTATTGCTAGCCTTTTATTTACAGTAAGTATCGGTACTTACATAGATTTAAGTTTTAACAATTTTATTGATAAAAGTCTAGACTAAATATTTTTGTAAAACTCAGCACTTCTCGTAGGTATTTGATAATATTTCAACAACATTTTTGCAGTCGGAGTGCTAAGTGTTTCAGATATCTAATATAGACCATTAACGTGTCAAATAACACAGAAAGGGCTAAATCAATATCAATGGGTTGGAAACATCTGTGAATTACCGTTATGAGATTTTGTGGAGGTGCCCCGGGAGTGAATAACACGGATTTATGATTGAATTTTGATTTATGTATTTACGACTCCACCTGATGAAGTAGGTCCGCAGGTACGTGCATGGCTCTATATTATGTGTGTAGTAGGCTGGGCCGTTCTAGTATGGAAGTTTTAAAAGTGCTTCTAATCTTAATGTAATAGTGATAATTTGTTGCCTTATGATGTATTATAACTATCTACAAAATTTCATGACAAAAAAATAAGATCTTCTGTCTCCGAATCGACCTTGAAGTTTTGTATGGGACGAAAATATCCCATACTAACTGATATTTTTATAATAATCATGTAAAATGATTCCGGTCTTGTTTTTTTATTCACTTTTTTTTATTATACCACAGATAATTCAAGAACATACTTCTATTTATTTAATAACACAAAAATAATAAATAAATCTTTCAAACTTTTTATGTAAAACAAGTATATGAAATTATGTTATTTTGCGGTGATTGTTTTTGATAAATTGGGTTTGATATCTTTTTTACTCATTGCTTTCTAAGCTTTTACATAATATTTTATTGATAAATTTCTCCGTTAAGTTGGTGAGGCTTCTTTAAAAATTTCACAGATCACGGATATGACAAGAAAAATTTAGGAAACTGTATTTATTCATCTTCGCCATTGTATGTAATGAATGCCGTAAGATCTTCGTCGGATACTTGTCGATTGGTGTTTCTGTTACATTTTGCTGTCTATCTATAACTTAGTTCTTGTAAAAGGATGCTTCAAAATTTACTTTCGATACTTCAAGGATCAAAAATGCGTTTTTTTTGGGTGATTCGAGCTTTCACTATCCAGCGAGCGGTTCATTCTCTTACTTCATAGTGTATTTTGAGCGAGATAGCTTTTTCTTTTAGTAATTACAGTTTATATAACAAATTTGATAATCTGATAAATATATGGATAAGAAATTAAACTTCCATAGGTAACTGGATCAGTTGCGAGGTTAGTTGGTGCACAGACATTAACAATAAAGATAAGTTAAAGTCATCAAACTTTCTGAAAGAAGCGCAGTCGCAGAATCCTATGAGCTTAGTTTAGCGATTATTACATGGATTATTTTTCCTGGAGCTCAGTTGCCTAAATCATTAGAAAATGTTCCTGTTGGTATGACTATACCAATTTGCAATAAATATAATTTATCTTTTCGTAGATCTTGAAATTATAAAATAGTAGTTTCTCTTGTAATCACCTGGAACATATCAATTGTTTTTTATTTTATTTTTCCAGTTGTTTTCCAATTTGGTCAGAATGCGTATGATGACTTGAGAAAGCACTATCAACACATTATTAAACAAAAACCTAAATATATTGTTACTTGCAGTTTTTTTCTAGATTATCGGCGACTCATTCAATTGGGATTATTTGTGGATTGCAATAAGCAAAATATTCATTCTAATGGTTTTATTAGTATTTTCTCCTGCAAACTAATTATTCAATCACGTTTTCCGGTATTTACCTACACTTTTTTTCATTACATCAGACGATAAGTAAAATATCCAATGTAATGTTGCTTTTTGAAAAGAAATCTGTAATCGATCTCTCTATCGGTTTCGGTGTTCCAAATTTTCCATCAATTTAGAATCAGTTTCCTTTAACACTCTCTTAATTATTGTTCATCTGTATTTTTGTCCACTTTTTCTAATCACTATCCTAAAACTTTGGCTTTACGGCCATCAAAATACAAAACTGGTATTTTTAACCCTTTTCTCATTTCATGCGATTTTCTCTTGTTTATTGCGGCGCTTTATATACTTTGTTGCTATCTTAAATTGTATTATTATGCTTTATATCATACAGAACTAATTATTCCATCATTTTTATGACATACAATCTTAAAAAATATTATGTTAAACATATTTTTACTTTCTTTATACCTGCTTCAAAATAGGACAAATTTAACAATTTCTTGAAACTTTGAGCTCAATTCGGAGACAGAAGATATCTTTCGAATTGAAAAATATTTTGCATACGTATTTAAAACAGCATTTAGCACTAAAATATAACTATTACGTTAGCAATAGAGGGAAAAAAGGAAATCGGCCCACACTAGTGTGTAGGTAGGTAACGCGGAATATGCCCTACCTACTGTACAAAACTCAATGTGAAAAGAACGATACTTTTATCAGCATAATATGACAACAAGTCCAAAGTTATTTATGGAGTGGTCAGAAAATTTCTTCATGCATCTCTCTTTGGTGACGGCTGCCAGAGGGCATACCTATACCTACCAGCTAAACTTATATCTGCCTTGATATATCAACAACTGATGACTGACTTATATATACTGTTCGATTTTTTTTAAATGGTATGAACAAACCACTACGAACTTACGACCTACTGTTATTTCGAAGGCTGGCTTAAGGTGATCACTTTACGTTGCCATTAAGGGACGCAGGTTCGAATCCTGCCCGGGCAATAAGAATTTCTCATAATATTCGGGAATTTGAACAATTAACACCTAATTGTTAGTCTAGTCCTGAAAAATGGACACAAAAATCTAGACAAACTTAGAACGTTATGTCATATCCGCCTGCCTGGTGAGCGTTAGGTTGCCTCATCTTCTCGTTCCATTTGGTTCTTAACAGCTACTCTATGGTCATTTGAATATATTCAAGTAGCAATTTAGTAGTGCAAATAGGGCCGAACAATCTGTGATCATTAAATCATTGATTCTGAAAAAGTGTTGCACAGATAGATAGAAAAGAAATTTGAAAAAAGCTTTCCAACTATGAATTAAAAAGGCAACTCTAGTACAGAAATTCGCATTTAAAACTACTAGAACATCGAGGTTGCCAATTAATTGGTCATCATAGTACTTCCAATCCAAACTCCCTTAAGACCCCACTATTGGGTAATTTTTTTCTCAAAATGATTATTTCTGAACTAGCTGCATCTTGGTCTGAGACCCCCTCGGTTCGGGGGCCCGTGGAATTTTGTCACCCCTGCAATCCTAACTATAGGATAGGTATAACTAACTATAGTAGTGGCGCAACAAGGCCACTACAACCTTTACCTACAGAGCTGGCAACATACCTAGTACTTTAGCTAGGTACCCCGTATCTTATAAAGCTGTGTCAAATTTTGACTGAGTCGGCAAAAATAAAAACGATCCAGCCAAAACATCCAAAGGCATTGCGTAAGGAGACATTTTATGGGAGGGTTATAAGAGTATTATAGCCTACTCGAATCTACGATGTTTTAGCGATTCATCACTTTGTTGAACAACGGGAAGAATGCGAGTGTGGGGTACAATAGTAAAAAAGAACTACAAAATGTTCACTGATTGCAAAATATTGTTCTTTTGTTTATTTCAAATTTTGGAACGTCACGACAGTAAAAAAGAATGGAATGAAAAAAAGAAGTTGTTGGTAGTCTAATGCTTAAAGTAAAAATATCTTCTTCAGTCGGTCCCTCGATGTCGAGGATCGTGACCGCTATGCATTCTCATCAACTACCTCCCGTAAGCTAAGTAATAGGAGAAGCTAATTATATTATGAGAAACGGTTATTACATCGAAGAAGCCAAGGATGTAGTAACTATGCCTGGACAGTGGACAGAGAGTGGAGGTCTGTTTTCTCTGCCTACTTCTTTAGAAATACGGAAAAATGTGACAGTCATAATATTGAGAATAGTATAGTTAACAATAAAACGACAGTGGTTTAAACATTATTTTATTACATCGTCAACAATATAGTAATAACAATGAATCGTCCTTCTTACAGGACGGGCGTACCAACAGAGGTTATTCCATAATAATATTATTATTATAAGGTGGTATGTATATTATTTGTGTCACTAAATAAGGTACCTACTCGACGTGTTTGTAGAGGAACAAAGAAATAGATGGTAGAGAAATAAATAAAAGATGGATACATGTGTAGTAGTCGATAGTGTCTCCCTCTGCCGGCCATTCTATAAATCTCAATTTGTCCAGTGGACACTTCTACCGCGGGATTATTATGTCCCCGTCGACCGCAGGCTTTACAGGGTGACCTTGTAATGGATTTTTATTCATCTTTATTCTGACCACAATAAAACTTTTCTCGAAGTAGGTACCAGGGCGAATTCAAGAGATGTTACTTTCTACGATTTTATCCATTGTGAGTTTAAAGAGAAAGGGGCTGAGACCATCACCCTACCTACTGCCTCTTATGTAGTTCTTTGTCTATTTTTATTATGGTTTTGCCATAAATAGTAAGGTCTTTTATTGTTTTTATGGTTGATGGCAATATGAACTTACAAAAGAACATCGATTTTGCCCTTGAGTAGTATCTTATCGAAGGCCTTGGTCAAGTCCACAAAACACGTGTGAAGAGGATTGTTGAAAGTTTTATAGATTTTTCCTTTGGCTGTCGTATGTTGAGCGCGGGGTCGGTGGTGGACCTATTCTTCCTGCATTCCTGATATTATTCTTTTTGTTGGTGATACTGCGTTTCAATTTC